>KK122266.1:0-111297 GCA_000611955.2 Stegodyphus mimosarum
ATGGTTTAAACCCTATTCTAACCGCAGAAGGACTTATATGTCTTGGTGGTAGATTACAACACTTTAAATTAAGATTAGACTAGATTTTAAATTTCAAGAAAATCATCCATGGATTATTCCAAGAAAATCTAAATTCACTGAATTGTTAATTATAAGAGAGCATGAGAACTTGCTTCATGCTGGTGTTTCAGATACACTCACTCAAACTCGAGAAAATTATTGGATTATCCGAGGCAGACAAGCTGTAAAGTCGTGCTTGAATAACTGTTTCGTTTGCAGGAAATTCAAGGCTAAAAGGGGCACTCAAGTGATTGCTCCATTACCAGCGGACAGAATTCATGAAGCAAATCCCTTTGAAATCACTGGCACCGACTTCGCTGGTCCCTTGTTTACGAAAGGTGGAGACAAGGTTTACATCTGTTTATTTACTTGTGCAGTCACACGTGCAGTTCATCTTGAAATTGTTTCTAGCCTAAGCACTGAACATTTCCTTCTGGCATTTCGTCGCTTTGTCTCAAGAAGAGGTGTTTGCCGAACTATAAATTCTGACAATGCCAAAACTTTTAAAGGTGCAGATATAGAACTGAAGAAGTTATATGCAAATATCATTGATCCATCTGTACAAAATTATTTTGGTACGAAGGGAATAACATGGCATTTTATCGTCGAAAGAGCAGCTTGGTGGGGTGGATACTGGGAGAGAATGGTGAAGATGACAAAAGGTATTTTGAGAAAGGTACTAGGAAAGGCTTTAGTTTCCTTTGAAGAATTGCAAACTATTTTGACAGAAATAGAATCTATTCTAAACTCTAGACCACTTACTTACGTTTACAATGATCCATCAGAACCATTCCCTCTCACTCCTGCTCATTTCCTAACTGGAAAACGGTTAACATCCTTACCGCACCAGGCTGGTCATGTTAAAGAACATATTGCAAGTAACAAAAGAGTTTTAATCAAAAGATATTTATATCGAGAAAAAATTTTAAATGATTTTTGGAGACGATGGAAAAGAGAGTATCTTCTCCAATTAAAAGGTGCAAATTGTTTCAAACCTGTTAATACAACCACTGATTTTAATATAAATGATGTAGTTTTGATAGGGGATGACAAACTACCTCGGCAGCTGTGGAAGTTGGGAAAGGTGATGGAGTTGCACAGAGGCCGTGATAACAAGGTAAGAAGTATCACAGTAAAAACTTCTTCAGGTGTAATAAAAAGGCCTATCCAAATGTTATATCCTTTGGAACTTGGAAAGATTGATGAATGATTGTTTTTTGGAAATTTTCAGGTATCTATTTAGTATTTCTTTACTAACTGAAATCTGTTACTTGTGTTAGTTTTGTATGATGATAATTGTTTTCTTTCTATTTTTATTTAGCTTGTGGTAGTTAGTAAGATAAAGTGTATAGTAGCAGCTAGTATTATGAAAATGTCCTTTATATATAATGTATTCATATTATGTTGTATGGTACAAATTTTGTAAAAGTATAAGATGTACTATTTTATTGTAAGAATTTGAATTTATGATAAACACCTTCGTCGCGGGCCGGAGGATGTTCCAACTATAATTCCCTAAAGGGATAAACTGCTGTTTGTTTTTCCCGCGACGGGGGGAAAATAGAGTCAGTACGGAACTGAACGATGATATGATAAGATGTATAAATTGATCCGGCACTGTTCCGCGTAAGATATTAATATTTGTTTTAAATCATGTTTCGTTATTGTTTTCAATAAATAATCAAAGACAACTACTGTAAAATAAATGACTCAACACTTCAAAACGATGACACCACATTAATAAAATGGCTTAGAAAACTGGTAAGGTTAGAAAATTGACATAAAATTAGAAGGCCGATAATTTATTCTGCAACAGGTACTTTGAGACTTTGGTGAAGAATAGTTTTGCCAAAAACGAAATTTAGGGAAGTCTTCAACATGGCTGTTAGAGAGAAATATAATTTGCATTTAACGGTCTGGCAAAAGTTTCAGAAATTGGAGATGGGAAGATTAAGTTAAACGTCTTCATGCAATTCAGCTCCAGTGCATCTTTGAAAATAAAACTATTTGTTAATATTAGTATAGAGAGAAAATTATAATACAGAAACTGCACATAAATGTAATTTTTACATGTAAACAAGTTTCTAATTTTGCTTACCACATTTGTATAAACTTTGACCTGCTGAATAATAATTATATGTGCAAATTTTGACCTGTTCAATGATGTTAGAAAGCACTACCTTAGATAAGAAATTACATAAAATGTCTTTAAAGCAACAGGGGTTTACAACTGCATTCTTATTTTGTAATGGTACTCAAGGTTTCTATTCATCCATTTCACCTAAATTAATTATGATACTTTAATCTTTGTTGGGACATTCATAAATATACCCGATACGCTAGAATGAAGTTCATGATGAAATCACTGCATTCATTTACAGGATAACGAGTCTCTAATGAACTTTAAAAACTTTAAACACATTTTTTCTCGGAAGGTGAACTCAGCGTTTTTTTAGATTGCAACTATGCATTTTGAATGATCCAAATTGAATTTCATAATTACACCGAAATTAAAAGCCACTAATTCATACTGCAAGTGAAGGAGAGATTCAGAAATTCTATATTTTAGTGAACAACATTATGAATGTAAAAGGCAAAGGACAAATTATTAAAGTAGAAAAAAATAGCAGTAATTAAAACTGATTGTAAAAATGGAACCATTTACATATTTTTTAATAATACTTATATTTAAAAAACCTGAAATCTTTATCAGAAATTTAGCTTTTAAACATGAAAACAAGATTATAAAATCTTGTTTTCATTGCACGGCTTATATTAAATCCCTATTTGGAGTATCCAAAGTTAATATGAATTCAATCGCAGCTCACAGTGGCTGTTGGTTTGACTTCCCTTTCATGGTCATCTTACTCCTTCTCTTTGCCTTCGCCCTAGATTGTATTAATCAGTAACATTTCTTTTTTGATTATCGGATTCTTGTATTTGATGCATTGTTTCGAAATCAAATGTTTTATGACTGCTTTTGTGCTTAATCCGCATAATATCCGCAACAGCAATGTGCCGAAAAATATTGTAATGGAAAAATACTGGACATAATTCACGAATTTCTCGAGGAGACTGCACAAAATATCAGATTAGAAAAGAAAGTTGTAGCAAGATGCTGTGATGCCAATATTGTGACTCAAGAAACAAAAGAGCAACAAGTTATCAAAATTATTACTTGCAAAAGAATAAGTTCAAATTCGTTTTGTGTAGACGTAATGAATATGAATTAAAGTTTAGATAATTAATCTTGCTCCAAAGTCTAAATTTTAGTAATTATTAGTAATCATAATGATCAAATTTAAAGGCGATTAAGGTGTAAACAATTTTAAAATTAAATTTAATTTATAATGATTTGTGTCTTCTTTGCATCTGCGGTATCATGAATGTTTCACCAAATTATAGAAAAATTATGCAGATATGAGTACATAATAATTAAATATTATGTTTGCATACCACTTTTCACTAAAAAAGTGCAGAATAAGATAGAAAGAGCGAAAGATAAGGGCTAATAAATAATGTTAATGTATTCAGGGCAGAAGGACGACTTCGCTTCTTGAACCAAGTAGCTATCAAGTGCGTTATCATTACTGATCGAACAGACATGCGAAACTATTATTATTATTATTACTTTTAATAATATGCATTTTTTTAAGGGAAAAGTATACTGCTTGCATAAGTTTAACGAAAGTAAATAGTAAAAAAGGTTTCTCAGAAATTGCCCTGAATGCGACGAGTCTGAAATTCATTACAATGCGCGTAAATTCGCACTGTTCTCAGATGCAAATAAAAACGGCTAAAATGCAAGTTTATAAAATAACCTACCCATTCCTGATGTTCAAAATATTCATAAAAATCGATTGTGTTAATTGCACAATTTTAGTCATATACCTTCGAAAACGTCGTAAGAACAACCATTACAAGTGTCAATGAAAGGCAATTAATCTTTTTTCCTTTCAAACCCAATAGGCAGACAGTCATTCATAATATTATTAAAATAGAAAGAAAGCATATCTGTGCGCATAATAAAATTCAACTTCATATAAAGGTTGATACAGTTGTCAAATACGTGTTTCTTTTAACCTTTTAATTTAATCTTCTATTTAGTCGGTCTTGTTTTGCTATAATACTTTTATAGACAATCATTGTGAATCATTACCAATACATGCACAGAAGAGTGCAAGTTACTAATGTGATATATCAATAAATCTATTAAGAGATGAATTAAAAAAATTAGATCAAACTAACTAGCCAAAAAATATATAAAGAAAAGTTAACTTTCTTATATGTTTTCTAAAATGGGAGACTTTTAAATATGCTTTTTGAGTCTGTTTACGCTGTATAATATATGTGCGTTTAAAATATAATTCTTGAGTTATTCTGCCATACAAAACTCATGTATGACTTTATTCACTTTAAATGTAATATACTCATTTTACTTATTTTCTTCTGTTGAGTTCAAATATGTTACTTTAAATGATTATCTTACTAGTCAGTCATAAAAAAATTAAAAGCACGTAGTCGGCAATCTAACCTGCAATGGAAATTTTTGGTGTAAATAATATAATTATATCTTACGGAAAAATTTATTTCAAATATGTTTCGTGACTTTAAAATGCATTTACTTATCAATGAAATTTATATTTCAATCATCTGTATCAGGTGGTATTTGATACAAGGTGTCACATTTTAAAGTGATGCATACTTTCAAATTTCTTTAAATCTGCATAATAAAACAATTACTTTTCCTTCAAAATATTTACCGTTTTGAATAACTTTATGTATTCAGAATTTTCAGGAACTTAGATTTAAAGATACAAGGATATAAAGTAACAACTACGATAATAATAATTATATGAATACATTTAATGTAGTCAAAATTTATATGTTCAATATCGAACAAATAGTTATCTTATATCACCATAAAACGGAATAATATTTCATTATTTGGTAGTATTAGAGTATTTCTCGCAAAATGCTTTCTTTTTTTATGGAAAAGCAGTTTTCATCTGCCGAATGAGGGTTCCTTGTAGTTCTTGACACATCAATCACCCTGCAATCATCCTTTCTTTCCTCACTTTTCTCCATGGTGTTTCATTTCCTTTGAGATTCATCATTTTTTTTTCTCCTTGAGATCAAAATAACTGAGATTCCAGACAAGCAGACTAGGAACTATTCATCTTTAATTTTTTTCGTTCTACTTATAGAGATTTATTTTTCTTTGTTAGTTGCAAAATCACAGTGAAATACGTTGATAGAAATAACGACGGTTTTCGCATAGCGACTGCAGATTAAGGCAAGTTCTGTATTGTCAGCAATCGCTAATGAGGAACATTCCAGTTAATAACAAAAGCTACTTATTTACTTATTCCCATGAATGAGTTTCGCCCAGAATGCAGTTAATCCCTGTGATAAATGATATTTGTTAAATGAATAAAATATATTGTTTAAATCGGCGGTTCTCAACCTATTTACTAACGCGAACTATCTATATAATATTGAAAAACCTTAGTAGCACCACTACATTTTACAATGATTATTTTTTAATTTTTCAATAGAAATATTAAAAAAACATATTTTGCCACTCGCACAACCTATTTGTGTTAAATACGCAAACATAAAAAATATTAGATTAAATATTGGTTATCATTTTAATTACCAAAATTTACGTTATAATCTAAAATTTATTGTGAAATTTAGGTTGTTTAAGAGAGATCAGTTTCTTTATGTTTGGTTATGTTTTACTTAGCTTCAATTACGATCCACTTTTATTTTTGTTCTGTGTTTTTTTTCAAAAATAATATGGAAGAAACTCCTTGTTCACACAAATAGGTTGTGCAAAAAGGGAATAAATATTTTGAAAGCTTTATTTGAAATGCCTTTAAATTCTTTTTTTCAGTTCAGCTTAAGGTTAACAAGTGTGTCATTTTTGAAATCTCCAGTTAAGAGTTCAATCATAGAAAATTTCTATCAATAGTCTTCCTTCACGAGATTTTTGAATTTAATAGTTAAAAATACTTTGTTTCTTTGCATGCCCCCAGTGGTACCCATACCACCGGTTGAGAATCGCTGGTTTAAATACAAAAACAAATAGCTAAATTCATTTGTGTGAAGTTTAAATTTTCCAGTTGTTAAGAAAGTATACTTCACTATTATTGGAAGAACCGTATGCGTAAAAACAATTTATTTGTATTTTAGAAAGATTATCATTAGCCATGAAATAAATAATTGATCAGTTTTTTCATGGCTGTGTATTACTGCATTTTAAATTAATTTATTTATTATGTAAGGACATAGTCTGCTTTTGCCAGAGTAGTAAGAAGTGATAAATTATCATTAATATACCATCTCTCAAAAGGAGGTTAAATGCAAATTATTTAAGGCAGCGATTCTCAACCGGTAGTACGCAAAGAAAATATTTCCAACTATTAAATTCAAAATATAAATACCCCAACATCCTGTTTAAGATTTTTCTCTAGCATTCGTAAATGTATACAATCTGACCGTTGTTCAAGGTCTATATATTAGCTGATAAACTTTAGCAAAATAATATGTTTTTATTTTCACAAATATTCTTTTAGCTTTAAACATAACAAAATTTGTCATAAATGAAGCTTTTAAAAAGAGGATTAGAAATGGATGTTGCATTTAATAGGAAATTAAAAATAAGTTCCTATATAAAGATAATAGCAACTCATTAATTCAAGAGATGATCGATTTATTAGCATATCTAGACCTTTATGCCGCCACCATTTCCGGCCACATTTTGCTCTATTTTCAATTAGAATAATTTTTTACGTCCACTTGCTGTCTCTAAAAGTGGTAAAAAGTAAGTGGTGTTTTGTCTTCTTGTTACTTTGTATTTTTTACTTCCCTACGCGATTTGAGAACATCGGCGTTTGTTTTTGACGAACACATAATACATTGTGCATTTAATATTTGTCAAAAAATAATAAAACAAGCTTAGATTTTTCAGAATGGAGAAATGGCTGGAATTGTGTAAGCGGAAAGGTGATGATTCCCAGGTGATGTTTCCAGAACAGTCTACTAGCACTATGAATATTGAAAAGAAAAGAAAATTTATTTATAGAAAATATAATGAAAGTTATTTATCATTTGGTTTTTCTCGGAATAAACATGAAATAGACCGTCAAAATCATGTATTGCTAGCGGTGAATTATTATCTAATCAAAGCATGAAACCATCGTTTCAAAAGACATCTTAAATTTAAGGATGCCAGATTAAAGGTTAAAGATGAAGAATATCTTAAGAAAACATTTTTGGAGTTCAAAAACTAGTAAGCAATTAATGAAAGGTTTTGTTACTTCAACTGGAAAAGCTTTGGAATCAAGTTACATAGTAAGTCCTGAAAATTGTCAAGACTGGGCAGGCTCACACTATTGGAGAACACCTTACATCGCTTTGTCATTATCAAAGAAAAAAGTAGTTAATGCAGTAAGTCGACAAATTCATGAAATGGCAAATTCCATAAAAGAGACACTTATTAAAAAAATAAAACACACTGAGTATTTTGCATTGGAATTGGGGAAAAGTGCTGATATAACGAATTTTGTGGAATTATTGGTTTACATATATTTCGAAGAAGAAAATTTGATTGGCCAAGGGTATTTATTTTATGAATCTCTTCATGATAGAGCAACTCCAAATGAAATTTTCAAAGTAATTTACAATTGTATGTATGAGACTAATGTTCTTTGGACTAAGCGCCTTGCCGTATGCAGTGACGGAGCTCGAGCTTTAACAAGAAAACATTACGGTGTTATTTCTCAAATAAAGAAATTCGCATCTGAAACTAGATTTACTCACTGTACCATTCATCGGGAAGATTTAGTAGCCAAAACAATCATCAAAAACCTGAAAATAGTTTTGAATCAAGCTGTGAAAATTGTTAATTTTATTAAAAGCCGAGCTTTAAATTCAAGAACATTTACGATTTTATGCCAAGAGATGGGCAGTGAACATGAAATGCTTTTGTTACGTTCCGAAGTGAGGTGGTTATCCAGGGGCAAAGTTTTAAATCATCTTTTTGAACTTCGAATTTTCCCTGTTCGAATTTCTTCTTCAAATTTTTTTCTTCGAATTCAAATCTTCCTCTGTGATATGTTTATTTAGAAAATTATGGTTAGCTCGTTTAGCGTATTTAGCTGATATTTTTGGAAAGTTAAAGGAATTGAATATAAGATTACAAGGACAAATTGTTAATTTGTGTACCATTAGAAGCAAAATAAATTCAATGTTAATAAAAGCTCGTACTAATTAATTCAAAGAATTGGTAATAATATTTTAAGCTTTTTACCCATTTTAGAAAATTCTGTAGCCTAAAATAATTAGAAAATAAAAGAAAAATTAGCATCTGACATTAAAAATTATTGTTTTTCATGGATGAATAATTTCAGCATGTATTTTGCCGAGGATTATAAAAAATGAAATTGCAGTAGAAATCCATTTTGTTCAAATGTATTTCAAATAACACAGTTATACTTTTATTGCATTTTTGCACAACATATTTGTGTCACCAGGATTTCTTTCCGTGTTATATTAGAAAAATAAATACAGAACAAAATTAAAAGTGGATCCTAATTTATGATGAAAACTAAGTGAAATAAAACCAGACATAAAAAAACTAAAGTCTTAAACAGGCCCAAATTTCGCACCAAATTTTAGAATTAAAGTATTACAACTTAAATTTTGATAATTAACATGGGAACCAATCTTTACTCTAATATTTTTATGTGTGCGTATTTAATACAAATAGCCAATGGGTTGTGCAAATGGCAAAATATGTATTTTTTCAACCTTTCGCTTGAGAAATTGAAAAATAATCATTGCAAAATGCAGTAGTTGTACTAGAGTTTTTCAATTTTTGTTTAGATGGTAAGCGTTATTCGAAAGACTAAGAATAGCTCATCTAAACATATAAGTATAAATGTCGTTGGAACATATTAAACTTAATTTTTACTCTATATTCCCGAGATAGGGAATTCAGCTATTTTACCATCCATTGTGGATTTAAAAATGAAGTTTTCTAATAATTATCAGCTGCATTTTATGAGACTATTACTAAATGTTTATGATGCCTATAGGTATCAAATCAGCAAGGATAATTCAGTTATTAAATTTTTGGTAAAAGATGGCATATTTTGGAAAATTTTAATCGAATGCACAGTTGTAGAGTACATTGACGCTGCAGCTTCCTATGCCCTGTCAAATCGTGTACTGTCTTATTTAGTTTCTGAACAGCATCATGCGAAAATGATGCAAACCAAATCTTCAATGCGGCTATTATAATGAGAAAAAAAATTACAAAACTTACGAAACAGATGATAGAAAAGCATTACCTAATATCTATGCTCAGTGAAAAAATGGAATCTTGCATGAAACTGAAGTATGCCGAAAATAAGCACAGATTGGAATCTCAAATTCTGACATCAAACTAGAAACATAATCGATTATTTTTTATAATAATAAACATCAGCTGTGGCAAGTTTCATTCGAGATTAATAACAGGGGCTGAAGTGTAGATTCACCACTGATATCCGGAAATAAGACGAAAGATCATGATGTGAATTCGTGGTAAATTTTTCTTATCGCTTAAACCTGGAACACAGAAGTCTATTGCCATGTAACATTCTGGAACACAGAAGTCTGTTCGAAGGATATTTGCCACCTGTTTGGAGAAAGAAAGAGGAACTGTGGCTAACTGATTATTTGCCATGTAACGTTATGATAAACCGGCGTCTATTAAACCAACTTGTTGTCCGTACTGCTACATGGCATAAGGAAAAAACATGGTGATAAGCTTATCAGGAAATTATTGCTTCTGCTTGAAAATGTGCCAATGTACAAGAGTGTTTACCAAATTTGTATCCATCATTACAGATTTCAACTTCTTTCTCATCTACTGTACTCACCTAAGCTGACTAAGGACACCCTTCAAGAATACTAGTTACCGGATTGTTTAAAATTGTTTGAAATTTAACCACTAACTGTTATAAATATGACATATACTGAAGTCGAAAGGAATTAAAATGAAAATTTAGTAAATTATTTGGAGCCCATCAGACATTTGAATACTAATAGTTCGATTTGTTTTCAAACCCATGTGAAAGAGTTGGTCACATAGCTAGTTTTCCTTGTATGTAAAGTGAATATTATCGTAAGAACGTCTTCCACGAAAGTATCTTTTCCTTTCGACAGGTAACTGTCAGTGATTTTTCATATTCTAATAACCAGTCATTTTCTACATTTGTCTAGTACAAATACTTTAAAACGTATTGAGCAATCCTTATAAATTGATAGTATTGCGAATGCTTTTTTACCAGGCTCATAATCTTTGATCCTTGATTATACGCATATACTCAAAAGCTTCAATTCTGATATGCCTTAACAAGTACGAGGCATTTGTATCTCAAGTTCTGTGCTTGATTTCTTTGAAGTATCCTTTTGTCGATTCACTAAACTGTATGTGTTTGGCAGAATGGAAATGGGGTTGTATAATGTTGAAGTAGCGGACTGCAAAATAATTACTGCATTGTCATTAACAGGATTTGAGAATCGTTCCTTCCTAGGTCGTCAGCTTAGAAGTAGTCTAAAGTTGTTCTTCTTCCTGATAAATGTTTCCCAGATACACAACTTTAATTTTTGCCTTAAAACATGACTTGTTTATCCAGTTTAACGGAATATTTATTGAATGGGTCAGATTAAGTAACAAATTGAAAGATACTGTGCTTTTTCCAATAGGGTATCGAACAATCATCGAAAAGGTATTGCATTTGGTGTTGCTAACAACTACATTGTTTGTAAATTGTCACATATAATAGAACTATTTGATGATTGAAAAGGCATTTATGCCATAATTACTCATTATGAACTGTCATAAGCTCTGTTTATTTCATTATAAAAATGATAATAATGAAAGATGGTTAGGAAATTCTAGAACGTGTCAAAGAAAAAAAAACATTATAGAATATTCTTACGAATTACATTAACGAGATTCATTAAGATTTATTATAGCTTGCTTTCCATTAATTAACATAAGTATCTACGGCCATCATACGCATTCTGTATGATAGCAAAAAGGCGTTTGTTGAAAGCCTGCACATTGGTAACTATGGTAACAAACCTCAGTTGACTGATGCTAATTCATTTTCATCAAAGAAATCACTATGAATGTCAGTTAACTAACCGTGCGACCAAAAATATCGTTAACATTAGCACATTTGATATTTCCCAGAACTAAATTAGTACAATACATTTCTTGATGAATATAATTTTCTTGCTGGATTCCAGGCAGTGAGCAAGTAATTACATTTCTGTATAAGCAAACCTATATTCAATACAATTTACAGCTTTTAGTGAGGTTCTAGAAAAATTTCTAAAATATCATTTGTAAAATATACATTCTTATTTTTTAAAATTCTTATGGTTTTACTTGATGTGTATTTATTTTTAATATCAGAGAAACTTATAATTACTGAGATGTTAAATTTAGAGATGGAAAGAATACGAATCTAAATCTGAAATGCTCTATGAATCCTTCAAATAAGGCAAGAAAACTTTAATTAATATTTAAAAAAATCCAATAATAGACATATTTATAACCTGCGCTTTATGAAAACAAACTTTTGATGTAATTTCTGAAAATGTACCTATGTTTATTAAGGGCACGTAAACGAAGTTGAGTAAATGAGGAGCAAAATTAAAATTCTTGGAATGGAAACCCATTTCCAAAACATAATTTGAAATAAAATAAATAACAAAACTTTTTTTTAATATTTTTCTGGAATAATTTTAAACTAAGCAAATTTATAGGTTCAAAATTATTTCATTGATTAAAAAAGATAAACTTTAAGCATGGAATGTTAAATCCTCTCCGTGGAACTAACAATTTGGAATCCAGGGCTGAACAAGTTATTATTAGAATTCCGGATCAACAGGAATTTGCACTGGATGAGATTTAGTTTCTTTATTTTTTTAATAAATGTTTATCTGATATTTAAGTTAGGATTCGGAACATTTGGAGGGCAAAAAAATTCAAATATTCAAATATTTGGATCTCGATGTTTCTTCGAGATTCCTGGGGTTCAAGGATTTGATGATTCTAATGTTTTCTCTTTAACTGAAGTTCATATTCACTATTGTAAAATGCTACAACATAAATGTGAAACTATGTCATTCATAAATATATGCTTTCCTAGTTAAGCATTACATAAAAATTATTTGCTTCCACTGTGCGATTAAACGCAGACAGAAAGACTTCCGTTTCATGAAAAATATGTCAAACGTACTTACAGTAATGAAAAAGTGATAAACATCTTGTCAAATTAATGGGAATTATTTTCATGAAAGCATTTTAATGACTGCTTAATGGTAACTGCGATAAATTTGTAATATATTTTATATAAAAAATAATTTTATAAATAAATTAAAAAATAAAATAATGAATAAAAATAATTAGACTGGCACCGCAGAATTGGTCGAGAGGAAAAAACGCTAAAAATTGATAGTTAGATAAGCATTCAAATGCCAATAAATAGGTTAGCAGATGAATAATTTCGTAATTTTGTGTAACGCAAATTAAGATCTTTCTTTACAAAGTTTCTTTTAGTAAGCACGTACGCTTTGGAAGAACAGGTGTTGCGTTTTTTGTTACAGCTCTTTAAAGAGCGAATAATTAAGTTTAAAAAGTTTCCATACTGATTTAAATCATAAAACGTTACTAATATTAGGTATTAGTTACGTTTTTTAGTACTAAGATTATGTATTAGTAATCTTGTTTAAACGTTTTAAAGTTTATAATATATTTTTAAGTTTCGTATTGTTACGTTTTTCTCGAAGAACTACTATAAACACCCTGAGACAATCAGAGACACAGCCTTCAGGCTTTCAGGCTATAACGGTGGAGAGGGCTTCACGGCAAAGCACCAGATTACAGCTCCCAACTCTGCTCAGTCGTTCTCGGAACTTAGCGTACTCTTGAGACTTTTCACCCTACAACTCGCGGTGTATTCGACGGTACACTAGAGTACAATTCCCGACTCGGTTCAGTCGTTCCCGAAGTTCAACACACTCTAAGATAAAACTAAACGATGCACTGCCTCGCGATACACTAAGAGACTCTATCGATGCACTCGACAACCAACTCGGCACTAGACCACGCACTGACTCGCACCGATTCACTCTCCACGTACCAGCAGGGTTTATATAGCTTTAGGCTTGTGTTTGAGAACATTCTGTGCTAAACCAGTAAGAATTCGTTCCAGAAGGTTCTCCATGTGTCTATAGTATACCGATAATAATGTCGCCAAACGAGCGATTTCTCACCAAATGTGGCATCCCTGCCTTCCCTTGCCATTTTCTGGCAACCCTAAACCTGCTTTGCGGGGAAGCCATCTTACTGCGCCTGGACATTTCGTAACAATATCAAACAGATGAGCGTTATGAATTAATTCATAATAATTAATAAAGATTTTCAGACAGTACTGAAAATTGTTCGCAATAATTTAATTGCTTTGAATCACAGTGGGCATAAATGAATTAACAAAGAATTAATTGCATATAGGTTCTAATACATTTTCTTAAAATGTATGGACAAAAGAAATCTCCTGTCAGAGAGGATTGCATAATACGATGAAATTACGGTGATCTATAAGTGCTCAAAATATGGTGAAGAGCCTGAAAATTGTTGTTTAACAAAAAATAAGTAATAGTGAACATCACAATAGTATATTAAGGGAATTTTTGAGGGTCTGAACTCTGAGGGTCTGAAAAACTGTGGTTACCGTTAGAAGAATTTTAAGAACAGAAGAATATGAATCGTGATTATGACCTTGTTGAAGGTGAGGAGAAAGTTTTGCATCCTTCAACATCAAAATCATAATAGACTACTAAGGAAATATTTGATTATACGAACATCATTATGATTACCGTTAGAAGCAAGAAGGATATGAGAAGTGGGAATGGGAAATTAATTCCAACGATTCATGTCAAATATTATTTCTGGTTCAATGAATTCAATGAACTAAAAACATTGGGGTTAAGACCTCATCTGGCTTATTCGCCGAATTCAGCACCGCGAGTCTTCTGGTTCTTCTTTAAGCCAAAATGTTCATACACTTCAAATGGGTTTAGGATATCCAGAATAGCATGATAACTGATCTAAGAACACCCACAGAAGAGAACTTCATGGAATGGGAAGTAAAAGAAATCTGATGTGTACAAACCACATGGCTTCCTTGTACGGAATATTAAATTATATGCATTTGAACCTAATTTAAAGTCATTGGATTGAATTAAATCTACTTAGTCGATACTTAGTTAACCACAAAAGAATAAATGCGCTCTTTAAAATTCACTGTATTTGTTTACCATAGCGGCACTCTCAGGCTAAGTTCCCTTAACAGTGTTACATCTCATTCATTTTATAGCACAGAATGCACAAAAATTCTATTCAAATACTATAACAAATCTAAAGCGAAGTGTAAAAGAAATTTAAAAAAAGTCGTCAATTTAAATCGTTGTAACAGTAAAATTTTCACATATTCATACTTTTTCGTATCCTCTTCTGGTTCTCTAGCAATAAGTTGAACAATATCAGGAGGCAGCAATGAAATATGTTGAGTCACTTGATTTTCAGCAGGTATATTCATTATTTTCACTTGACGCTCAAATAACACCTGAAATAAACTTATTTCATCTTGTTAAAGGTTAAAATCTGGCATGACATCTTGAATTCTGATTTTTAAAGGCTGCTCAGGTAGCTGCGTAGTTTCTACCGGCTGTGTTCTTGCAGCCATTGCTTCCAATTGAGGTTTCTGTAGCTCAAAAGCTCTAATTCGCTCTTCTCTTTCGCGTTCTTTTTCCCTTTCTTCTCTTTCTCGTTCTTCTTTTCTTTTTCTTTCTTTTCTTTCGCGTTCTTCTTTTCTTTCTCTGTCTTCTCTTTCACATTTCTTTTCTCTTTCTTCTCTAATTCAGCCAGCCATCAGTTCTCGAGTAAATTCCTCATCATAACCGGAACTTTCATTAATCAATTTATGCAACTGAGTAATCTTAAATTCAGATCTCACGGTTAAAACTAACTCTTCTGCCAGTACTTTTAAATCCTGCTTTCTACTCCTACCTAAGAATGACATGTTGAACAAGTTACCTTTAATAGGCTTCAGTTTGGCACAAAATAAAATAATTTTTCGCCAGGTTGAGGTTTTAACTCACTATTCACAAGTCTCGTTAGCGATAACTATATAAACACTTTTGCCAGTTAAGCAATGCAATGGAATTTTACCCATGTCAGTTTGACGATTTTACTATCTATCTCGACGCCTGGTTGGCGATAACAAAAAAAGAATTTGCTAGTTTGGCAATATAATTTAGCTGTAATACGTCGGGATGACGTTACATCTACCACACGCCTGGATAGCGAGAACTAAAAAAGCCCGCAATTTACAAACATTTAAATAAATTAATAATTATTTAATAAACCAATAAAGAAACTGAGCTCACTGAGTCGAGTAACAGAATGGAAATGTATACATACACTTATATATTTTTGGTGTGGCCAATTGCAACCCAAATAGGAGGTGCACATCTACATGTTACAGCAGTTATATATATACAAAATGTCAACATTCTGAGGCTACTCGTTTTTGAGTTATGCGAGGTATATACACACATACGTACGTATGCACAAACGCCACAAAAATCTCTCCAGAATCCATTTTAAATCAGTTTTATAATTTTTTTGGGAAAAACGAGTCTAATTTTGTCTTTATGTACGGATGTCACGCAATAACGTCGTTAAGTTGCATTCGACAGCGGTCAAAATGGATATTTTTATTGAAATATGATAACCGAAATTTTTCGCGATTACAATACTTCCTTTTTACTTCGTACAAAGAAGTAAAAATGGGAAAAATGTATTGGAAGTATTATGGGGAAGATTAATGGCCATCTCTTTTTGATATGAAATTTCGCTTAATTAAACATTCATCGTACTTTCTTTTAATGCACCTTATGATCCAGTTTCTAATAACTATTGCAAATATCTTCCAAGTTAACGTGTACACGATCCTAGAAAGTTTCTAATACTTTAATTCAGAAGTGAACATAATACGCTTTAAACCATTATAATCCTGCTATAGAAATGCATTCATAATTTTAGATATTCAAATTCCCCTTTATAACAGTGAATAATTAATGCAGTTCACTGATTTAACATAACTAAAAGCAAAGCTGAGATTTTACATTTTGTAACATAAGCAGTATTAACAATGATGATTAATTTATAGCTAGTGCAAAGTTTATATTTTATGAAAGGAACTTAAAAGTGCTGTTTTAATTTTCCCAAAGGCAGTAATACCAAGCAACAGAGTTTAAAGTTTAAATTTTGCATAAACTCCTAAAGTAAGATATTAATACACAATAATAGAATGAATAAAATGGTAATATAATAGACTAATAATGGAAGATTGATAATAGAATGGAAAATAGTTATTTCCTAGTAATATGTTTAAAAGCTTCAAATTAAATAAATTTCAATGATCTCCTTTGCATGCATATCATAATTATATTTCTTATTTTTAGAAGTCCAAAGAGGCGATTTGCTCACAAGGGCTATTAATTTCGTTTTGGCCATTTGCTGCACTTTCGTTCACTATGAAATGGAATTTCACTTTTCAAATATTGCTACCAATGCTAGAGCCCTGCATTATATTTAAAGAAATTAAATGATGAAGAATGTGCCCGAATGTATGTATGTGTCTCGCATTGTGAAAAAACAACGGTACCTAGACACATCAAATTTTGAATAGCGTAGTCTTCCACTCGAATATGGGCCACTGGAAGCCTGAATCTGGAATTTGTTTCATTATCTATAAAATATTTTGTAAAACTTTAAAGAAATTTTTAACGAATTAACAAACTCAACGATTTCAAAGCGAGCAATGGCAACTCTATACGGGGAAAATATCTCCAGCGCGCGAGACTGGGCATCTTAAATTCTGAAGATATGCTGCTTTTAAATATTTTGTGATATAGCTGTTGTATTGAATTCTATGGTTTAAATGCGAAAAGCATGATATTTAATAAATACAGGTAACACACAAAACGTTAAAAAATCTTTTGAGCGTAATATAAAACGTGAAATGTTCCAGACTTTTTACATTTTATTTTATTTTATTTTGCTTGATTAAATAAAATTATCTCTTTAATTTGTCTCTGGAAATTTTACATTCCTTTCAAAACTTTCGCATTTTAGATAGAGAAATACGATATTGATAAAATATTGCAATGTAATTATAAAAGTAATGACTTTATTTAAGAAGTAATTTATATAATAAATATTACTTAAGCTCCTGAATGGAAACAGTATTTATCAACTATAAAGATAAATTGTATATTACGAATGAATTGCAATTGGATTTTCAAGAGGAAGTAACTGAAATGTTTATCTGACAAGACTTATCTCTAGAATTCAACCTTTTTAAAATGCAATGTAATTTTCATATGAGTTCAAATCAGTAAGTGATAAATAAGAAAACAGAACATATTTTTATTAAAGAGAGAAAACAGTTGCGTAGAATTTTATGCCCTAGATGTAATTACACTGATTTAAATTTACAATAGAAACGGATGTAAAAAATTTGACCTGCATACTGCTAATAATGAAGATTACTAAAATAACTTGGCTTTCGAGATATGCTTGTAAGGTATTTTCACCCTCTTTACATGTGCCAACGTGGCGTAATTGAAAGCACGTCTGGCTAGCAATCGGAAAGTTCAGATTTCGAATCTCTGCAAGGATATCACTAATTCTTCATGCTTCCCGTCTTTTAAATTAAAAGTTGAATAAAATCTCTAAAAGGACTCTACAAATGAGACATGAACTAAAAAATGGCAAAACGGCAGACGACTAGAATCCGTTACGGCTAGAATTTTAAGATTAGTGTCCCATCCCCCAATCTCAATTTATCTAGAGGAGAATGTAAGGTAGTTTTTTTTCTTCTTACTGTGTGCCACACTGAAATGAATTACAAACATTTTTTCTTCCCTTTTTAGCTCAGAAGGGGCTTTTAATCTCAAAATGGAATTTTGTTTTGGTTCATGCTAAACGGCGTATCAGTTTTCAAATTCTTGAGACCAAATATTATCACCCTCTATTATGTTTAATGAAATTAAATAATGAAGAATCTCCTTGTATGCATGTATATTTTTCGAATTGACGAATACTTTTCGTCGTATCTTGGGTCGTAAAATTTTGATTAACGTAATCTTCCACCCGAACTTATTTGCCATTCAGTAAAAACTGAAAATTGATATGATGAACTGAGAAAACACTGACGAAAATAGAAAAAAATCTATATAAACATTTTGCATAAATAGACATTGCAAAGGGAATTCTAAACACACGCTTCTATTCAGCTTTCAGTAATTTTGTGAGTTTGCTGTTAAACTACATGTTGCAAAAATATGAACAAAACGATGCTTAATTATAAAAAAAGGGGGTTTAGCATGAGTGAAGAGCAGGCTGGTAATCAGGGAGAGCGTAAAGAGCAATAACAAAACCTTATGGGCGACCGCTAAAATCTGAAACTATTCAGACTTGTTCTTTTTTTTATTATTTTTTTTTAATTATGTCTTTTTAATTCCTTGTATAGAGTAGAAAGGAAGTATTGTAATCACGAAAAATTCGGGTATCATGTTTCAACGAAAATATAAATTTTGACCGCTATCGAATGCAATTTAGCAATATTTTTGCGTGATATATGAACGTAACAAAAGAATAAAGAATTTTCCCCCAAAAAATTATAAAACTCAGTTAAAATGGATTCTGAAGATATTTGTTCGTGGCGTGTGTGCGTATGTACGTATGTATGTGTCTCGCGTAACTCTAAAACGAGTAGCATCAGAACGTTGCAATTTTGTATATAGGACTGCTATAAAATGTAGATGTGCACCTACTATTTTGGTCGCAATCGGCCGCACCAAAAGTGCATAAATATATGTATATATTTATATACACTCTGTTACTCGTCTCAGTGAGCTCAGTTTTTTATTCTTATATGCTGGCAAATCATCTGTTTTTTGCTTTAAAAATGATTCAGTTATATTGTCCTTATCTTCCGGTTAAGGTTTTTATGTATTTAGTAAATTTGCATGCAAGATTTGTAGAATTATCAACAAATTAAATGTTGTTTAAGTGCGGCTAAGCTTAATCATTTTTCATGTGGCAGCCATATTGTTTACATTTGAAACTTAGCAGATTAGTGGATTTGTTGCCAATCTAGAGAAACTAAGCCTCGCAATGGCAAAGATGAGGTCTTATTGTATCATGACGCATTAAATCATGCTTAAAAAATTCTGGAATTTATTCGAGGAAAAAAGTGTTTAAGAATTTACTTCGTAATTTTTAACATAGATGTTTTGAGTTTTTAATCTATTATTGCCTTGTCGCGATGTGAGATCTGAATTAATACAATGAGAAATACTCAATCGTCTGTGAAAATTTTTTTCTTTTTTTTTGTTTGTTTGTTTAATTTTTTTATACATCGTTTTAGATTTATCACAATATTTAAATAGAACATGTGGAAACGATTAGATAATTTTTCATATGATATACATAATTTTATTCCGAGTCATAAAATGAAGAAGATGTACCGCTGTTAAGTGCACCTAGAGCTAGAGTGTTGCTATGGTAAACAAATATAGTGAATTTTAAAGTGCATTTATTCAATTGTGATTTATGCGCTATCAATGAATTAGACTTAATTCAGTCCAATAAGTTTAAATGCAATGCAAAATGCGTATAATTTATTATTCCGTACAAGGAAGTCATGTGGGGTACACATCAAATTTTTTCTTCATAGTTTTATTTCTTTTTTATTTCGTAGCATCTTTCTTTAAACTAGATATACAGAGAAAAGGGTAATACTGCGATAATAGCATAATGTAACATTCTTAGATATAAGGTTTAATTAATTTTTTGTTAAAGTACCTAACTTGTATCAGAATTAAACAACTTTATTATTTTGGTAAATTAGTAAATATTATTAACAAATGATATTTTTGTTTTCCTTTTTCATCCATTCACTCCATAAATATGTAAATGATCTACGAATTTGGAAACCTTCATAGATAACTGCTAGTATGATATAACCGCAAGTTTAATACCTACCAGTCAACTCATGAAATTGGTTTGCAGATTCTAGCATCCGGCAACTAACCTGTAGGTGTTGCTAGTTGCCTACAGGATTTTAGTTGCTGCTCAGTAAGTGATTTGTAAGTAAGTTGGTTTAATACGATTAGAAGTATGGTGAGCTAGCTTTGTACTCTCCTTCCAGGATATGTACTGAACGCTAGTGTAAATATGCGTTCAAAGCTATCTATTACATTAATGGGTTGCAGATTTGACCTGTTATTTCTTAAGAAATTTATAACATACAAAAGTAAGCTACATTATAATATTTAAATTTAGTTGCTCTTTAAGCCTCTGCTTATTAAATCGTAATTTAGAAATTCATTTACCTGAAAAAAAATAACTACTCAAAAGAAGAATGAGTATTAGTGAATGATCATTCAAACTTTAGACATGCAGTATGAGTAGCTCACAGAATTAACTTATATAAAGCAGGAGTATTGCGGTTACGCGTTGTAAGAAAATTATTATTTCGAAATGGTGAATCAATGCAAAAGATTTCCAAATGGAGGTGTTTGCTGCGTATTTCCTTAAATACGACAACTGTTATTAAGTGGCAAACTCAATGTTTCTCAATTCAGATTGACAAGTGCAGTAAAATTTACGAAACATCTGTTAATAGTATTCTTGTTGATCTGTGATTTTTAACTATTTGTTATTTAAATGAAGTAGTTTGAACTGGCATTTATATAAATTCATTCTTCATTATTGAATTGAAAAATACAAAATTGGAAGTCCTAAAATTCACATGGCAGTTCGGTTTTCAAAAAACCTGTCGATACTAATAAACCTTAGTTTCAAAGTTAAATAAAAAAATGCACTTAGAATTGATATAGGAACAGATACTGTTGCAAAAAAGAAGTTGCTAATGCAATTTTTTGTGATATATGAACTAAAAGCTCTTAATAACTGTGTTCAAGTATAGAATTGCAGGATTTTTAAAGTGCAAAAAAAATCTTTTTAAAATGCATTAAAATATCTCCAAATTTCATATATAAGTGAATAAGAAATCGAATCAATAAAAAAACAATGCTCTGCTAAAGTAACGAATACTGCTATTTTTTTCATAAAAAAATTGCATTTGTAAAATTTATTGCATTTTAAATCATGCCTTTTTCAATTGAAGGCTACTAGTGATATAATAGATCACAGTTTCGACAACTTTTCTTTCATTATTTTCATTACTGCAATTCTCACAGACGTAACTCCTGATCATATAAGGTGAAAAATAGTAACACGGTTGCTTTCACTTCCTTCTACGAAGTAAAAAGGAAGTATTGTAATCGCGAAAAATTGCGCTTATCATGTTTCACCGAAAATATCTATTTTGTTTCTACGAATGCAATTCAACGAAGTTTTTTCGTGACATCTGTACCTAAGGACAGGATAAAGGACTCTTTTTCCCCAAACGAATTATAAAACTGATTTAAAATGGATTCAGAAGAGCTTATTTCGCGGTGTCTTTACGTGTGTACGTATATCTCACAGAACTCAAAAATGAGTAGATTCAGAAAGTTGAAATTTTGTATATAGGGCTGCTATAACATGTAGATGTGCACCTCCTATTTTGGTTGCAATCGGCTACACAAAAAGTATATAAATATATGTGTATAAATACATATCCGCTCAGTTGCTCGCTCAGTGAACTCAGTTTCTTTATTCTTATATGTTTGTAAATTGCACAGTTTCTGCTAAAAATGATTGAATTATGTTGTTCTTTCTTCCGTTTGATGTTTTTATGCCTTTAGTTTACTTTTGAATCTTAGCAAAATGACAAATTTGATGTTAATATAGAGATAGGGAGATTCGCAACAGCAAAATTAACGCCTTCTTTTATTATTGAGAATTAAATCACGCTTAATCCATTCTCGAATTTATTCGAGGAAATAAGTGTTTAAGATTTAGTTCGTAACATTTTGTGTTTTTATGTATTTTTGCATTTTCGCGAAGTGAGAACTGAATTAATCGAATGAGAAATACTGAATCGTCTATGAAGAACTGTTTTCTTTTTATTTGTTTGTTAATTTCGTATACATTGTTTTAGATTTATTATAGTATTTGAATAGAACATGTGTCAACGATTAGATCATTCTTCAAAGAATAAATTGTGGGTATTCTGAGTTATGAGTGAGATGTAACTCTGTCAAGTGAAACTAGCGCCAGAGTGTCGCTATGGTAAACAAATATAGTGTATTTGAAAGAGTGCATTTATTCTATTGCGGTTTATGCGTTATCGTCGTAGTAGATTTAATTCAATTCAATAAGTTTAAATGAAATGCAAAATGCGTATAACTTAATAATCCGTAGAAGGAAATCATATGATGTATACATCAGATTTTTTTAATTTGTTTGTGTGTCAGCCCATTGCTCCTTTCAATAAAAGATTACAATTGCAAGAACTCAAATATGTTGCTTTATTCCCATTTTTCCCCTTCCGAAATGTGTTAAATAAATAGCCCTCAGTAGAAACGATAAAGAATGCATTTCTTTTATAAAACGTGATTAAATTGTTTTTGTGTGAAAGGCATAAAACAATATTCCTTTTCTCCGCGTAGAATCGTGTTTATTGTTCAATAAAAAATTTTTAAATGTAACTATAATATCTAAATAATATATCTACAGATAACTGTTAAATTTAAATAACGTTAATATTAACACCAAATTAAAAGCATTATCTTGTTAAACATGCACTGTGTTTTAAAATTAACGTTAACAAGGAAAACTGGCTCTGACTGATTTTTTAATTTTAATTTGTTATTGTGTGTTTGCTATACATCCATTAATAACTGATTGCACCATCAACATTTAGATAATAAAATTCTTTTTGATGACCTCTGAGACAGAAGGACTGCAAAAAGTTATGCATATTAAAATGATTCAATTGACAAAAGCGTTGCTTATCCTACAAGGTGACGCATATTGTTTCGGCAGCTGTTTAGCGCTCATCAGCGGCATGCCGATATCCATGGATAGCTAGCTAGCTGTATCAAAGAACGTCAGATAATTAGTTTGTCATGGATTGTTGTCCCCTCGCCAATTGAAGGATCGCTAAATCGGAAGGCTTCATTCTAATAGGATATGTCACCAACTCTGATTGGATATCACGACGAAACTATGAAAATCTTCATGTACACTGCGAAAAAAAATCTGAAGGGGTTCAGATTTTAAATTACGTCCAAAGGGGCGTTTTTTAACGTTTTGTGTGTTACCTTTATTTATTAAATATTATGTTCTTCGCACTTAAAGCATAAAATTCAGTTCACCAGCAATATCGCAAAATTATTTTAAAATGAGCATATCTTTAGAATTTCTGATACACAGTTCCGCGTGCGTTAGATAAAAAGTTTTTCCCCCCTGTAAAGTGTTGTCATTGCTCGCTTTTAAACCGTTTGAGTTTGTTCATCAAAAATTCGTTAAAGTTTTACAAAATATGAAATAGATAATAAAACAAATTCCAAATTTCGGGCTTTCAGATGCGCATATTCGGGTGGAAACGTACGTTATTCAAAATTGGATGGCTCTAGGTACCGTTGTTTTATCACATTTGGAGAAATATACTTACATTTATGCAGATTCTTCATTATTTTATTTCTTTAAATATAATACTCCGCTGCAAGGTTTGGTGGCAGCAGTTTGAAAAGTGATTCAGACTTTTTATGTTTCCGACACAAAATCGCAAAACGAAAACAATAATCCTTCAGGGACAAAGCCCCTTTGGACTAAAAAAAATATAAAAAAATAAAATAAAATAAAAAAAGTCTGAAAATTTTTCAGATTTTAAATTACGTCCAAAGGGGCGTTTTTTAAACATTTTGTGTATTACCTTTATTTATTAAATATCATGTTCTTTGCAGTTAAGTTGAATTTCGTCAATCGGCCCAGTAGATATAGAATTTTTTCATCCTTTTTTCCTTTTTTTCCTCAATTCCTTTTTTTCTTCTCGCAGTATACCTCTTTCCAGACAGACAGCAGTGCGGTAAGTCAGCGAGTAGCGAAACATAGACGGTTTCCAGTCACTAGTTTGTTCCATAAATGTTCCAATCCTCAAGAAACTGAAGGATGTTACTCCAGAAGTTTACTAACGTGCAGGGCATCATGAACAATGAATCAGACACGGCGCTCATTGGACCGTTTGCTTGATCAATTCAAGTTTCTTTAAAAGCTTCATAGTTCAGGAATTAAAAGACATCTATAATAAATATAAGGCGTGCCACCATGCTTAGCATCTAGTTGACCAGATGAATCAAAAACTAGTGTTTCTTTAATACTCGCTGATGTCCGGTGAATCAAAATTCCTTCTTGAATATTTTTCTTATTTTATTTTATTTATTTTATTTTGTTTTCAATTCATAGTCACACTGAATGTCACAACATGTTAGAACGTTCACAGAAATCACTCCACATCGTCTCGAACAGTATGTCCAAACAGTCGGAAGACATTTAGATGGCAGCGTTTAGAGGCGCACTTTTTATAATCCATTGGATTGAATGCTTAGGATACAATATGCGTAGCTCTGTAGTTTGCCGAAAATGCAGAGCACAGATTTTATGGCGAGCTTTTTCTACGTATAATAAATTGAGATTAAAATTTCTCCATCACTTTGGAGAAAGTTGGTATCACCATTTCTATTACGTTAGGTTCCAGGAAGTTGGGCTTTGTAATAGAGAAGATTTTATCCCTGAATGCTACTTCATTTTGGTGATGAGCTTGAAAGTGTAAAAGAAGAGCGGAAAATACAAACTGAAGGTTTTAAAATGACAATTAAATTTCAGAGAAAAGTTTGCAGTTATGAGTTTAAACATTTTTAAAAATTAAAAAATAATAATTTTAAGAAATCAAAATGATATATGCCTGAGTTTTCTAGCACATAGCATTAGCAACATCTTTTTTATTAATAGCAAAATTGCAGATAATCATAAGAGTAATCATTTGGATATTTTGCTTTTAAATAAACTCAAGTAAGAGCGTTATTAAAAAGTAAAAGGAAAAATTACCGATGAGATCACATTTTGCTTTAAAATTGCTTAATTTTTTAATCAGTAACAGTCTTTTCAAACTTGTGTAAGGTTAACTTGTTTAACTTTTGTGTGAAATCTGGAGAGTAGTGACTGCACAGAAGAAGGGTTAAAACTACCCTTGATTACACTCTTTAATTATTTACAATGCATCAACTCGATGCTACCAAACTATGCCTCTGCTTGGGCGGTAACTGAAACAGTAAGAACTAAATTCAAAATTTGAAGGCATTCATAAGTAGTAAAATTACGCTACAGGATTCAGCCTATCCTGTTTCCTAACAAAATGTTGAAGATTTAGTGGAAGCAAAGTAATAGTTGTTACGCCACGTTTAACCAGCAATAAATGCTATGGCGAAGCTCACGCTACCACAAGCACAGAGTTTTCCCACACTTCCCCTACATTTGAAATATACACTGAAGAACTAACTATATTGGACAGTAACACTCTGAGAATAAGTTATGCTCGAGGGCAGGTAAGATTTATTACTGATTTTATGTTTTGCGAAAGACCACATTTGTTATGTACTGCTTATACATTCTTTCTATTCTTCTTGTCCGTCAGTTTCCAGCTACTGTTTCAAGTGTGATCTTGTGCATGAATTTTATTTTGCCAGAACAGGATTCCATTTGTTAAAATGGAAACTATGAGGTGTAAAAACATTTTTTTACATTTTACTGCTAAACAATAATTTAAATAATTACAGTATTTAGCTAATATTTTCCCCCAAAGATATTTAATAATTTCCCATTTGCTCACAATAGATTTTAGTTAAAACATCGGAATTAAATAACGACGCATTAATGGAAATTAATGACGCATAGTAATTCTGGGTATATTAGAGTCGCAGAGAAGTCCATCGTTTTAACATTTAATACATTAAACACACATAACTGAAACTTTCAAAAATGTGAAATATCGCAATCACATGTACGCATGTGGGCAAAATGTCAAAACAATAAGCGCTACAGAAATAGTTTAAAATCCACTTTCAAGGTTTGACCGAAACTAAGAAGCTAGTGTCAATAAAACTGCGTAAAAATGTTACTTATTTAAATTAAGGGCCTTAATAAGATAGCGAACCTTATTCCACAGAAATACATATATTCAACTATTCCTTACATAATGTTTTTTTCCTTCAAAAATAAGCTAAAATCTAAACAAATATGCCGTAAATATTATACTTTTAGGCATGGATGAGAATGTGTTTAAAAAATATTAAAAACATATGAAAGCAATATACTATAATAGTGCAGTATATTACAAAATTTAGTTTGTTATAGTACCTTACGATAGTTTGATAGTTTGTTACAAAATGCAATAAAATGTTTCTCTACTAAATTTCGTTGTAATTTTGCTGCGTAAAAATGGAATATGATGAATAATCCACGTACGCTTTAGCAAGGGCAACAACAAAATAGCGCATGCGTAGCAGAGCGCTAAACATATTTGAGGTCTTTGGGCTTTGTCCCATATCAATCACCAGAATGCTCGTGCTGACAAGTACTATCAATTATTCCGACTCAGCGGCTGCAGTGGCAAGAAAGAATAAAAAAAGGACATGATAAAGAGGTGTATTAACCAGTCTCATGTGTCACTGCAGCTGGAGAGTAGGAGGATATGTGCTATATAAAAAACGGCGTTGCAATTTTTGTTTTCAGCCATACGTACATCTATTTATATGAGACAATGGCAAAATTTCTAGAAATTTATGTTATGCATGACTGTAAAAATATATGCACTTTATTTGAATTTTATGAAGTGGTTTTTATATTTTTGAAAAATTTAATTTCTTACAAGGTATAAAATACTGAATAAATATAAAACAGTTTAAATTATTTTAATAAAGAATTTAATTGTTTCCTTTATAACTTCACTGGTGTCGCACATCAAGAAGATGCCAAAAACATGGAAATGATGAATTGTATAAACAATAATGGTAGTTCCTAATCTAAGATATTATGTAGGTTCTTGTATATTTGTGATCAAATAGCTTCATATGCCTTTAAAATAAACATTTATTGGGTTACAAGCTACAAATCAAAATAGGGCGGAACTAATGCTGTGAAAGGCGCTGACCACAGCATTCTTTAGTAATCTTTAGTTCTTTTTTTCACAAATTTTATCATTGAAACAACAAAATTATCCCATTCCTTTTTAGATGGTTCTCTTTTTAAGACCCATTTGGAATTTCTAGAATTTTCTCTCTAGGGATGGGACTTGCGAGTCTGGCTAGTGCCACAAATGGATCAAACGCAATGAGATCTTTCTGATGTCCAATCTTATTTAACGTAACAAATTGCCCTTTGCTGCAAACATTTAATCTCTATAATAAATTTATTGGCGACAGCAGTATCTCGATAACTGGAAAAGAGGCATAGTTTTTTTTTCTCCCCAGCGTTTGAGGAAAGTAATGATATAGAACTAGGTTTAATTTTGTCTGCTTGAGTATGGGGGACAAAAAAAACCTGGGCTCGTACGGAAGACTTTATGAAAAACTGATTCGTGCGATATTAAAGTAGATGTAATCGCTTGTTCAAGGAATTCAATTCATCTCTATTGCCGATGAACAAGAGCACTTCCCCTTTGCCATTGGTTAAAAGATACTGTCTATTATCCAGTCTTAACTAGAATTAATTTTTTTAAACACACAACCTTTTCTCATTTATCGAATTCGTATGCACACTTTTAATGGATAAGTAGGAATAAAACGCAAAAATAAAATATAAAAATAAATAAAAAAAATCAAAAAGGTTTCAGATTTTAAATTACGTCCAAAGAGGTGCTTTTTTAACATTTTGTGTGTTACCTTTATTTATTATATATCATGTTCTTCGCACTTAAACCATAAAATTTAGTTCAACAGCAATATCGCAAAATGATTTTAAGAAGATCATTCTTTAGAATTTCCTATACACAGTCTTGCGCGCTAGAAATAAAAATGTGTTTTTCTGTACACCGTTGCCATTGCTAGCTTTGAAATCCTTGAGTTTGTTAATCGAAAATTCTTTAAAGTTTTACAAAATATGAAATCGATAATAAAACAAATTTCAAATTCCAAATGTCCATATTCGGGTAGAAATGTACATTATTAAAAATTGGATGGCTCTAGACATCGTTATTTTATTACAATCGGAGAAAAATACGTACATTCATGCCGATTCTTCATTATTTAATTTTTTAAATATAATACTGGGCTGTAGTAACTGGTGGCAACAGTTTGGAAGGTGAGCCGACATTTATTGTGAGGAAACGCAAAATACCGAAACGAAATTGATAGACTTTCTGGTCTAACGCCCTTTGGGCTAGTAATTTTAAGAATACATAGTTAATAAAATCCATAAATTTCGATCAAACATTCATAACATTTTCCATGAAATCGAACAACCATTAGTTTTTAAAAGTCGCAATATTTCAGTATTAAAAGTTTTCACACAGTATGTTCATGAAAAGAAATCATGTATCTCTTATGGGAGCTTATATACTGCTCGACAATGAAAATGCAACACCAAGCAGGAGTGGATAGAAAGTGATGAAATTTAAAAACAAGACCGAGACTGCAAGCAGCAATAAGTGATCTTTATTTTAAAATGATAGTCAGAATACAGAGCGAGAACGGGGTCGCCTCAGTTAAATGTAGGACCACCGCGGACAACGATGCACGAAGAAACACGTCTAGGCATAGAGTCAACAAGAGTGCGGATGATGTCGTGAGGGATGTCTCTGCATTCCCTTTCAACCATTTGCCACAGTTCGTCTTCTGAACAAGGCAGGGGTAGAGTCTGCAAACGTCGTCCAATCACATCTCACACATGTTCGATTGGTGACAGGTCAGGAGAGTGCGGTGGCCATGGAAGCATCTGTACACCTTGCAGAGCATGTTGGCAGATGCCAGCACTGTGTGGTCGGGCGTTACCCTGCTGAAAAATTGCATTAGGCAGCCCCTGAAGGTAGGGGATTGCCACCGGCCGCAGTACATTATCCAAGTATCGTTGAACCATCATAGTGCCCTGAATACGAACTAGACGTGACCTGCAATCGTAGGCAATAGCGTCCCAAACCATTATGCCACGTTGTCGCGCGGTGGGACGTTAAACACTTACTGTCGGATTAGATCTGTCTCCACGTCGAGACCACACATGTATGCGGTGACTGTCACTGGATAAACAGAAGCGTGACTCATCTGAGAACACAACGTTTCGCCATTCTGTCATCCACATCGCTCCAGTCCGGCACCATTCTAAACTTTGGCGTCTATGGTGTGGGGTCAATGGCAGTCTTCTTAACGGACGCCGTGAGTGCAGGTCACGTTCAACCAATCGACGGGAAATGGTTCTCGTCGGCACGGGAACACCCAGATTATCTCGCACGTGCTGCAGAATCGCGGTACAAGTGACTTGAGGGACCGCCACTGCTTGTAGGCGGATGCGTCGATCCAGGCATACTGACGTCACTCTGGCTGCACCTGCGCCCCTCCTTCTTCCCACATTCCTTGTTCCAAACTTGTTCGCCATAGCCGATACACCGTGCTCGCATCCATGTACGTATCAGCTGCGATTTGACATAAGGACCAACCCGCTCTTCTCAGTCTGATCACCATACCCGTCGTAAAATCGTCTATCTGCCTTCTTTGCCTTTGTTGACGGCTGTTTGGCATTCTCTCCTATTACACGTATCCTTCGGGAGAAAAACCGACTTTCTTCGATAATTCGTCTGGCAGAAATATCGACACGAATATTGCCCATTCTGCACGTTCCTTCCCTTATATCTTACTTCACATGCGTCGGAGAGCTGCACATTTCATATCATTCGCATAACTCAGTGACGTGCGTCTACTCTAAAATTTGCATAAATTTCTGACCATTCCTTCTTGGTGTGGCATTTTCAATGTCGAGTAGTGTAAAAATGAGTATGAATTTTTAAAAAGAAGTAATAGATAGATTTGTTTCCGTAGTATCCAAATTTTTTTGTTGTTTGTGAAATATCGTATCCCACTGCTAAAAGTAAGTTCATAAGTTTACAAAAATAAAGAACACGATATCTTTGTAAATAAACAATCCGCTGAAAAGATTTATTAATTGCGGGCAATTGAAGACAATATAATTTCGTTAAGCGATATCCCATTACATAATGATTTGGATATTACGTATCTTCTCTGACAAAATAATCAGCATTGGTAAATCCATGTGTATTGTGAAACGCCGCAAAGCCTCATGCCCTGTAGATAACTGTGGCATCTCAGTTTTGAGATTTAGGTGAATTGTTGGTCGGTAATTAAATGAACATCTGTTTTGCTCGCAGCTGTCTATTTCTTTAGTGATATTGTAAAAATATACATTTTCATAAAGAAATAAACGCTCTAGAGGCGAAGGATCAGAAATATATCATGCATTAAAATGTTCACTAGCCTCTTGCCAACTTATAGGCCAACTCGTTGCTCTGGGATCCAGGGTCATTGTAATAAATAAGGTGCTTGGAGCATTGTCCAATAAATTTGACACGAATCTGTTTCGCAGTAAAACTGAATCTAATGAATTAAAGGTGATGTGAGAATAATTTAAAAGCATAAAAATTGCTAATGTATTATCAGTAAAAATATTTGAGTGAAAATATTATTGTTTACTATGTAGTCAATTGCGTTTATATAAGTACTAGCCGCTATGCGGCCAGCTTTTCGTTTGAGTTGTTGCAAACGTTTAAGAATTTAAATGACATAAAGGAAGTTAAAAACTTTATTTCCTAAAAAAATATGTAACTCTTTTTATATAATTAAAATTATATATAATTAAAACATAATATAAAAATTACAATGAAATAAGCAATATCCCTTAATACAAATATAAATTACCCTATTAAATAAATTAACCAACTTCCCGTTGCAAAATCTTAAGAATTCAAAGAGTGTAAAATCAGTTAAGTACTTTGTTTTCTAAAAGATATAATCATGCAGAACTTTTCATTATCTTAAAAACAGTGAATCAAGCAATAAATAACATGAAAGAAACAGAAAAATCTGAAAAGGAAAGTATAATTAATAATATTTTATCTCATATTTTTAACAGAAAACAGTCAGCAGTCCAGTATACAAAGCATTAAATGAAAAACTGTTGCCAAAACTACATTTCTAAAAGATTGAAACTATCATCAGAAATCAATAACCAATCAAAATTGTGCTTTGTGGATGGCATAATACGAAAATTACAAACTTCTTTGCCATTGGTGAATAAAGAGAGGAAAAAAGGAAATTCTTTCTGTAGTGCCTCGCGAAACGGATGCGCGTCAGTATAAAAAGATCGCAATGTGAGAAATGTATTCTTAAGCTTTATTTAATTTTTTTAAATACAAAATAGTATTATTTTTGAAGGAGTCGGAAGGGTTAAAGTTTAGCGCATCCAAAAATCGAAGGAAAATAAACAGTAATTTTTTTTAAATCAACTTTAAAAAAGTCCTCTTGAAAATGTGCTAAGCTTACTTTGCTAAATAAATTCGTATTTATTTGGTTTATTGAAATACTACAAAATTTATTTTAAGTTCGTAGAATAGCTAAGTGCCCACGTTTCACGACGATGTGAAAATGGAATGTGTAAAGCAAAATCTCACTTTCCTGTAACGCATTATGTCTCAAAATGATGCTACTTCACCAAAAAACATGAAATAAAAAAAACTCTGGAATTTTGAAAAACTCTCTTCGAGGTGCACAGGCGCTTGTCTAGATGCACCTATGTACCAAATTTCGTAGACCTGCGTCAATTATTTATGCGCAGCACGAACGTAAGACACACACACACAGACAAAGTCTTAAGTCTTCCGTTAACTATATGTAGAGATTACTTTTGTTTGGAGTTTATTATTTTCTTTATGAAGATATTCCTTCCATTGACACTTAACTGAATCATCATCCAGTAGAGCGAAGGTGCAACTAATGTTTTTACTAATACTAGAACGTCCAGTATTGTAATCTCCATTTTGTTCCTATCTCATACATGTTCAGATTATGTTCAAAAAATTCGCAGGAAACTCCTTATAGTAGAGTTCATCATTACCTATTTATCTTCGCAAAACTTCTATCGGGATAAAAGCATTTGCTCCAAAAGTCTCTTCGAAATTAGAAGCATTGGTAGAACGTGTCTCTTGGTATAGACCAACGAAGGGCAGCTGCGCCATTTCCAATACACAGAATTACTTTCAAATAAAAACTTGTAGAATCATGTAAATTAAGTGAGAACAACAAAGCCGGAGGATGAAATATTTGATAAATAAGATGCTCGGGGCAAGATATAGATATAATTTTAATTACTGAAATCTTCAAACTTGATATTAAGCTGAACGGTCGGAAGTCGCTTGTACTTCGTTTTCACTGAAACTACTCTGTTCGAGAAAGATGGCATTTCATACATTTCTTCTGCAAAGCAGATGCAGTGATCACTTTTTATTGTTTCAAGTGCCACACTATAAAGTATTTCTTCCGCCTTCTTAGAATGCCTTCGTGCACACTAGGCGCCTATTCGACAGATCAGAGATTCGAATCCCGGAGAAGGCATTGCTCATTTTTTACGTCTCTCAGCATAAAAAAAATCCTGACGACTCTACAGTGGAGCCCGAAGTAAAAAAGGTGATAAATGATGATTCTCCACCACCAGGATTTGACAATTTGTTTCCTAATCCCCAGTCGCCCTTTAAAAGGGGGAGTATATAAGGTATTACTCCCGCCTTCTTAGCAAACCTTTATGGTGTAGTGGTAAGCACACTCGGCACGTATTCGAGAGGTCCGTGGTTCGAGTCCCGGTGTGGGCATTGCACATTTTCACGTCACGTCACATAAACGTTTTAAAAAAGTATCTAGTGACTCTACAGTGGCTCCTGAACTAAAAACGGTGATGGATGATGATTCTGCCCCATCAGGATTTGGCGATTTCGTCCCCTAATCCTCAGTTGCCCTTTAAAAGGGGGTGTGTACAAGGAATTCTCTCGCCTTCGTAATATACCTTCGTGGTGTAATAGTCAGCACACTCTACGAGCATTCGAGAGGTCCGTGGTTTGAGTCCTAATGAGGGCATTGCTCATCTTTTAATATCTCCTGCTTCAAAAAATACTTAATGCCACTACAGATTAAATATAATTTTTTACATAAAATTACATACTTTTGCATCTGCGTTCCAATAACTAAAATCCACAAAAAGAACACGTTTATCATATTTGAATGTAACAGCCAATTAAGAAATCCGAATGTTGGCAGCAAAATTTAATACACTGTAATTATCTAGTTAATTTTTAGTAACGTTTTGTCTTATATTCTTAGAAACTTTATAAAAGTTTTCTAAGTATTTGTTGACTATCTACCCAGAATATGATAAATGATATATCTATTTTATGTTTTGAACTGAATGGCGTATGTCTCAGCAGCTTGATCTTAATTCATTTTAAATGTGGATGTTATTTTTTCCAATGTAATCATTTATGATTAGACTTAACATAGTTTAATCTAAAAGCAGTAAAATTATCCTTCTGTCTGAATAGTCTGACCTATCTACCTAATTAACTATTTATTAATTTAGCTATTTGAAACTTTCTATTCATTTCCTGTCCTTTTCTATCAATATGTCTATATACCTATCTGTATCTACCACCCTATTTATCTATCTATACATCTACATATATAGTTATATCATGATTCATCGATTGCTTCTAAGAACATAAAATGAATAACATGAAATGCAGTAGATACCCACTTATTAAACAGTTTTAAAGATAGCGCTCCACATCAAGTGGAAAGATCTTAGCTCTTTCTGTGTCTTAATTGAGACTTTCTCCAGCATGAGAAACCGTAATAAGTATAACTAAGCTGTTAAAACAATTTCAAGATATGATATGAAGCAGCGTGAAATCTTTTCAACTCGATATCTACTTGAGTGTAAAGTGAAAACTTTGAAAATTCAACTTTAAAAGTTTGTTCCAATATAAACAATAAGCGACCCTTTAATAAAGTAACGAAATTCGAAAACTACATTAGTTTGAAATTAAAAAAAAAAAAAAAACTCTTTCTTAATTTTAACGATACTTTTCTACATAAAGTAGAATTCAATCATTTCAAGAACTTAACTGAAGAAGAATAAATTCATCAACAACATATAAGGACTTGATAATTATACAAACCTAGAGAAAATTATCGTCACTGTTCTTCAAATTATAACGCATTGTAGTCTGAGAACATCTGTAGTTCTGTGAAATAATAGTAAAACAAGAGAGTTTTCAGCTAGTGTATTTATTACATAGAAATATATGCTACGCAATGTTGTTTACATAATAAAAAAAAAAAATACTATTAAATAAATTTCAGAAATATTTATTTTTTAAAAAATCTAATGTCTGTATAAATGGTTACAATAAGAATAAATACTTATGGGTCGCTCACCGTAAGTTCTGATATCAAAACGTTAGCAGTATAAAATATTGCTAAATGAATTTGCATTAGTGAAAGCATCTAAAATTTCAACTTACTCGTATTTTTTAAACAATGTAACCTCAAACTGCGATTTTTCAAAATCTTCAGTATCTTAAGTACTCAACCATGTAGCGAAACGTTTCGTTTTTAACAGCAATAAGAAGCGTCAGGGTATTTGAAAAGAAATATGATACCTACCATCAGCAAAGAAAAAAATCCTAAATAATAATTTTTTTTATCGTATTTCTGTGGCAGTGCACCTTTTTAAAATTTTTTGTAAGCTGAATTTAATAATGTGTAATTCTGATAATACAACATTTCCAAAATAAATTTCTCACGAACCTCTATTATTTCTGAATGAACATTCTCAGACTGTACACGGTATATCGAAGAATGAAAGCAGTGTCAATGCCTCCAAATGAAAATTTCGACAGGAAGAAATTTATCTCTTCAAGGCAAGAAGGTAAAAGGTAATTCAAAAACTAGGACGTTATACAGATCTTTGTGATTTTTATGTCTAGATATCCCAAAAACATATTAACGAGGATATTTTTATAAGGTTTGTCCCGAAAATGACGAAGCTGCTTCCATAACATTGGTTTATTTAAAGATATGCTTACGGGAAATTTCTTGAAATGATATCCTTGAACATGAATATACTCTTGTCAACGGTTCTATCATACGTCGTAATTCTAATGAGTCTGTATGAGTCTCCAATCTTATCAGCAATGCTCTCACCTAAAGAGATCAGAGATGTTATTGCCTGTATTCGAATTCTAGACATTTCGACTGACAGCCATATGAACTACCAGTTACACCATGAATGAACGCGATGAGGAATGAGAAAATTTCTTATATTCTCCCACACTAAACAGAAAAATGAAGGGTTTCGTTACTGCCGACAGATGCCGCTGTCGGCCCTTCCACTGGTCGCCTGCAGGGTATAAATATGATGGACAGTCGCTTTCTCACTTTTGCAGAATTTTTTGCTCCCGATGAAGGGGCGCCCGTTTCGCCCTCAAAATCGATAGGGATTTTAGAAAATCTACGCCGAATAGAAGGTTGTCGATTTGCTTGTTTTATTTATCAGACTGGTTTGTGAAAGTAGATATGGATATCGAAATTTAATAGAGAGAAGCTATGTTATGTAATCATAAAGGAAGCGGCAGTTTTAGGAGCTCAGTAAATAAATACATATTATTTTGAGAATTTCGAGTATTCTAAAACTATGATATAATAGCTGAATTCTAAACGTAGAAAAGATATTATTTTCAGAATCTCAAATATTCTAAAACTATCTTATGGGTATGATAGCTGAATTCTGAACATGGAAAAGATATTAATAATTTATCACATATGTTGTTTCTAAGAAAATAATTATGGTATGTTTAAGACTTCACGTAGACGCTGAAGTCTCCACCTGTGTTTCATCAACTCTGAAAGAAAGGTTTTATAAAGACTTTCCGAGATATCTCTGAAAAGAATCTTTCAATGGAACTGTGGATTCTGACTATCGTATGAGAGTGCCTGTGAGGCATCTGGAACATAATAAAACGTAGTCAGGATATGTATTCCAGATTTACATTGAAGGTTTATTTAAAGTGTCTGAGATTACCTATGGGATTCCTCTTTCGTGAAAATGGAAAAAAAAGTACTGTTTTCTAGGTTATAACTACAGATTCTAATCGAGAATGAGTTTCTTGTTTTGAGAAATATGTGAACCATTGCTTAGGATATGAAAGTTATTATGAATTGAAAAATACAACATTCTATGCTTTACATTAAATATACCTAAAAATAGGAGTTTTTGTTATTGGAAAATATTTTGAATAATATGAGAAACGAATAAATTCCTTCTTAGATCTCTAAAACAATAAAACGTCTATATTCACTATTTGATATATATTTAGTGTTTATTTTATAACTGTTTCATTACTTTTGTGCAAAGTAATTCTGTCCAAAGCTTTGAGAAATAGAACAGTCTATGCAATAAACATATCTAAAAACAGAAGTTTTTGTTATTTATCTTATTTTTGTTATATATCTAAAAATATAAGCTTTTGTTTTATTAATTTGAATGATGAACTATTTTTATATCCTCTTTCAATAAGAACAACATCTGTGGCGTACACCAAAATTATAATTTCATTGCATTGATTTATGTTTAATGCATTTTTGCTAAACCCATTTACACGTTAAATAGAAAATATTGTTCCGTGCGTGCGGGTTCGTAATAGATTGAATGCACCCAGAACCGATTATAGCTTGACAAAATGTAGTGTACCAACGTAACAAACTTCATAAATCTGTACCTTTCCACAAAAGTATTCGCACAGCTCTTCACAGGAAGGACATGAAAATGAAAACTTCAAATTATTCAGATTTCCTGATAGCTTTATTAAAAGCGATGCTAATTTGCTCAAGCATACTTGCATCGTACGTCAAACATGTTTCCCAGTTTGGCGCTGGACGAAATCTAACGTGAATTCTGTGCAAATTATATTTTTATTAAATGGAGTCCAATCAAACAATGCCAAAGTATAGTACATGCATTTATTATTTGCCTAGCCTTGTAATAATGCTGATTACAAGGCTAGACATGTTTATAGTATAAAACTGATAAGCTTTGGTTTAAGGTAAATGGCGTTAAGCACATTTTTTATGAAGCTCCTGGAGAACAGGAGAATGGCAATAAATATAACTTTATAATATGCTGTTTAAATGTTAAAAGGAAGTTTTGGAATTTTCTTGCTTTTCGAGAAAATGAAGATTTTTCTTGTTTCACATTTCAGTGCGGAAACTTTCAATTTGCAAATTTTTTTAAATTTTGAATTGAAATTTAAATTCTTGAATTTTAAACCTTATGTTTTTTAAGCATATATGTGTATAGATTTTACACTATCATTTATAATTATAGACAAAAGACAGATTGTTACTTTTATTATGGAGGACAATACCAGATAAAATATAAAATTCGACAAACTTCTATCCGTAATTTGACATTTAGGCTGCTATGCAATTGGTCGGTTGTAAAGAATGCAGGCAATATTCGTCAAAGAGCAAATATGTTCAGCTTCTTCAATAAGAGGAAAAGAATCCCAGATTAAACTACGAAAAACATCCTGAGATCAGAATATGTTGATATTCACATGCCCTTTTTCAAGCCTATTTAATTTGGAAAGGTCTTTTTGTTGTTGTTGCTGCTTTTGTTGTTTTGGGTTTGCTACGCTGGCGATACGTTTTCTTGATGTTACGCTTTGATGACAATAAAGATAAATCAATAACTATAATTGTATCATAATTTCAATGGAGCCAATCGTTTGGTTCAAACAGAAACTGTCACCTTTCCCTTTCTTCCCATTTCTTCTATTTAAAGTTGAAAAAATTCATTTTCGCTCTGGCCTTAAAAGTAAATTTTTATCTTTTTGCATCTTTTCCCTTAATGAAATATTAATTTTGCTTCTGGTGGGGAAGAGAATTTTGTTGCTTCGCTGTTTCGAAATGGATAGAACCAGTGCCAGCTTGAGGCTGGAATTTAACACTATATATATATTTAAGTCCGAAAGGGCTTTGTCGCTGAAGGATTATTGTTTTCGTTTTGGCATTTTGCGTCGGAAACATTAAATGTCGGTTCAGTTTTCAAACTGTCGCCACCAAATATTGCAGCCCTATATTATATTTAAAGAAATTAAATAATGAAGAATGTGCATAAATGTATGTATGTTTCTCACATTGTGATAAGGCGACGGTACCTAGAACCATCGAATTAATTTTGAATGACGTAATCCTGTTGCGAATATGGGCATCTGGAGGCCCAAATTTGAAATGTGGAGTTTGTTTTAATATCGATTTCATATTTTGTAAACCTTTAACGAATTTTTGATTAACAAACTCAAGGATTTCAAAGCGAGCAATGGCAATGTTGTTCAGAGAAATCATTTTTATCTCCAGCGCGTGACACTGTGTATTAGGAATTCTAAAGGTATGCTCAGTTTATAATTATTTTGCGATATTGTTCTTTAACTGAATTTTATGGTTTAAGTGCGATAAAAATGATATGTAATAAATAAAAGTAACACACAAAATGTTAAAAAAAACTCCCCTTTGGACGTAATTTAAATCTGAAGCATTTTAGATTTTTTTATGTATTTTGTATGAGTGATAAACTTTTTTTTCTTATAAGCAAAGCGAAAATACTATTCATTTATTACATGGTGATTTTATTGATTTTTTATTTCATCATTGCATTTGATTGTTTATTTTGTAAATGTACATCTTGTAATAGACTTTAATGGTCTTTTGCAAAGCTGCTCTGTACAATCTTTTGACAGGTATTACGCGACTTCTCCTTTAATGCACATGTATAAGACGAGCAAGAAACAAAGCAGTAATTCGGCAAAAATAAAAAACTTCCACTAAAACCTCCATATCGATATAGCATGATTTGATCCCATAATCTTACAGTCTAAAGGGAAAAAAAACCCTCCTTCTAAGAGAATTTAAAAAAATCGGTCTTCGTTAATCATCACTGACACTCTTTATTACCTTCGAGAGTATGCAACTACTTGGCGTATTAGTAGTTAGTAGCTAAGAGACTTTTTGATCCCTTTAAAAGATTGATGATATATTGATCGTCTAAAGTACCTTACCAATCAATATGAAAGCATCTTACCAATAAAGAGTTTAAAAAATTTGAATTATCGTCGCGCTTTGAATGATGCCTCTTGCGATACTCTGTAAAGATACTTTATTAACTAATGTTACAAAGCATGCAGTCTTTGAATTACTTGCAAACATTCACTTTATCCATATCATTTAATGATCAATGTATTTCTTTTATCGTGTAGCTTACCTGATAAATATATCGATGATTCTGTTAAATAAGTAAGCGGGTATCATATAACGCACATAAATTCATCAGTTTTAAAACTTTGATTAGAAAGGCCTTTTTTCTTTTAATATGAAGACTGAAGATTTTCTGGTTTTCACTTCCTCGTACAAAGTATTGTAATAGTGAAAAATTTCGATTATCATATTTCAACGAAAATATAAATTTTGGCAGCAATCAAATGCAATTTAACGATGTTTTTGCGTGACATCTGTACGCAAGGACAGAATAAAGGACTCTTTGTTCCCCCAAAAAATTATGAAATGGATTCTCAAGAGATTTCTTTTCGTGGCGTCTGTGCGTACGTACCTACGTATTTATCTCGCATAACTCAAAAACGAGTAAATTCAGAACTTTGAAATTTTGTATATAGGGTTGCTATAAAATGTAGATGTGCACCTCCTATTTTGGTTGCAATAGGCCGCGCCAAAAGTATGTAAATGTATGTATAAATATATCCACTCTGTTACTTGGCTTGGTGATCTCAGTTTCTTCATTTTTATCTGTTTGTAAATTGAGCATTTTTTGCTTTAAAAATGATTGAATTATTTTATTCTTATCCTCCGGTTAAGGTTTTTATGCCTTTAGTAAATATGCATGTAATATTTGTATTAGTACCTCAGCAACCATCTTTGTTTACATTTGAAACTTAGCAGAATAGTGGATTTGTTGCCAATCTAGAGAAACTAAGTTTCACAACAACAAAGATAGCGTCTTATTTTATTATTGCGAATTAAATCATGCTTAATCCATTCTGAAATTTATTCCAGGAAATAAGTGTTCAAGTCTTACTTCGTATTTTTTAATATGCATAGTTTGAGGTTTTATGCATTTCTGCCTTGTAACGAAGGCAGAACTGAATTACCTCAAGGAGAAATACTGAAAGGTCTGTGATAAACTGTTTTTTCTTTGTTTGCTTGTTTAATTTCTTTTATACGTCGTTTTACATTTATTATAGTATTTGAATAGAACATGTGGCAAAGATTAAATAATTCTTCAGATGATATACATAATTTTTGTGCATTCTGAGTTATAAAATGAACGAGATGTAACGACGTTAAATGAACCTAGAGCCAGAGTGTCGCTATGGTAAACAAATATAATGAATTTTAAAGAGCGCATTTATTCTGTTGTGTTTTACGCGCTATTCTCGAAGTAGATTTAATTTAATCCAATATTTTTAAATCAAATGCAAGGAAAAATGCGCATAATTTAATATTCCGTGCAAGGTAGTCATGAGGAATACACATCAGTTTTTTTATTAGAAAGATTTCTCTGTTATAAGGCTTAGAACATGACAATATGTTTAAGCCGATAATGTGCTTTTTGATAATTTAATTTAGATCCACTTCCCACATTTTAGCAAAAGAGAAAATCTTCATTTGTAATTCTGCATTCGAAATGATGTATTTGATCAACAGTGTTAAAGCTCAAGCTGAAAGGCATTTCGGAAAGGTATTTAATGACTCTATTAATGACACAGTCTGTTATAAATTTAAAGTAAGTTGAATTTATGAGGTTTTACAAGACACTGAACAATTTTGTAGATAAGAAGTTTTTCCTTGAAGTATTTTGTTTGAAATTTAAATGATAACTTTATTCAGTATATTGGACAGTGTTGTTTTATAGCATTTAATTTATGTTAGGTATGCCAAATATTACAGCCCTGCTAGAGAAAAATTTGTTCGCTGATAATACAGCTTCATCGGAACTTGGGGAAATGAAGCGTGAAAGGGAAAGATAGTGCCAGAAAATATAACACATGATAAGACCACACCAAGGCTCCACAAGGAAAAAAAGAAAGCATCTAAGAAATATTTTTCTTCCCTATCTCCCAAAACTTCCCAGAAATGAAAATTCTTTGCCCATATTAAGCCTATGTCAGTAGCTCAACCGCTGTTACTTTCCTGTGAGTTTACAATTTCTTTTTTCTTCCTTCATCTCTTTTACCATCTGCTGCTGGTCGCAGAGAAGCATAAGTATCTTGGGTTGGAAATTCTTCTTTTTTACATCCCCTAGTTTCTCCACCTGAAGTAAAAATTTCCATTGTTTCCAAGATGATCGTTTTCAACTCGGTTCAACGTGGAAAATTTTTGTACGTGGGAACAAACTAATAAGAGAGAAGAAAGGGTATAATTCTGTAAAATCTGTTTTTAAAGTTTAAAACTATAGTAAACTCGAATTTAAAGCTTTCAAATGATGCGATAAACTTACAAATAAATTTTTAAATATATGCTAATGAAGTTCTCGAAGATTTCATGGGAAGTATTCTTTTCAGCTATTCTTCAGATTAGTTATGTAGACAAAACTAATAAAAAACAAGTTATTAAAATGAAATTTTCCCTTAGAGAAAAAAACTTGCCTTCTTTGAAATAATTATAGGTAAATTAATCTCATTCAAAATTCCATTAGCATCTTACTTGAATTAAATGTGGTAGTTTTATGATAATTTGCAAGTCAGACTTTGAAAACTCCACACATAAATTTCAACTAATTTTTGTTACGGATTTCGTATTTATTTAGTTTGTTCAAAATTAATTAAAAGACGATTTTTGAAGAGAAAGCTACGTCGAAAAATTAAAAATAAAAGAGCGAGGGCATTTAATATTTAATAAATAAATATCTCGTAATTGCTGTTGCTTTCCACAAAAATCGAAAAAATAGGTTTTACCAGAATGTTCTAGTGAATAATTAAAACCTTATAAAAGCCGAATTAAAACACCTCAGCTCACTTGTAGCTGGTTTAAGCGAACTGTTGTTTACCTAGCTCTGTTATTTGATTGTAGCGAATTCGCTTGAGATTCGATTAACTTTCATTGTTTTGAATTCAGTTCTGTTTAACGTTTGAGATATTGTACGAATATATCTGAGGAAATATTTTAGTATTTTGTTTTTATTTCTTGCGGAAAGAATACATTTTATAACGTTTTTGACGACTTGCGCGTTCAATCCACTAGGAGCCCGTACGCACGCAACAATATTGATACATTTTAACGGTCCATCTACCTGAATCAGTGATGATAAATATATAACTTAACCCTCGTCATAGCAGTAGCGTGCATTGTAATTCGGTCTTAAATATTCAAGTGAGAAATCAACCAGGATCATAAGTGGCGACAGCCCCACAACTTCTTACATAAGTTGCAAATGAACAGCAATCGCTCACCTAGCCACCATAATTAAGTACCAAACTCATCAGATCACTAAGTACTTAAACTCATCAGATCACTTAGTACTTAAACTTATCAAAATCACTCACCTAGCAAAGGCTGGCACCACTAAGTACAAAACCTCACCAGAACTCCAGTGTCCTCTCTAAACTAACTTCGAAGCTTCTTACTGTCTTTATTATAACATTTTCGATGGTCAAGAAGAGTGGAGTAATAGAATATTCGTTTAACTTTTTATTTCACTGAGACTGTAACTATTTCACATATGATTTCGGAAGCATCAGCTATGTTTTCTTCAGTACCTTTCACCAAAGTTTGGTAGATTTTAATGTCTATAGCTCATATTCTTTTTGAGCTACTTACATGATACGTCAATGTGGTATTTATACAGAACTGAAGAGCTTCATTAAAGCAAAACTATTTTAAAAGAGAAAAATTGAGATTGTTACAAAAAAAGTAAGAAATAAAAAAAAAAGTTTTAAACGCAAAACTATAGAACAAAATCTGATGTGTACACCGCATGACTTCCTTTTACGACATATTAAATAATATGCATATTTTCCTTCCTTTCATTTAAACTTATTTCCTGGAATTTCATTAGAGATATATTTCTCCTTCAATTAATTCGGTTCTCACTTCGCGACAAAGCAAAAATACATAAAAACTCAAAATACATGTACTAAAAATTGAAAGATAAAGAAAAACGTAAAACATCAAATACAGCTAAAACAATTAAAAAATTTACAATTAAAATTACGGTTTCTACTCAAAAACAAGCAATGCGGCCAGTGGGCAAGAAGGCAGATTTTTCGGTGCACAAAATTGAAAATGTACTTTTGACCTCACTCGGGAAAGAAGACACTGAAGGCGTAGAAACCAACTTAATTTATTGTGGAAGCTATCTACAGTCAAAATATGAGATAATTTAATAACTTAAATGATAATTCCAAAATGGATTAAGCATAATTTAATTCGCAATAATAAAATAAGACGCTATTTTGTTGTTGCGAAACTTAGTTTCTCTAGATTGGCAACAAATCCACTATTCTGCTAAGTTTCAAATGTAAAGAAATATGGCTGCTATGGTAAACAAATCAGGCTTGGACGCAATTAAACAACTTTTAATTTGTTGATACTTCTACAACTATTGAATGCAGGTTAAATAAAGCCGGAAACCTTAACGGGAAGATAAGAACAACGTAATTCAATCATTTTAAGGCAGAAATAGCACAATTTACAAACATATAAAGGGATTGAGCTCACTAAGCCGAGCAACAGAGTGGATACATATTTATATGCACATATTTATATATATTTCATGCGGCCGATTGCAACCAAAATAGGAAGTGCACATCTACATGTTACAGCAGCCTTATGTAAAAATTGCAATTTTCTGTGGCTACTCGTTTTTGAGTTATGCGACATACATACATATATACGTACGTACGCACAGACGCTGCGAAAATATCTCTTCAGAATCCATTTTAAATCAGTTTTATAATTCGTTTGGGGAAAAACGAGTCCTTTAGTCTGTTCTTACATACAGATGTCACGCAAAAGTATCGTTACACTGCCTTCGATAGCTGCCAAACTAGATATTTTCTTCGAAACATGGTATCCTAAATTTTTCGCGATTAGAATACTTCCTTAGTACAAGGAAGTAAAAAGTGCAAAATATATAATAAATACTTAAAACCGCTTCTTAAATATTACAAAATAAAAAATGACAAATACAAAACGCAATGTATACGATTATAAGTATGTAAATTTATATAAAATTATAACAATATATGTCAAATAAATAACGAAACTTTTGTTAGGGAAAGTGAATAGTTAGGGAAAGTGTTAGGGAAAGTGAGCGAAATAACCTTTAGAGTGCGAAAGAAGAGCATCAGACTGAGAAAAGATGTATTTTCTTTTTTTCTGCATCGGATTGAGAAAAGATGTTCTCCGGCAAATGAGAGGTGTCCTAATTTCCAAGATGTTCACGCAGTTCTAAGAACTACGGACGAATGACCTCTACTCTACAGAATTTCAGTGGTTTCTTTCCAAAATTTAAGGAGATAAATTAAGCGGCTTCACACTAATAGTTTCAGTCGTGCAGCAACTCGAATTCAAACATCAAATGGCAGAGTTCTGTTTAGCATAGGGTACAGGAAAAAAATCTGAAAGGTTTCAGATTTTAAATTACATCCAAAGAGACGTTTTATAACATTTTGTGTGATACCTTATTTATTAAATATCATGCTCTTCGCACTTAACCAAAAATTCAGTTCGAGAGCAATATCGCAAAATAATTTTAAAATGAGCATATATTTGGAATTTGCGGTACACAGTCTCGCACGCTGGAGATAAAAATGTTTTTTCTGTACAACGTTGCCATTGCTTCCTTTGAAATCCTTAAGCTTGTTAATCAAAAACTAGTTATAGTTTTATAAAATATGAAATAGATAATAAAACAAATTCCAATTTTCAAATTTGGTCTTCCCATGCCCATATTCAGGTGGAAACGTTCAATAGTAAAAATTTGATGGCTCCAGGTACCGTTGTTTTATCACAATGCGAGAAACATACATACATTTATGCACATTCTTCATTATTTAATTTCTTTAAGTATAATACAGGGCTGCAATATTTGGTGGCAACAGTTAAAAAAGTGAACCGACATTAAATGTTTCCGACGCAAAATCGCAAAACGAAATCAATAGTCCTTCAAGGAAAATGCTCCTTTGGAATATTAAAATAAATATATCTGAAGGTTTTCAGACTTTAAATAAAGCCAGAAGGGGCGTTCTTTAACGTTTTGTGTGTTATCTTTATTTATTAAATATCATGTTCTTCGTACTTAAACCATAAAATTCAGTTCAACAGCAATATCGCAAAATATTTTTAAAATGAGTCTATCTTTAGAATTTCCGAAACACAGTTCCGAGCGCTTTAGATAAAAGTTTTCTTTTTTTTTTTTTTTTCTCTTTTTTTTTTGTAGAGTGTTGCCAATGTTCGCTTTTAAATCGTTTTCGTTTGTTCATCAAAAATTCTTTTCAAGGTTTAGAAAATATGAAATAGACAATAAAACAAACGCCAAATCCAAATTTGGGCTTCCAGATGCACATATTCGGCTGGAATCGTACGTGATTCAAAGTTGGATAGCTCTAGGTACCGTTGTTTTATCACATTTGAAGAAATATACATACATTTATGCATATTATTCCTTATTTAATTTCATTAAATATAATACAGGACTGTAATATTTAGTGACAACAGTTTGAAAAGTGATTCAGACTTTTAGTGTTTCCAACGCAAATCGGAAAACGAAACCAATAGTCTTTCAGGAACAAAGCCCCATTGGACCTAAAAAAAACCGTAAACGTATGTTCAGTTTGCTACTTTGATTTGTCTTTCCTCCATTTAGCAGTATACTTTAGGTACATAATTTTACTTTTCTTTGCCTAAAGGCATAGCTTTCTTTAATAAATGATGGTAGAAATCGGCACTGATAAAGATAATGCCAGCGATGATATTTTACATTTCAGTAAACATCGAGAATGCTATTGCGCTTCGAATCATGACACATTCTTTTTAAAAATTTATTTTTAAGAATTCGATTTCAGCTTACAACCAGTATTTAATAATACTAACTTCTTCAATTCTGTGCTTTTAGAATTTTATTTGAAAATTAGAAAATTATTAGAAATGAAGCTTACGGATGCCATCATCAGACTAAATGATTATATTACAGAGGTAGCAGAATTTCCGGGAGAAACATTATGATGTGTCCTGATAGTTTGCATATATTTTAATATTTGTTTTGGATTTTTCCCTATGTAATGCGATACTTCAGAGCGACGAGTTACCATTCATCTGAGACTCTCTAACCTGGAGGGAAATTCCTCTTTTCAATTAGATAAGGTGACCGGGCTTGCAAACTAACTCTCAGAAGAAAGGTATCCCGGTTGAATACTTTCGGAACGAAAATTTGATCCATGTCTGAAAACTCACAGCTATGTGAAAAGAGGTTTTCTGTTACGACAGTGCTGAAATCTTTACAAAGATAGCCATGTGTCTGTTGATGGAAACTTTTATACGTATGCAAATATATTTTAAGGTTGTTAAAATCATACTCTCAATTCAAGTTTTGAAAGTTCGAAAAGCATTCAAAACTATAGTTTGATTCTCAAATTTGTATCGTAAGCTTCATATGTAGTTTACTTTAGAATATTTAACTCAAATATAATGATATGCTTTGTGGTACCAATATTCAGGAAAAGAGTGTTTTTGACAGATTAACATAAAATTATTTAAATTCACGTATAGTAGTTGCCGCTTGATGTGGTCGCTACTTATGTTATTCTTCGGATTTCGTTACCAAAATTAGTTACAATCAATTTCTGAGGGACATCATTCGAACAAATATTCATTTAATTTTCTCAAAAAGGAGAAATGTCATGAAGATGTTCAATATTTAGTGTCTAAGTCCAGCTTCTACTGTTTGTGTCAATGACAATTAACTTACAATAGACGCCTTTTGGTATAAAAGCGGATAAAATTATTATTCGGATCTTGTTATCGAATTGTCAGATCCATGCCCGTTTGTACAGAAATAGTAGAAAATACTTCGTTTATTGTGATCAACAATTCGGTTAATTTGATCAAAATATTATAGAATATGCTTTTTCTAATCTGAAACGTCAAAATCGACTGCAAAATATAGCAATTGCTAATATTCCCCATATGAGGAATTAAGTCATCAAACGATTGAGAATGATTTCGACTTTAATTAGCCATTTAAAATTAAGCAAAAACGAAACCTTAGTTTGGCGTAGAATTTGTATGTTTATCGACACTGCGAGTGGTCAGACACCTGTCTCTCTTTTACAGGAAGGAGGAAGCACAAATGCATGAAAATATCCGCTATGGTTGCATTTTTTGTCTAATTATTACTTTTACATGGTCGTGTCGTCTTTGAATTCTTTTTTTAACGAGAGATCCCTTGTAAATATTAGTGGTTCAGTATCGGGCAAATAATTTCCATAAAACTTATGAACAGTACATAAATGAACTTTTGCATAAAAGACGTTGTGGACAGTTCGTAAATGAACATGTGCATTAAAGATATTGTGAACAGTTCATAAATGAACGTGTGCATTAATGACGTTGTGAACAGTTCATAAATGAATTGCACATTAAAGACATAAACATGTCTTTAATAAGCATTAAAAGCAATAAAGACATAAACAGATTTTTGTCTCTTCGTCATTAAAATGCTGTGGAAGTATCTATTTATATGCTTCTGATTATATTGGGTTGGCAACTAAGTAATTGCAGATTTCACTCATAGATGGCTTAAGTTCAAGTTTTAGGTTTGCAGACGTAGTACAAATGTGAAACACATTTTGTTATTTGAGAGTTGGCAATTCAGCTGGGAATCAGCAAGAAAAGTTTTTTGATCGGTTGCGTAGTTTTACATACGCATATACGCATATACATACGCATATACATTACAGAATAAAGTTATTTAGTTCCATGAAAAAATTGTCTTTGATTTTCTAAAAATAATCTGCAATTACTTAGCTGCCAACCCAATATGAATTGAATTCCATCGCTGATAATTAAGGCATTTTTTTCTCATTGCCTAATGTTACCTTTCTATTAATTTTATCAAAATAGCCGTAGACAAACGTAATCATGATATTGAACGACGCCTACGGTATTTCACTAGATATTAAGTTTAGAGGTTTACTGAAAATATAGATTTTTAGTTGTAAAGTAAAAATCATCTCAGGCTCCTTATATTTCACCACAAAGCCATTTTAATAAAAAGTCTAATCCGCAACTCGAAAACGTGTGATTTAAAAACCTTATTCAATCTAAGGTTTATCTAAAGCTATCATTAATCTCTTCCACTTTACTCATCACTCGTTCATCTTTTCTTTCTCCCAAAGGAAATGTTCCGAAAGTTCTTCTCTCATTTATTTTTCTCCACAAACCATAAATACCGCTATAATTCAAAAATCAAATAGGCGGATTTTGTAAATAATGCATATAGCAGCAAGTTGTAAATAACAAGTATTTACTTATTATGAAAATAAATAAATAATAATAATTTTTAATAAATATACGAAAATATAAACTGAAATTTTTAGAAGCGAACACCATTATCTGAAAAGAACGTATTTTCAATTTAATGCAGCGTTGAAAATCATTGTAAATCAGGACCCTTTCAGCTGCAGATCAGATTTTAATTAAACTTTCGATAAGATCTGCATCTGAAACTTAGTTTTATGTAATCATTAAGACGACACTATAAATTAAATTTATAAATTTACTGATTTTATAATTCATGATCTTTTAAATTTACTGCAAAAATTATTTAACTTTTTTACCAATATTGTTAACTTCAGAAAGGGATGTAAGAAATATACCTTATAATGGATACACCCGACACATCCGACGCATAGCTCCTCATATTTCATGTTCAAAATGTTTCTTAAATTTATTTCTAAATATAGTTTACGAAAAAACAAAATTTAATGTTATTGTAATTATGTTATCTTTCTTCAAAGGAACAAATTATGTCATGCTTTATTATAAAATAATAATTAGAAGTTAAGTATAAAATTTAAGCGTTCACTTATTGTAATTTAAATATTTAAATTGCAGTGATTTTTAGTTTTATTTTGTTCTTTTATAGTCCAAAGGGGAAATTTGGCCAGAAGGATTATTAATTAATTGCCTTTTGGCATTTTGCGTCAATTCACTAAAAGCATTGTTTCACTTTTAAAATTGTTGCCACCAAATATTATCCCCTTGTATTATATTTAAATAAATTAAATTATGAAGAATCTGCATAAATATATGTATGTTTTTCGAATTGTGGTAAAACAACGGTAACTAGAGCTATCAAATTTTTAATATTGAACGTTTCCACCTGAATATGGGCAACGGAATAAAACTTGAAATTTGTTGTAAAAATTTTTTCATATTTTGTAAAACTTTAACGAATTTTTTATTATCAAACTAAAAGGTTTCAAAGGGAGCAATGACAACGTTGTACAGGAAAAAAACATTTTTATCTCCAGCGCGTAAGATTGTGTATCGGAAATTCCAAAGATATGCTCATTTTAAAATTATTTTGCGATATTACTCTTGAACTGAATTTTATGGTTTAAGTGAGAAGAACATGATATTTAATAAATAAAGGTAGCACACAATTTGTTTAAAAAAATCCTTTCAGGACGTAATTTAAAATCTGGAGCATTCCAGATTTTTGTTTAAGATATGATTTTTTGGTAATACTTATTTTTTCTTAAGTCTAATATTTCCCTCGTAAATGATAGAGTTTTATTCAAATTCTGTACTATCTAAGATTGGTTGTTGGTTAATATTAAACTTTAGATTGGTGGATGTATTTCGCCTGTAGTAAAACTTTTTTTCGGGGGGGGAAGGAATATATATTCGTATTTTGTCAATGAAAGATTTCAATTTTCTGTTTTGCGGTTAATACGTTTCAAATATTTCTGTTTAATTATTAAAGAGCTGTCTTCGATTTTAAACGCGATAAACTTTTACTAAGACTTAAGGGATTTTGCATTTGCTATAAAACTGAGGATAAGATTTTACTTTAAATTTAATGAAAAATTCTTCATAATAAGCTTTGTAAAACCTTTTTATATAAAGCAGAGAGCCTTGAAATTACAGAAGAATTGTTGGCACCGATATTTAGATAGCATTTTTTCCAAAATCAAGTTGACCACTTTACAGAAATCTTCATAGAAATAAATTTGCTTAGACAATTTCCCTTAAAATTCTTCTCATTTTTTACTTGTAATTATAATTCTAGATAAAAAAGGCTGGTTTGCTTAAAATATTTAGTTATTTCTTTTCAAACTAAAAATGTATATTTAGAAATTAATATGTTTAACAACCGGAATGATTTGTTAAATGTATTTAAGGAAAAACAAGCGTGCTAATTATTATTAATAGTTCAGCCATTAAATATGTGTAGTGATAAAAATGCTTAAAATAAAACAATAAAATCTACACTTTCCTTAAACTGAGAGTTTTAATAAGTAAGAATAGACTCGCAGATTTTCGTGCAATTATGCTTTTTTTTAATTTTGCAAAAGCGTTTTAATGAATACTGTTTATTTAAGTTTATAGATTTAACCTTGCTGCTGTGTTCGGATTGAATTTCGACCCAAAGATAATTTAATTTTGGGAAAAAACTAAAAACAACATGCTTGTTATATTGTGGCTTCATGAACGTACTCAGTTTATTATTCTGTGAGGTATGTTCGTTTTTTGTTTTGATTGAAAAGCAAGCTTACTTGTCAAAAAAGGTTTACGTAAACTGTGTTAGGGTCCTTTTGGACCCTAATGCTAACATGCATAGATTTAAAAAGAAAAAGCACAATTTCCTCTTTGTACTAATATGAAACATATACATATTTGTAAATCGAAAATATATTTATTCTTAACATTTATTATGAATATAGATACTACATTACACATTACACATATTTGTTTTACGGTTGTATATTATTTCTGTAAACGTAGTGGTGACAGGAAGTCTAAACCTAGAAACAATGGAAAATTCCAAAAAAAGAGAATTCCTCTTAAACCTTTCTTCTTAGACTGCCTGGTGACACATGGATGTCATAACCAATGAGAAGCGCTAACGGTTGTTCCAGGGGATTTCGTTTCTTCATTTGGAAAACGTCTGCAGCTATGAAGAGAGTTCGTAGTAATAAGTAATTATCAAACCAATTCCAGCTTGTAACAGGAATCTTACATAAATTCAATGATGGAAAAATGGGTGATATGCCACTAACTGCTTCAGATGACGAAGAAATTGTGTCGGAATAAGAAGATCACATTCTTGAAGCTTCTGAGTTATCTTCGGACGAGGATGAACCAGACATTGACTATACGGACAGCAATTATATGTCATTCAGTGTTGAAGTGATCCTCCTTTGCAAGCAGATAAAGGTGCCTTGAAGTATATTCTGGAACTTAACCTAATAAATACGCTCCTTCTACTACGAATTCATGATGAACTATCTGATTTTAGATTGTTTGTTACAATAAAGGTATTCGTATCTCAGTAAAATCTCACAAAGGAGACTTTCAAGAGACATTTCAAGTTCTTTAATTTAAAATGGACTACGTAATCTCACTATTGGAAAAACTATTGAACAGTAGTACTGTTACACTGATACCGATGTTTTGCAAATGAAGTGAATTTATTTCAGCCCATGTTTATTAAATAAACTATAGCGTAATGCGACAGTTGCCTTAAAAAAGACTGAAAAAATTGGAAGGTTGCAAAACAGTAAATATTATTATATATATAATGATATTATGAGCATGGAAACACTTAAAACCATACAGGTGATGAGCGGTTTAAAATATATGAATAAAGAATATTTTAATTTTGCATTAAATTTTTTCTTTAGAATTATCACTTGCTAATCATTCTAAATAACGAATGTTGTAAAGAATATTTATTCCTCAAGATTTAACAAACACATTGAATTCAGAATTTGGTTTTTGACTGGGAAGTAAAAATAATAACTGAGTTTTGTCATTGTAGCTATGCGTTTGAAATGAGCGATTTTGTTAGCGGAAAAAATGCGATAAATCTGCATTGTAGCAAACATGTCAGAAATTCTCAGGAACCATAAACTTTCCACAAAAATTTTATATAAAACACTGCCCTGATATGAACAATTAGCGTTAAAATGAACAAATTTTCACTAAGCAACTTACAACACGTACCTAAAGTAATTAATTTTAGTCTTTTTTACTCCGTCATCTTGGAAGTAAACTATTTGCAATTTTACTATATTTAGCATTATTTTAGTTCAGATAAACAAGCCTTTAAAACCAGCATTATTTTTAAATCCATGATAGATTATAAACTTAAATATCGCTTGACATATTTATTACGTTATCATTTCGGAATTAATTTAACCACACAGAACATGTTGTAGTAATTGTAATAATGTAATATGAGTGTAACAATTTTGAACGTAACAACAGGTGAGACACAAATTAACAGCTTTATCGCAACTTTCACATATTACAAGAACTTACTGCTCTCCAGCGACCGAGCGGTAAAGTCTCTGAACACTGGTAGTTCAGTCCGAGGTTCAAATCCAGCAAACGCGCTGATTGCCTGGACGTTTTCGTGGTTTCCCCATGTATATGAGCCACTTTACCTTAGAAAGCCTTCCAGAATGTCCTCAATCCCCTTAGACAGATAGCTCTCGGTGTTATGCCGTAATTTCATAAATGAAACAAAACCTTGTTACAGAAAAAAGTGCATTTAAAATTTAAACATTGTATTTGCCACATTGTCTCACATTAATTTCTGTACCTTTAATAAATTATACTTACCTCAAAATAGAATGAAAAAAGTGAGACATTGGGGAAATTAGAAAACATAATACTATCGAAACGTTTTATGCGCTTTTTCATAGATAATTATCCTAAAAAATTCCTTATATTTTATATGCACATGTGGGAATTTTGAAAATTCAATATTATAAGTATTCCATCTAGTCAAATATTCTGATGATAAATTGCAGCTCAAATTCTCTTGTTATTACAAAAGAATTGCAAAAAGATGCATTACGACAGTCATGATAGATTGTAAATAGCTGTTCGTTCTTTTTTTAGAGATGTAGAAAAGGAAAAGAAGGAAGAATACTATTTAATTATTAAATGTGAGTAATGAAAGCATTCAAAGGAAGCAGGAAAGTGTCAGCTAAATGGAATTATACTATCTGTAATATTATTTTGCCAGTTTTTTACCATTTGATTTGAAGTTACTAACAAATAATGCAGTAAGTTATTGTTGCATGTTTCTAGTAATTTAAACTCAATTTCAAGTAGATTAAAATTTGTATTACATTTCTATCCATGTTTTTTGTGTTTTCTGTTTAAGCAAATAATATACTTTTATGACCTTTATTTAATTATTAAAGTTTCACTAAACTCAAGTTGATATTTTATTTTATTCATGGCGGTAGAAATTTAAATAGAAAGTCACTTATCTGGCAAAGCTCTGGGTTTCAAATGTCGCTGAAGAAATCCGTTTCCTGACAAAAGCTAACTGAGAGCTAGCGTAAAAGAAAGAACCTCTCCGAAAACTCATCGCTTTCTCCGATGTTTCATAACAGGAAAACTTCCGGAAAAGTTCGTTAGCGACTGCACCAGAACAAATCGGGATTCCTAACCAATTTCTTCAAGTTTTTCTTCTCTGGGAGCAAATTGTTCTCGAAGAAAAAAATGGGCAAAAAACGAAAAACGAAAAGCGGTTCAATTAAGGAAAGGATTATGTTCTTATGCTGACGGAGATAACACACACTGGGAATTTTTCTTTTTTTTCCCCTATGAAAGTGGATCGCAGGGAAGAGCCCTTTATTGTTTCCTGCCCGATCGCCTAATAGCAAGTCTCTGAGTGAGTGGTATCTGTTGGGCAATGTTTGCGACCGGATCGGAAAAATATCACCCTTTAGGAGTAAATGGAGGCTTATAGATCCGAAAGTAAGTCTCGAAGCTGAACAATGTATTGCTTCCAGATGTCTTTGCCATGTACAGATTTTTGACTGACGGTTTGCCTTATTCTTTACGGGCTTCTGCTTAAAAAATATGCGCTGAGTGTGAACTTTATAAACCTTTAGCAAGAAAATAATTTTATCGCCGGAGTAAAACAGCAAAATTTGCATGCTGTTCGCAGATTAAATAATTAAAATGCAAGAAATGTTTGAGGCCTAGGATTTACACTAAAGTTTCCGCTGAAAACTTCGCGATTTAAAATTTGCATTTGCATTTCGGGGAAGGATGGATGTGCACGTGAAAGGAAGCAGTATAAAATTCCAATTGAAACTTACTTTAAAAAAAGAAAGAAAGAAATTCGGAATTAGATTTCACAGCATTATGCTAATATCTTTTAACTAGATGGTGCTCTTATATACTATACTGTTCAAAACTTCTTTACAAATATAGCAGTGCCAGACAATAGAGGTTGACCTATGTAACTCTTGGAAAAACTTTTTCTCGTGTTCCAGAGAGCAAGATTTAATGTAATTCAAAGTTTAGACTTTTAGTTTGGAATTTTCAATAGGAAAAAGTTGAAAATACGGAAATTATAAACTGAAAATTGCACAATTGTTATTTAAATAAAAAATAATCAAACAATTGCAATAGAAATTTGAAACTTATGCTTATAGAAAAATTATTGGGAATTCGCAAATTTATTTAACATTCGCAGAAATATTTGCAGTCATAAAAAACCCCCTAAAGTTCGTACCTAGATAAAGTTATTAATCTAGTCAAGATAATTAGATTTTAATTCGAAAACATTTATTAGGTAATCAAAATGATTAACAAGAAATATCTCTTAAAATAACAAAGCAAAATTTAATATTTAATAGCCATTTCAAAATTTTCGCTTACTTGCATGATATATATTCCAAATGAAGAACTATCGCAATCAATACTCGCTATAACAACCACTAAATATTACAACCATTCTAATACAACTACTGTCACATATAATTTTCATTTGAGGATATTACATTAAATCATTTTCGCTATAATCGCCCCCCCCCCATTATATCGTTCTTTATCTATAGGACGTGAAAATCCTTATAGCAAGCATTAGCAATAACTCAATCACATTTTACACAAGTTATAGAAAAAATGCATTTTCCTATGCCTGTTATTTTATATTCAACAAATTGTGTTTTTCATTTGATTGGGATTATGTTATGTATGAATTTTCACTTTGATTTTCATTTAAGAAATAATTAGGTTTTATATTTGTCTTGAATGGGTATGTATTATTAGATAAATATTTTATACAAGGTTCTAAAATTTTTTCCATATCAGTTCATTGAACTTTTATATATTGTAATGTGAGTGGAAGAAATATTGATATGCCAATGATTTTTTTGGAAAATGATTACAATTTCTAAAAGATGTGGCATACAAATTTGTTCGTGTGCCTCTAACAATAAGCACAATGTCACTTTCTGCTAGATAAAACGCTATGTAATATTTCTGTATTAAAATATTTGCATTTCGTAAAGCTTTATCAAATATTTAGAAGTGAAATCAAAGGTTCCTCTTCATTAGGAGGAACGAAATCTGTAGCAAACTGAAAACCCCAACTGTAAGCGAACAAGAAGGTAGCGGCATCTATCAGCAGAAATAGTAACGAAAATTCAAAAATTAAGTTGAACTTAGAACTTTATTGAAGTTGAATTTGATGGATTTATCATATCTTTAATAACGCTCTAAATTTTTCAATATTCAAATTTTCAATATATACTCATCATTTCAATATATACTTCTTCCGATAGATGGCGCTACCTTCTCATTCGCTTCACTCCTTTTGGTGTACATGTAACAATGGCTTTCCATTCGTTCCAGATTTCTTTGTCCTAATGAAAAGGGACCTGTACCTGTTAGCCTTTGAAATCGATAGAGACTTGACTAAAATCTATGCCAAACAGAAGTTTGCTTTTGCTTAATTTTATATTACATGATTATTTGAACACCATGCACCATTTGAACTTCCATGCACGTAGAATGTAGCTGCATAGGTTTCCTCAAATGTAACGTGAATTATACATGTGTAATGTGTTTCTAATGCTAGCTGTTTGCTGTTAGAAAGAGGCAATGACTCCACTATACCGTATATTTAGAATTGCTTAAGGGAGATATATGAATGAAATGCGCTATGAGTATGCATTAGAATATACGAGAATGTAATTAAATTGCTGTTTTTATACTCTTATATAATTGCTTTTGGAATTCGCAATTTGTTACTTTTGAAATAAACTCTTTACTTTCATAAAAATGAAATTTAACAGCTTTAAATAGTCTCATTTAGCAATATGGAAAGAAGAATATTTTATTTTTTTATACATCTACCAATTTAAGTACCGAAAATTCCAAGCTAATTAATACCGGATTGCTGAATAAATGTTCTATAAAACCACTTTACCGCAAGCATTTAAAACATTTGAAACCGCACTACAAATAATAAATATTTATTCTGCTTAAAAAATAAAAAATAAACCCTTAAAAAGAAAAAGAGCTACAACCCGTCTTCGAATTTTATTCTTCCTATCAGGCTTAATAGCCTCTTTTAACTTTCAGCAAACACGGCACGCGTCGCCTTTGTAGAATTTAAGAAGCAAAGCGTCTTGGGAAATGCCACTTACCAGCGAAGATAATGGCGCCTTAGAAGTAGCGGAAATAGGCGTTAAAGTGTCTGAATCTTGACTTGTAATTTGTGTCCTTCTTTGTCCATTAAATCCGATTTTTATTAGATACCTACGATTTCAAGTCTGAAATGTAATCAGTCGGGAATCTGATAGGAATAATTTATAACTAGAAAAGCTGTTTAAAAGAATTACTTTAGATGTTATTTAAACATTTCAAAAGTGTTTTCACTTTTGTAAAAAGAGAACGACTTCGTCGTTAAACTTTGTATAACTCTCTATTACGTGTTGTTCTAATAATTTCAAATAGAAAGTTTACAAAGGAATAGGTTTGCATAGAAAATTTAATACTGTTAGAAAAAAATCGCTTTACATAAATGCAATTAGATGAATTATATATTTACGACTTTTGTAAAATCATAATTTTATTTCGCTTTACTTACTTACAAATCATGCCATAGATCAAAGGTGGAGATTGTTCATTAAATCTAGGATACATGACATGGGTCAAATTTTAACTGAAACAAAATTTAATAAATTGTTAAAATATACTTTATGAAAAAAATATTGAAATTTTGAAATATTTTGTTACATATTTTACAAATTTATATAAAATGAAACCTTAAGTTTATTAATGATATTAGTTTCAAGAGTATAGTCTGGTATTATGTACTACACTAAATTCTTAGCGTGTACCTAAATGATGTTTCAAATGATTACATAATAATTAAAAAACAAAAATAATAACAACGGCTTCAATTTACAAAACAGTTTAAATTTATTTATTTATTTTTGCGAAAGAATTCGATTCATGAGGCATGGTAATTGTTCGGTATTATTATATAAAATGGCAAATTTATGCAGTAAAATTGTTACCAGGAGTATTTATGATTCTGTTTGTAGCAGAGATATCGTAATCCTTTTCAAGAGTTTTCCAGTGATATTAAATGTATTCCTATTATGTTTATTGTTTTACGTGTACTTAAATCTTTAATTTTTCTACTTAGAATTTGTCATTGTGCGCGAAGGCCGCCCTGTTAGCATATCGGTAGGGTAGCCAATTGCTCTAGCCTTCGATCCAGGGATTGAAACCCGGACAAAGTAAGACGTTTGTAATGAGGGTTATCACAACTAGCGAAACTAGAAGAAACTGTAAAACAAGTTTTGCCAACATTAGTTTAAACAGAAGGGTTTAGTTCTGTTGGATGTTCTGTCAGGGTTGCTAAATCGCCACCAAAGAACTGGTTCTCCTTGTCTGAGAGTAGTTAACTGATGAGATTGTTGCTTTTGTGCCTTTTGGGTAATCGAAGTTTGACAATTGGTGAGATCGTTACCAAACGGTTAGATGGTTTTGTCTAACGCCTCCCCATATCTAGAGTCAGGAACATCCAACAAGATTCGGGATACCACATATTAACATCCTACAAGATTCGGGATCTAAAGTTCGGGAGTTTAGAAAACATTGCAAGTGCCAGCTCATGTCTTTTAGTGATACAGCATTTGGGCAATAAAGCCTGATTGCCCTTTCGTCATGACAGCACTTAAAATACTATCAATGTTCTCAATGTTGGTGTTAGTTGATGAGGAATGAAAGATCCTCGGAGCTATTTCCCGGCAGAATCGGCATCAAACCTGAAGAAGGAGCTAGTCAATCTTGTAGAGGGGACCAAGGTCTATGCCAATGGCAAGGCCAATCCTTTTCCTTATAGCCACAACCATAAATGGATCTGATCTAGACTATGTTCAGTTTAAGAAGATTAGTTAGCTCTTTGAACACTTACTTGAATTTTTATTTTTGACTGATTTTTAAATCCATTTCTTATAAATATCTAACCTAACTCAGCTTCAATACATTATCAGAAGAAATTCTTAATAGGCTAAAATGGGAATGCATAATTTGTGGTTTAAGGCTTCATTTTAGTTTCGTATTTGCAAAACTATATTTGTTGTTCTTATTTCCATGTATTTCATACAAAAATCATCTTGAGGCTTTCATCAGAGCCTCAAGAAGGTTCGACTTCTTCTTTCACTCTAACTTTGAGGAAGAGTTCACGATGGTCCATTCCTCTTCCCCACCATAAAACGACAAGAGAGGATATTCGGATCGCCATATAATTAGAGTGCTCCCATGACGCAGAGATACTACCCATCTACACACATCGATGCCTTCTTCGGAATTCGAATCCCGACCTTTGGGTACCATAGTAGGCCTCCCTTAACCACTACAGCTTTTGGGATGCAAACATTATTTGTAAACCTAGGAAACAACACGTTTGATATTCTGATCATTACGTTTGTGTACTTTTTAAAGCTTTTATCAGTTGCATGTTCATAATATCATTTTTCGCCTTATTATCTATTTTTGCCTTATTATCTATTATTATTATCGCCTTATTTTCTATGTTTTAACAAAAATACTTTCTTTTTCAGGTAAGAATCTCATCTGCTGCATTTTGCAGTTTGTTGTCATATCAAATCATAACAGGATGGGCCTATCGCTATTGGTAAAATTATTTGCATTTTATATTACATGAGCGTGCTCTTGGTAAAATAAATAAAATAAATAATTCATAATTTTCGAGTTAATTTTCATTTTGTTTATAATGATAGATGTTAACTATAGACAAATTTTATTGGGGAAATAATACCTGACAATGTAACTAGTTTCGCTTATATTTCGTTCGTATATATACTAATAAGCTTAGCATTTCAGTATACGCTATGAGAAAAATAATTGACGAGATTATTTCCTTATAGAAAAAAATGTTGACGAGAAACCTTCGTTGTATTATGTACTATGTAATATAGTTACATGTTTAAATACATAATCTTTATTCTTAAGCATATAAAGGCAAATGTTTTACGTAATTTTCTCAACTGTGTTTCGTTAATCACATTTTTGTTTTCTTTATCAATTTCAAAACGTTTTCTTCTTCCAATCGACGCTCCAGTTCTACGCATAATTTTAAATTTAAACAACTAAACGGGAAACTAATCCAATTTTCTTTTCTTTTTCTATTATTGCTTCGCCCCCGTTAGCTATCAAAATTATTTGCTAATTCCTGAAAAGAATGGGCTTAGCAAATCAGAAACGTTCACGACAACATAAACATTCTTGCCCACCGCTTATCTTTATTGTGCCAACAGTACCTTCTGTTTTCATACCTTCTTCTGTAGATATAATATCTATTTTTCATTACAGATGCATTTGAAGTTCATGTATTTTAGGTTTAAGTCCAAAAGTGACGAAATTTGTTTGGGTTTATCCAACATACCCCATTTCTCTATAGGCTTACATGTGCTTTTGAATTACTCAGGAATTCAAACTTGATTGTTTTTGTTTCCGACGATAGATAAGATTAAGAATAATATCACAAACGATTTTTGCATAATTATGTTGTACTCTACCCGACATTGAAAATGCAACACCAAGAAGGAGTGGCCAGAAACTGATGAAACTCGGCAAACAGAGAGAGACCGCAACGAACAATAAGCGATATTTATTTCGAAATAATATGCGTAATCAGGGCCGTGCCAACACAAATTTTCACCTGAGGCAAAGCGGTAAATTCTCACCTCTGTATACGATGAAAGTTATCCGACTATTTGTGTGTGAGGGGGAGGGAGAAGAAGTATATATATATACATGCACAAAATAAGTTAATTATATCTATACGTAATCGAGTAATCTAATACAATTGTTCATGATGCCAAATATTTGGTATACAGTCAAATATCAAAGAAAAATACTTCACTTCCTTGATTTTAGAAAGGATTCAAAATCGAATACGACTTTCAACAGTGGTGAAGTTTTTAAAAATATATAAAGATATATCCCGAAAGTCATTTATTTCAATAAACAAGGAAAGAAACAGAATAACATACTTTTAAAACCGTATGATAGATGTGCTGTCGGAAAATGTTTTCATAGATTGTCGTCCTCATCATGCTCTTACAATAAGCAAAGAATTTAAAATTAATAAGATTTAGTTTCTTACTTTTATCCAGCTCATCAGTTAGCTAAGGCGTTTCAATGCTGAACGTCTGCAAATGTTAAATGCTTTGAAAGTAATTTTCTTTCGCAGTAATAAGCAAGTTTGCCAGTCTGGTCTAACTGATTTTTATGTTTTGATTTCGTTTTCGTTTTTCAAATCTTTAAGTCAAGAGCTTTATCGCAATTATTTCCTTTCCTTCATATTTCATTCTTTCCTAAACTGTATTTCTTAGAATTCCTTTTACAAGAACAAGTTTTTTTAAGTATATATTTTATACTTATTACCTTATAATCAACGTATAGGAAATAAACTTTTAAAAGATGTTTCTTGATGTCAATATCAGTTATATTAAAATTAGACACAACGTTTCTCTCAAATCTTCCAACCTCCTTTTTTATTTTATGATGCTAAATTAATTTCATTATTTCGTTATATACAATTAAACAAGTCAAAAGAAAGAGAAAGAAGTCATGTCTTTGCATTACAGGCATAACAAAGAATAAGATACACTAATACACGTTTCATTTAATCTATCCAAGAATGTGTTTCAGAAAGAATCGTTGCACCATGGGTCTCGTTCAACAGCAAATTTTACACAAAAGAAGAAAAAGCCTGATAATAATATAGTACATTTCATCTGCAAACAACTTCATTTAATTTTTCAAGGCTTTTCAAGTCGGGCTTTATGCTTTACGTCATCTGCAACAAAGGTTAAGCTGTGGCGATACTACATATACTCAGTTAGCAGACTTACAGTTTGTTACGGCGAAGTAAAACCTGGAGTCCAAACTAAAGAATGATAGTGGGGAATATTAACGTCAGCGCCGTCTTGAGAAATTTAGTCTATGCAGCTGATTGCAACAAGCTTAAATTAAATTCAACACGTTTGTTTGAAGATTAAATTTTAATATTGGAATACAATATGCACAGTGATGTACACTTCAGCCCTTTTGAGAAAAATTAGTATCATATATTCTTTTCTTTATTCAGCTGGAGGATTTATAAGAATTCAAATTCTATCGCTGCTTCTTCATTTGGTAAAGTCGAATCATAATATCTTTTTCAGAATGAATTTCTAAATTTTTGTAGCTAATTTGGCGCCCCGTCTAGTTACTCAATTGAGTCAAATGTCTCACTTGCCTCACCCTTGTCCCGGCTCTGTGCGTAATACAGAGCGAGAACAGCGTCGGCTCCATAGCCTGTAGGATCACCTTAGATGGCAATACAGGACGCAGCACGTCTATGTAGAGCCAATGAGACTACGGACGGCGTCTTGAGGAATGGCTCTCCATTCCCTGTCAATCATTTGATACAGTTCATCTTCTGAACGCGGCAATTGCAGGGTCTGCAAATTGAGTCCAGTCACATCCCGAATGTGTCCAATTGTTTAGAGATCAAGAAAGGACGGTGGCCAGGGAAGCATCTATACACATTGCAGAGCAAGTTCACTGATGCGAGCAGTGTGTTGAATCGTACGCATCTGCGCCCCAAACCATGATGCCTCTTTTTCTCGCGGTGGAACGTTTTACAATTGCTGCCAGAGTGGATCTGTCTCCACATCGACTCCACACTCGTACGCGGCGTCTATCACTGCAGAAACAGAGAGAACACTACCCTTTGCCACTCCGTCGCGAACATCGCTCAAGCCCGGCATCATTCTAGACGTTGGCGTCTATGATCTATGGTCAATGGCATTCTTCTTAACGGACGACACGTGTGCAGCCCACTAGCCACCAATCAATGGCGACGGTTTTGGGCGATATGGGAACATCCAGATTGTGTTCAACATGCTGCAAAATGAAGGTAGATGTGGCTTGCGGGTACGTCATCGCTTGTCGACGGATGCGTCGATCCAAGCGTGCTAACATCACTCTGGTTGCACCGGTACCCCTAGAACTTGTCATATTTTCTTGTTCTAACCATCGCCGCCACATCCGGTGCACTATTGACGCGTCCATGTGTGTGCCAGCTGAAATGTGTCGTATGGACCAACCTGCCCTACTCAGTCCGATCACTATGCCTCTCGTAAAATCGTCTGTCTGCTGAAACTACCTCCATTGATGGCGGTGTGGCATTCTTTGCTATTACATCCTCTGAGATAAAAATAAATTTTCTACGAGCTCTAGCAGGAACAAGGAACAGGCTCTAAAATTGAACATTATGCAGGTACTATTCTTTATATCTCCTTCAACGTGTGCTGGAAAGCTGCACTATATTATATTATTCGCATAACTCGCTGACACGCGCCTACTCTGAAATTTGTATAATTTTCGGGCGCCTCCTTCTTGGCGTTGCTTTTTCAGTGTCGGGTAGTGTCAGTGTCGGTTTTTCAGTGTCGGGTAAATTTTATTAATTATAATAATTAAGTTATGACTATGTGTTGTATTTTATTTGTTATGAAAAAGTCTTTTGAGAATATTTGAAGACATGTTTCTCAGCGTATACTAGAAATCATCCGGTTTCTTTCCAAATATATCTCCGTGTCTGTAGTATGAATTTGAATGTGTATGTGTATAAATTTAAATTTTCAGTGCATAAATTTTGAATTATATTGTTTCAACTTTAATATGTGTACTGCTAAAAAAAGACGTTTACTACAAAAACATTTAAGTTTCTGTCTGATAGTAGACTGGATATTTTCCCAATCTGCTGCTTTAAAAAAATGCTACCGATTCTACAAAAGGCGCCAGAATTTGGGTGGTTGTTGATAGTTAGTCACCACTAGGATTTGACAATTGGTTCTCTCCTCAGGCTCGCTTTGAAAGGGGAAGTATACTTGCTCTCTCCTTACTGCCTGTGTGACGTAAATGTTAAGATATAAAGAAGTCCGGTGTTCGAATCATGATGAAAACACACTTTTCTAGTCCCCTGCGTTAATAAATCTACGTTAATAACTTTGCAAAGTTAAAAGTTTTATCATTCATGAACAGATTTTACTGATTTACAGATTATTGCGTTTTGTGTATACTGTAAATTTAAGGATTTTATTCATTAGCTTGTATCTCATGGATAATATTTTGTTTGATAAAATAATATTCTTTTTTGCTACGGTTTCAGTTTACTACTTTCAATTTTACTTTTTATTATTCTTATTTACGGTTTAATTATTTAAAGATGAAATGATCTGCTTTTTTGCATTGAATTTTAATTATTTAATTTGCATTTTCGGTACGCATTTGCTTCGAAATTAGGAAAATTGCATTTGAGTTGTCAATCTATATTGTCCGCAATTAATTTCATCTAAATATTTTAAGAATGTTTCCTGCGAAACTGAACACACAACAGACAATTATTTACTTCACTTTCTTTTCTGTTTTTTGGGTAAAGGTTTACGGAAAGTGATATCTGAATTTTACTTAAAAATAAACAGATGAAACTAACTGTTCATGGGAATGGGAAAGTAATGAAGGCAATAATTATGTTTTATGTGCTTGACGAATAAAAATTATAGGGCATGTTTAGCAAGATGTGCGGCTTGCTGCCAGTCACGCCATGTTCAATGAGGTCGAAATACATGTAGAAAAAACAAAATAAAAAGTTAGCTTTAAGAAACGTGCTGTGATTGTTAAACTCCAATCAAATTTTCAAGAAAAAAAAGAGGTTTCAGTTCAACAACACTTGTCCTATTAAAACTCGTAGCCTAAGTTCAGTGTAAAAATTTTAAAACTCTCTGCTCTTGCAAATGAATAATAAAATATTCTTGTCTGAAGGTAGATAAATGAAACAGCGAAAGTTTCCTGCAGAGTTAAGAATTACGAACTCATATCAGCTACTAACACGAAGAATGATTCTCATGTTTTTTTCTTGCTTTTTAAAATTCTGATCAAATATTGAATTGTATTTCTTTACTTTCCAGAAATTCATCTATTATTAAAAGCGTAATCAAATATTCAAGAAGAATCTTTCATGTTACAACCTGGATTTGTTAAACAATCCTGCAAAATACTTCAAGTATTTTGTAGAAACTGAGAGTATAAACATACAATCTTTTGCAAGCTTGTTGTTCTCAATTGTCCTTAGGCAAAGTAAAATGAAAAATGAACATTTGTTGCCTTGGCATCTATAACTTTTTTGTGTTTTATCATGCTTTCTGGAAGTGAAACTTGAGTTCTCTTTTCAGTCATTAAAGTTCATGATTTCCATAAAAGGGGGGTATCTGACAGGAAAATGGATAGATTATTAAACCCTGGAGACTGTTCTCAGGCAGCTAATTCATGGAGACATTTTTGCGGTTAATTTGATTTCTGCAATATTCAGTACAACGTTAAATCTGTGCCAGCACAAAATTCGCAAATTAAAAGAATAATATTTGAAGTTAGTAAAATTGATACTACGAGTAACAGGTTCCCAAAGACTTCTGAGGCCAAGATTTATTCGTAAAAACAATCAAGAATTTTAAAACTATACATAAAGCAAGGTTTTGCTAAAACAGCATTCATACCTGCGATCATTTCCTGTTCTGTATTTTTATCTAACTTTTTTTTTCACAATTGTTCATACATTTTCCTCATTAATTTCTTCTAGATTCAATTAGGAACTCGGGATTAAATGTAATTATCAATATTCTTGGTCATAAAACTTAGCAAATATTAACATATCTATGGAACAAATATGGCCTTATTAAATTAAATAATAAAAATAAAATGTATTATTTTGATATTTCAACTCACAAACATAATTGAATTCAAAAGCACAACAAGTTTAACGGTTTACATAAAGGCAACAAAGTGAATATTATTCCATTTAACTTGAGATAAAATAGCTAAATTTAATATACAGCAGCAAACTAGAGAATTTTCGAGTGACAGCTCTTCTTTAAATTCTTATTATCTTTTTAGTATTTCATCAGGGCCAAATGTGTTTGAGAATCTAAATTACTGTAATGACTTTCTTTTCTATCTTTGTCAATGCTAAGCATAGGATAAATAATCTAAGTTTAAATATTAATGAAGGAAAATTTGAAAGTAATTATCCCATTTCCTGGCGCGAGGTGTCACACTGAAGGTAGTCAGAATACCCATTTAGCAAAAAGAGAATCCACGGTTCAAAAGCGGAAGAAATTAGTTTTTTTTCCATGTTTCCTAGTAAAGAAGTTTTTTTTCCGTGCTTCCTAGTTCTTAAAATTCTGATGGCCTCTGTAAATGCTAAAGCATAAAGCATCTTCCGTTTGTGATTCTGGATGGTTTAACTTTCCTTAATCAAATAATTTGCTTCGTGTTTCCATATCTATAAAGTCTAGTAGCCGAAGTATTAGTTTCCCAAAACACTATTGGTGATTCAAAGCACTGAGTTTTGAAATGTTAGCTATGGGAATGTTTATTTGATTTCATCATGCGTAAGGCAAACAGAATCAGTTTCTGAAAATTACTGTCAAAGAGAAATTTCTTTCCAAGGTTGCCTTTGAGTACATTTCTTGCTTTAATAAACTTAGAAAACGAACAAGAGTCGTTTATCTGATATCATGCAAATTAATTCGCGTGTTTACATGAAACGTATTACGTAAGTATCCTCTTTAGAAGAACCAAGTGGCAGCGTATAATTTACTAAGAATACGATAGTAAAAAGAGGATAAAATTAGCTTCCTTAATTTAAACAGTAAACTGCAATCACCTGCTATTTCAAATTTTGCAAAGATAAATTCTTTAATTGCTGAAAATAATTAAACTCTTTTTGTATGATGATTTCCAAATAAAAGCTGTGTTGTTGTTGTTGCTTATGCTCACTTGTCTGACGTAATCAGCCCAAGCCCACGAAATTCCTCGTGGCAAGGAGCGCTAGATTAAGTCTGTCCTTGGCAACAGCCTCGAGCACCTAACAGGTGACAATGCGATTTAGCACAGTTCCTCCCTCAACTTTTATGGAATATAACTGGGGGGCGGGCCTGAGGGTCTCCCAGCCCCCTCCTATATTTAAGCACATTTAGAATGCCGCCATGCCGCACAGGCATTACACATTTACAAACATCCATGCCTTCTCCAATATTCGAACTCGGATCCTTCGGCGCGGCAGTCAGCGATGCTACGGGTTGGGCGGCCCAAATAAACGTAACCTATGAAATTAGAAACTATCTTTCAGCAAAGCTATCATCGAACCAAAAGGGGGCCGACTTTAAATTAAAGCTTTGGATTATAATATTCTGTACGACGTTTCGGAATATTTTCCGTATATATTTTAGTTGCCAGCAGTGTTTTAAAAAAAGGTGTTTCTATTAAAAGTTGTTAAATATCAGCTCTATTGTACGGTAGGTTGCGCAAGTCGTATCATCGCTTAAGTCATACCTTTTAAATATCAGGCGTAATATCACACCAGCTGGCAAGTCGAGTTATCCTCTAGTCAACCATATTGTTTCTCATCATTTTCATCTTTCTGTAATGGCACTCTACTTATGTGCTGGAATTGACAAGAAAATTGAAAACAAATCTTCGTGTTCATTGTTGTAATTAATAGTATAAATACACTGAATGAGGAAAAGGAAGTTTTATTAAAACTGTCTAATTTTAAACGTAGTGCGACTTAAACTATGAGTGGTACGACTTAGAATACTGGCTGTGTAAGTCGCATTCATAAACTGTAATTATTTTGTCCAAGAGATGTATTGATTCTACTGTGATAATTTTATCAAGAATTTTATTGTAATTATTTTATCCAATTGTATTAATTTTATTCAGGAGATGTATTGAATTTTATTATAATAAATACAATCAACGACAACCTGAAATATTATAACACACATGATGTTTTTCATAGATCCTAAGATTTGTACTTATTTTTTATTACGAATTACGATTTACATAACCTCACCCTATTATTTTAATGATAAGAATTCACTGTATGCCAAGTCCAAAGAAAACGGGAATATTCATCAACGAAATCTACATATCTTCAGATAATGTTTGCCAGCAGATGGTTTATGTTTGCATGCCAATGTAAGCAGATTTTAGCAGGTTGTTGCGCCGATATGTTATTTGCACTTAGACTGAAAGTGCTATTATTAACTAATTTGCCCAGGCATAATAAATGAGTCTCAACAAAACAGTCATGCTTAAACAGAGACCACATGTCTTAATGTATTTGTCATCTTCGCCTCCTCAAGTAAGTATTCACATACATAACAACACAAGGAACATTTTATTAATGCATTTCAATTAAAATTAATTTCGTGTACACCTTTAACTCAATTCCTAGTTGAAAATCATTTTCTTACTTTTTTCATGTATGATAACTATGCGATTGCTTTCCATTTTGAGCTTCGGTCAAATTAAAACGTTTTGCAACTCCCATATACGGAAATAGTTATAAAAACAATCTTTCCGTTAAGTAAGGGTATTTCATCTTCCAGTTACAGAGTTATCGCTAATTGGAAGATATGTCCATCATATATTAATTCGCCTAGCAAGAAAGTACCCAGCGGTAAGACGTATATCACCGTTAAGGGACCTTTTCTGTCCCTTAACCCCCATAACTGAGCTCAATGACATCTAATCAACAAATGACCGTTCCATCATTCTCTCGCAGCCGCCCGGATCAACATTTGGTGAGTACCATCGTGATAAGTGTACCGCAACCAATAAAAATAGAAAGTAAACGAACATATGAAGAAAAAAAATAACTCAACCCATTAGCAGGAAAAGAGACCGAAGAAGTTTATGCTCGGACAAATACTAGTGGAAGAACGTCTAACTGCCACCCAGGGAATTCGGTTGAGTAATGGCCAAACCCATGTTATTTCTCCCCAGGCACATAGTTAGGCTGACCTTGATTACAGAACTTCTTAGTTGTTTAAACGCTAGCTTGTTAAGGACTGCAAAGCCGAGGAATGTATCACATTTCAATTAAAGAACACCTTAAGCACATTTGCTTTGATTTCTTTTTGGTTTACTGGTTTTTGTACACACTTTGTTTCCAGTTTTACTTTTAGAAACTTAGTTAATCTACTTAATCTGTGTGGGACCATAGTAAAGAAAACCTCAGTTTCGTTAGATCAATGATTTAGACGCTACTGGTCTCAGTCTGAAGTCCCATTCGGGGAAGAATAGTAGATATCAAACTATTAAATGTGGATAAGTATTCTAATGCACAATTTATTAAGAGAGAAGAGTACATTATTTTTTAAATAAATACGTTATCTCTCTAGTAATCAATTTTCGTCTTATACTAAGTTCAATTCTACCTTTGCCTTTGAATTAATAATATTTCAATTCATCAGTAAATATTTTTAAAAAAAACGCAAGTCTAAATTTTTCAGATTACAGTCTAGCGCCTCGAAACATTTGCTATTAATTTGAAAATGTTAAAAACATGTTTCAAAATATCAAAAACATATTTTTAAATGCAATCTTATTATCACACGCAAATTTCAGTTTAACTTCTAAAAATATTTAAACTAAGCAATCGCGACAGGTTTGTTGTTCTACAATTAATCTTCCAGACATCCAAGAAGAGAACTTAAAAAATCATGCGTTTAAAAGAAATTGTTCTAAACAGCATTTATTAAATGGACCGATGTTCACAGAGAGAGAGAGACTTGCTATAATATTATTTCATTGTTAATTACAGCTACGTGGGTCTTATGCACTTATTCAACTATAAAGTCACGTTTAAATTTTACCAGCTATTTTATATAAACGAACTTTCCTACACTTTTCATTTCCATTTTCCTGCCAGAATGTAAATGTCTAGCTCGAACGTTATTCATATGACGTAGAAAGAGGACAGTATTCAAAGCAAGGTTTTAGAGGGTCGAATCAGAGCGTGTTCTGCTTGCTGAAGTCCATGCAGTTAATTTCGATTCTCCTGAGAGCAGTATTTTGAGGAGTCACGGGATTATCGCCGTCAGGCTTGTCGCGCCGACCTTCAGGTCAGAGCCAACTTGCGCGTTACTTTAATTGTGTAGCCATTAGGCTAACTTACTTTAGTTAAGCCAATTCTTTGTCTTTGATTTAAACCATAATTGCTGCTACATTTGTAATCACGGGTGATGCCTTCTGTTAACCTTAATTTAAATTAAATAAAGGGTCCTTTACACGCTTTTCCCTGCCCATGTGATGCTTGAAGGACATAGAGGTAGCTCATTATTCAGTCTTTCTGTGTTTACAAGGAATTCGAAAAGTTATACAATAATGAGAAAGCATCCAATACGTATCTGTGCGCTTTTTTTCATTGCCTTGCTTCTGCACGAGGGTTAGAAAAACTATTTCTCCCACACGAAGTAAAACAATTTTCTCCCTTGCTAGAACGACAAATTGCGAATTGAAGTATACGAACTATATGAAGAGGTTTTAAATTATTTAGTTACATGTTTTCCAAATCTTAATTATATTTCATGCGAAAACTGCATAATGCAAATTTCTTCAGGAGCATTCAAATTTTATAATAAAAGCAGCAAAGCCGTAATTTTAACAAAGGTTCAAGATTTTCTCCAGGCTTTAAATCTTTCCTATGTAGCAGATTCTATAGCTTAATTGATTCGTCTTTTATTTGATAAATTAGAACCAAAATAGTAACACTAAAATAAGTATATTGCTTTAAAGAGGTATATCTGCGATCAAGTGACTACTGTGCAAGAAAGAATGAAAATATTTATTTATTTATTTATTTTTTTGTAGAAAAACATTTACTTAAAATTAAGTCTAGTATAAACTAGTAACATCAAGCTTAATCGTCACAATGCTTTTTCTGTATTCTCCCTCTGAGAACCATTACTCCTCTAAATGACCATTCATCGCTTTTACACTTCTCAAAGATGACTAAATTAAAACCTTAGTCTGATTTTAAACGACCGCGAAAGATAAGTCGTTTGTTCGATCTAAACTTGAAACGAGAGTAATTATATTAAATACTTGAAATAAGTAAAGTAAAAAATGCAATATTATAATGACTATTATCCCCATGCTAAACAAAACAAAGCTACGATCTAACCGATAATACAAATTATCGAGCGAATGAAATTCACTGAAATCATTAATAGTTGATTGATTATTAACTAACAGCGAATTTGCAATCTTAAAACTGAACGCTTGCAGTGAAACCTCGATTTAAGATGCATCAGCAGAATGGAGGAGAAAATTGATGACCGCGCGTTAATTGTTTCAGACAATAATCTATTGCGAATTGTGAATATGTAACATATCGTATGTGAACAGCATATAATTGCTTTTAAGATAAATACACTACATAAAAAGCGTGGTTTTTAACAACATTGTCTAGTGTCTTCGTTCAGAGGGAATCTTTGCTCTACGACATAGTCCTAATTTGTTGACCTGCGCTTAATTTCCATTAAATTTGTTCCTGTTACTGTCTAAATTATAGATGTTTCTCTATCACAGAAACAAAATTCGGAAAAGGAATTGTATTTCCGGACTCACGTAAATTCCTGCGAAATTTCCGTGTATTGCCAGGTAGTAGATAGGGTAAAATTGGCTTTCCTATGATGCCTGTATTGCGATCAGTTACAAAAATACTGAGAATCTGCCAAAAGAAGTGTCCAGCTCTTTACTTACATCCAGCTCTTTACTTTGGCAGGCTGCAAGTAATCTCTTACCAATGGAATACTTGACACTGTGGAATTTTTACCGTCAATCTACGCGAACTTTGAAGTTTTTCAACGGAACTGCTTAAAGTTTTAGTGGTTAGAATCTGTCCTTCACATGTCAGCACAAAGAAGCCTAGTCAAAATTCAGAGACAAAAGGCTTATACATAGAGAGCTGTAACTTTTTATTATGGCGTCAGGTCTTCGTAGAGTTTTTGTTTCATTTGTGAATAATTCTTGGGTCAAATTCGAATCATAGACGGAGCTTTGTAGTTGGTTACCATAACAGTCTGTTTCGAAATAAATTATAACATCACGGTCTTTTAGAAAACCCATTGGAGTGCTGCAATGAATTTCTTGCCTTGCATTGCATTTTCTTTCATTATGCTTCGTAATGAAGCGATAACTGCAGTTTCTAACGAACTGTCCTCAAACTAGTAAAATAAAATCATCACCAGTTGAACATTATCCTACCATTGATTGCTATTTTTATACTTTTCAAGAGATGTTACTAATTAGTTTTTCTATAATAACGAATTTTTATTATGAAATAGACTGAGCCTTTCTTCATGACAGGAAACTTCAACTCCATTCCTCACGAGAAAATTCCCCTTGTAAATATGGTCAAAGCGGTAATATGACAAGTATTTATAAAACTCGAACTGTCACTCTCGCTATCAGTTGCTGCGACGTTATATCTATTACCGGAATTTTGACTCAACTGAAAGTACAATTTTACAGATTTAACCCTCCAAGTATTATGGACATAAAATTCCAGTTAGAAGGATGGCTTCCCAACTGCTTATACACAAGAATTTCTGCCAGCTCTTAATGGATCCGATTTGGGTTGGATGTATATTAGAACCTGTTCATGTCATTTGCGGGAACTTTCAAATTACATAACAAAACCTATAACACTCAGAAAGAACTTTTTCGCTGCCATGTCTCTTTCAGTTTAAGCACAGAAAAAATGCGTTAACGTTTTTCAAAAATTGGTAAATATTTGTAACGCTCAGTACCATTATTTATTTTTATGATTTTCCTCCACACGTCTGGTATTCTGAAACTGAAAATTCGTCATTAAACTCCAAGAAGCTAATAGAAATGTAAATTAAACTTTTCAAATGTAGCTAATATTAGGGTGAAGTAGTATTTCCTTTCCTTGTTGCCACATTAGTATTCAAAAGTTATATAAAGGGCAAAAACGTTTTTCTCTTCAGAGTTTTCTCAAAGAATCCAGCCAACAAATATTGCCCGAAAATTACTTCTTACTAACAATTAATGCTGTATATTTACCTAAGGACGATTTACACCAATAAATAATATAGATTATTTAGAATTTCACTTGAAGCCACTTATAATCTCCTAAAGAGTAATTTCAGACGAGCAGGAAATCATTTAAATATATTGTTGCTGTAGGCGATAAAACATTTAACATACGAAGCAAAAGCGCTAAATATATCTCAAGCATAACTGATAGAGAGAGCTGAAATTATTCACAGAGTGAAGAATATAGCAAATCACAAATTTGTTCTCAGAATAAGGCAATTGTATATATCTATCTAAGAGAGTAACTTTCAAATATATCCATAGCCAAAGTAGCATGTTATTACTAGAAAATTATGGAAATTTCGGAAAAATAATAGAAATTAGTTTCTAGGGTCTCAAAGAAGGAATTTTCTGAAAACATGGCGAAAAATCGGCATGTTGGTCAGAAACTGCTAATTCTGACTAACGTTATATACGCACAAACAGCATGTATTTCTAGTTATTTTAAATTTTGTTTTACACAGTAATACAAATATTAAAAATCAATAAATTGTACACATAAACTGATTCTAAATTAAAACAATATTTATAATGTGCAAAAAAAGCATAAATTCGCCACGTGAATGTAAAATCATTATGCAACAAATACAACAAATAAATAAATATGTAAAGGAACATAAATATCTATTTAAATTATAGTAGTCTGTATTTATATGTTCATACATCTTTCCTATCAAAACATATCTATATATTTGTCTATGTGTCTCTCTATAAATTTACTTTCTCTTTATTTGTAGATATGTGTACTAAAATATGCAAATAAAGAAATGAAGAGATAAAATTTATATTTATCTGTCAATTTATATATACGATGGATGTTTATTGTATGCATACGTGTACACACAATGATAAGAAATATTCAGTACATTTTCTGTTATGTGTTTTAGATATATATTCCAAAAGTACATCAGAACTGTATAGCTGAACAGACAGCACTAATATGTAACAACTAAGACCAGGTACTCAAAAATAAAATTTGGAATTATTTTTATGTCAAGAACATATTTATGTCTCATATCATTTTGCGTAAATATCGATATATTGATCGGGACCAAATCTTCTTCAGTTACGAAAAACGCAGTATTTTATAGCAGTCAATTTCTTGTTTAAGCTGTTATTTATCCCGTCAAACAAAAAGAGGAAAAGGAATAGCGAAACTGAAAGCCGATGCTTAAATTGATTTTTTTTGCTAAAAAATCAGCAAGAAGTATATTTGAGTTATAAGCTGCATGATTTTATCGTAGTTTATCATTACTGAAAAATGTATACGAATTTTATTTTCAGTTTTGAAACTGGAATTTCTAATAGAGCATTTCTCATTAATATATTGGCAGCGACTATTTGAGTCATTGCTTCATTTACATTCGTAGTATTGAAATTCCTCTGTTTATGTATAGATATATATATATATGCATTTGAGGCGATTTAGAGTTTTTCCTTTCAATGGAACAGATATGAATATGAATCTGTTTAACAGAAACCATGGACAGATTTTCATCCAAGTTTAACATCATGGCTATTTTGATATTAATGCTATACGCCTGCAATCAAATAGCAAATGTTATGCGTTTTTTTTAATCTTTTTACATTTTAAATAATGGTTTTTGATGCTAGGCTTTTCTTTCATGATTTATTTAGAAGTTCTCAGAAATTATTGAACAAATTCCTTGCGTATATTTTTAAAATTATAAAATTTGTAGCAAAACAAAGACAAGATTATTCTGCTCTTCTTCCATAAATTGACTATCTGACCGAAGAAATTGGGAACCAAGAAAGAGCGGAAACAATGTAAAGAAAATTAAAAATGAAGACACACAATATATTTTAAAATAAGTGGTGTTATGTTCAAGAATGTAATGCGCTGTAATGATCGAGTATACAATAGGATTGAGCGAAAAAACATTTTTATCTGCGCTGACCTTTTTAATATTTTTATGTTTTTCTCATAAATTAGTTTGTCAAAAACGCCATTATTAGCGCAATAAATTGCTTCTTACTCTAAAATATCAAGTTTTATGGCAAAATATGCTACTAGATGCAGATCGGCTTTTAATCTGACTATTGGTTCTAGCTTAGGGCAAGCAATCATGTGGCTTCTATGATCTTTCAACGACCTTTTATTGCTATATTATTAGATTGTTCGGTGCGTTTTGTCAGTCCTACTGTATCACGCCTTGTTTATGTTGGACTAAAATGGCGTCAAATAGAAGCAGATTTTTTTGCTCTTCCTTGGGCATAACTACATTTGCTTCTATGCTCGTTGCAAACCAACGAATTGCCTCTTCGTCATCTTTTCCAGAAGACTAATGATAGAAATACATCTGGACCACAACAGTTTTCTGGAAGAATAGGAAAATCCGTGAAAACATGCTAAAGCCTTTCCGTGACATATGTCCGTATACCAATTGGACTATCCGAAATTGAAATAAAAGACCTCAGTACTGACCTAGAAAAGGGGTCCTTCAGACCTAGCAAATAGAAGTCATGGGAATCTGGTCCACTCAAGATGGCTCAAACCAACCGAAGTCTTCGCCTTTATATAACAACTGACAAACCAACAAAAGACTGAAGCTACTAGCTGAATATGTTAAAAATGTTTATGTGCCATCCAAGTTTGAAATAAAGAAAATCCCAACAGCAACACATGGAGCATGTGTTGCTGCTGGGATTTTCTTTATTTCATTCCGTGAATATGACATGCTCCAGCAACACATGGAGCATGTCATATTCACGGAATGATTCACGAAATGAAGGTTCATTCTTGCCCGAAACTTTTAAGGCACTCGTTCACAAAGTTATTCAGAGGAACTGTTATTTTGCTCACTCTGAAAGCATCCCGTTGTCGATGTTGGAAGATGAACTTGCACATATTCGTAAACTTGGCCTGAGGAGAAACTGAAAGCAAGAAACACTGACTGCAAGGGGAAAATATAAAAATGTGTGCTTCGTAAATTAAATTTCAAAGAAGAGGAGTATTTTGAGATGATTCGCTGGGATAATCCCGTGGAACCACCGGCTACTTAGAGCCTGCGCGACGAAGACATAAAATTGATTAGACGTGGTTCCCAGTTTGGAATAGAAAAGTTCCTTTGTCATTCGCAAATAGCAGAAGAAATAGCATTTCTCAGAAGCGTCATTGGCAATATATGGTGCGGAAGCTAGGGATGGATTCATACGCATTTGAATCAAGTCCCAGACCAGGATGAATGTCTTTAATTCTCTGGTAGAACCCGAAGATGACAATTTATTAAGCTGAAACGTTTTTACCAATAAAAATGTTGTAAAAAAACATTAAAAATAGTTTGATGCTTTAATTAGCATTAAAAATTTATTTTTTTCTATACCTTATGTGGAACCTGAAAATGAGCGATTGAAACTCAACTTTTACAGTGTTTTTTCATCGAACAGAATCATTTATTGGGTCAGGAAATAAGGATATTTAAATGAAAAATTGCTCTTTTTCACTCCACCCTAATATGCAGGATATATAATCAGTAGGAAGTCAAACTATTTCTTCCTGGCAACGTAACTAAGACCGCGATGTGGATTTAGCCTCCTTGGCCAGTTTAATAGGTGGCAGTCGCTGGCTGCACGACAGGATCTGGCAGCATTCTATCCCTGAGGTTGTTGCTGGATTCAAAAGTTACACGTCAACATTTTCCCAATTTTTAAAACAAATATTGACCATACATCGTCTATCTTAAGCTTTTAGGTCTTAGGACAGGAAATCAGTGTCTTTGTGACAGGTGTCCTAAAACATATTTTGTCCATATATGGGAAAACATGGTCCAAAGAGCAGGTTAGTTCAAACATATTTGAATATACAACCAGAAAACAAAAATTATTAATAAGAAAGATAAAAAATAGAAAAGTCTATTAAAATGCAGCAATGATAGAGAGATATTTATTTTAGACGGACTGGTAAGTTATACAATTTCTCTGTCACACATCTATGCCTATGTCTCAATTCTGTCTATACGTTTCTATCCGTAATGTACAAGAATGCAAAATGTGTGTACAAAATGCAAAGTAATGAATATATCGTGTGTAAGAAACTCCATTATGCCTTTCTGTCAAACATTAAAATATGCAATGACTTTATTTAATAATACTATTTTCTCTCCCCGTGATTTGACAGTTAACAGAAGTTTCTCATATACAAAGTTGCAAATTTGAAGGTGGATCCGCCATCCAGATGATAGTGGATTGTTTGCTGTATGCTTACAGGATACAGCAAAACTGACTTTAAAACTGACTAAAGTAAGGCAGAAAGCCCTTATTGTTGCTTTAATAAATTAATTTAACACTTGCAGTTCTAGACACAGATTTCAAATCCACTTAATATTTCCCTTTTAAGAATCAAATTAAATTAATTGACTACTTTCTTCTTGAAAACGCAGAATGAAATTTAATGCAAATATTTTATTTACAATTTTATTTCCCGATTTATTTATTTCATTATATGAAATAATTTCCTTGAAACATTTTGAGTCAGACACAAAGATTTGAACCTCGAATGCAAAATTGCTGATCTCGAAAAAAATGTTAGTGAAAGACGGAACATGCGCAAGTGGCTGTAATAAATAATCTTCCCAAGATCGGTATTAATTGTTAACTAATTGTTCTAAGTTACACCTAATTAAAGAGCACTCTTTAAAAGTGAAGATTTGCTCCAAAATGTGTAGTTAATGTTTAATGCCTATATATTTTAAAATGCGTTATAAAACAGTGTAAATAAAGAAAAAAGTCTGGAGATTATTTTCATTTTTGTACACCATTTACAGATTCATCATAAATTGGACAGCACTGAGATTATTAAAAATGAGATTGCATATTGGTTTTACTTCACGGAGGTAGAATTTATGGTCTTTAATTAAATTAATTTAATAGTGCATATAATATTTTGCTTATTTATTGATCAGTAGAAACAAAAAAAAATTTTTAATTTATCTTGGTTTGCAGCATTGTATATAATAAAGAAAAATTATATGAGCTTTGTTATTTCAGAAAAATATATGGGAATTCTTTTTATTTCCAGAAATCAAAATATAAAGAATTAAAAATTCCATCTCATGTTCTATTTTTCACTAGCTGTTGAACTACTCGGTTATATTTCTTCTGGAGTTCAATCTTTTATTCCATAAAACGAAACTTTACCACTGATATTTCCTCCAATCCATGGGAACGAATTGTTAACGTACTGCTATACTTAAATCTGATATAGATTTATGTTACTTCTAAGCCTTTGGGATAATCATTTACTTATTTACAATGCTCGTAATTCAGTGCATTTCCCACCTAGATCACTGCTTTAAAAGGCCGAAATTGTGTTTAGAGTCAATTACCTAATAACTAAAGCGAAGCATTTTTATGTTAGTAATATGTAAAGAATAATATGCATATATAATAAAGCGGAAAGGCATGTACCTTAATAGTAACCATATGTTCATACGTCTTTCTTAGACATATTTGTCTATGTTATATTTTACTCGATTTAGAAATGTTTTTAACACTTCTATTTAGCATATGTGAGCCACTATAAGTTATAATTGGTTAGGAATCAACACAGTTTAGAAAGAAACTAAAATCATACATAATTGTAGTTTGATAAGCGAATGTATATGCATTTCCTGCTTTTCGATATGGATTTCATAATGCATAAATATGTCTTGAAGGATTGGCAAACTCTCGGTTTCAATCTAAGACTAATCACTGTTAATGGTCTACAATTAACTGTTTAAACGAGATTTAATCGTGCAGAGTTTTGAAACATACTGCACAAGACTAAGTGTTACTTAACACTACAAAAGTTAAGCTAATTTAATCTGTAATTTTGTATGTAAAAGTAAGAAAAATAGTAATTAGTAACGTTAATGGCTGCATTTTCTTTCCATTTTTATTTTTCTTTTATTATGTTTATTTTATTTCAAATAGTCCTAGAGTTCTTTCTTGAAATATTTTTTGTACATATTCACTTATATCATTAAATGTCTTAAGATGGAAAATTACATCACTAAAGTAGAATAGTAGATAAAATAGAATAGATTAAATAATACTAAAATTGAATATATAGAATAACACATCACTAAAATATTTAGTTTACATTTTTAAAATATAATCCTTAGTTATTTAAATTTTAGAAAGTTTAACTATTATTATTTTGTGAACTGACGCCTTTGTTTTAAGAAGTTTTCTATGATTTAACCAAAATTTTGCTTTTTAAAAACCCCAAAGCTGTTCTTTGCCATTAATTCCAAAGCCTTGTTAACTTTTCCATTATTCAATAAGCTGCTCATAGTTTATTCTAGATTTCTACGCAGTACAGAGAATACTTCATTCTTGGCCACAAAATGCACGACCACAGTTTAATTCATCATGCTGACGTAGTTTCTCTCCATCTTGTCGGTCAGGGAGCTTGTGAAATTAATCTGCAGACACTGCGACGCTCTGGGGATAATAGACAATGCTGAAGATGAGAAAAGGAGGTGAGGATGAGGGGAATGACCACTGCTGTATAGCGACCCACACGTTCAGTCTTCTCTTCATGACAAATATTCCTGGTGCTGTGGACCCGGGGCGCTGGCAGAGAAACTATCCTCTACTGCCTGTCGTTTTGTCGAAACAGATTATTGGCCACGGTTGGTGAAAGTAGTTAAATGTATTTGGATGGAATTAATTACTGAATTTCATATACGGAATAGCTGGAAAAGGGACAGTTCTGGGTTGCTCCTAATTACATGTGAAATGCAAATTGTCTGCTTATGGTTTAATTTTATAAACATGTTCTTATAAATTATATCAAATAATGCTGCTGCTATCTGATGGTTGCTTAACTTCTAATCTGAAATGAACATTTTTATCTCGAAATCACACCAACTATATTAAATTTAAATTAATAATGAGCTGCCTTTTTGTTCAACCTACGTTAACTATACAAGGTACTATGGAAAAGTGAGCAATATTTAAACAGGTAAAATAGTGAAATCAGCTATAAAAGTGACATCAAAAGCATACCAAATTCTTCAGATAAGTTAAACATATTCTTAATCAAGATGAATTTGAGTGGAGTTTATTAGTTATGAACTTTATTGGTTAGCATTTTTGTTTTATCTAGGAACATAATTCATTAAGTACTGGAGAGAAAATACTGGCAGTATCAGACGGAGTTATATGCGTATAATTAAGCTATTTAGGTATTCTTTGTGCGTATTGGCAACTTTGTAAACATATCAATACCTTCTAATCATTTACTGTATTTATCATCTGAATCATTTGGATAAAAGAAAAATAATTTAGCTTAAAATAACACGCAGAATAATGACTATAGAGAGATCACACAACAAGAATCAGTGTAGTATTTGTAAATTTTGCAAGACAGGTGTCGATGGTTTAACTGTAGAACCATCTTGCTCAACTGCCTAAGTAAACATGTGCTGCATTTGCACTCAGACAGCTGATAGAGTTGGTTCGCTATTTAAACCGTTGTGACTAGCCCTGCAAAATTTGCAAATATTACGCTGATTTTTCTTGTTTTACACTAACTTCCAAAAGTTAAGCACGGGGAGAAAAATGCTAATTTCCGGAAGCCGACCAGAATTGAAGAGGATGCAATTCGCTGCAGAGGTAGATGGAAGTACGCAAATATGTTAGGTAACAGACAATCGCGCTTTCGTGTCAAGAAATATACAAAAAAGGCAGTCTTATAAGAAGCCAGCTTTATGAAGGGTTACAGAAGTTGATTGTAAGTGCTGATAGAAGGTGTTTAAAACTTTCGTACAATTTGTTTTCAAGACATACGTAGTTCTATGACTTCCAGAAGACGAATGGAAGATTCTGAGCGCTGGCGTGCTGTGGGGCGCATTGAAGCAGTACAGTCGATCACAGATGTTACTCTTTTATTCGGCGTGCATCATTCTGTAATTTCACGTTTATGGAAACAATTCCAAATCTCACAGACAGTTGCGATATGTGCAGCTACTGTACGCCAAAGATTACATATGAGTGGACTGCACGCCCGGGTACCTCGAGTTTGTGTTTCTCTATCCGTCCAATCAAGAGGGGCACGATTACAGTGGTGCCGGGAACATGTCAGTTGGAATGTGCCTGACTGGGGTAATGTCGTGTTTACTGATGAGTGAAGATTTGCTCTGCAGACAGATGACAAGCGTATAAGGATATGGCGTGAACAACGAACACACAATCAGTCCCAAAATATCACCGAACATAACGCATTCCGAGGCGGAAGCATTATGGTGTGGGCAGGGATTTCATTAGGATACCGCACCGACCTGCGCATCTTTAAACGGGATTCTTTGGAGGCTGTCCGGTATCGAGATGAAGTCCTAGAACTGAATGCGAGATTGTACGCTGCAGCAGTTGGCCCTACTTTTGTTTTAATGGACGATAACGCACGTCCCCATAGAGCTGACATCGTCGATGGCTACCTGGAGAGTGATGGGATTGTCCGTATGGCGTGGCCAGCCTATTCGCCCGACCTTAATCCCATTGAAAATATTTGGTATGCTCTCGGCCGTGCTGTATCTTCACGTTTCCCACCTCCAGCCACTCTTATGGAGATGGAAACGGCTCTACAAGTAGAATGCCGATTGTATAATTCTGTGGTGGTTGACCACCTAAGTGAAAGCATGGTCACAAGGTGTAAGCGTTGTATACAGATGAAGGGGGATCACATACACTTTTAGTATTTTTTTTGCTGTTTATTTTCACTTTATACATAATTCTGTTTAAGCCTACAGTATGTAATTATCTGACAACTTACAAAATTTAATATTGTTTCCATTTCTATATATAATTATTTATTTTGTTTTATGCATAAATATACATGCTACTTTCCTGCCGACTTTTTTGTCTCTCAAAGCAGTATTTGTTTATTTTCTTTCGTTTTACATCTGCGTGTTTAACTTTAAGTGAGTGTACTTCTCCGATGAAACAAAAATGTCAACCAATAAATGATATAAAGTAACAGTCGTAATGAATCTGAACTCTTGGTAAACACTGTTAAGAGTAAAATTTAGTTTTTTCAACATCGTTGATTAGCCTACTGAACATCAATTTCCTTTAATCTATAAAATATTATTATTGTTATTATTATTATTTCTCTTATAATATAATTTAATTTTCTACAGTCTTCAAGTATCGTTTCTTTGCACATTTATTTTCAAGATTTACTTATGGAAAAAATAAGAGAAGACTAGATACATTACATTAAGACTTTTAAAGTTAAATTCACAAGAAGAAAGTAGTATTGTTGGAATTCCGGGAACCTTAACTTCTGTCTTACAACCACTTGACATTTCAATTAATAGAAATTTAAAGCCAAAAGAGGTTTTGTAAAACGAATGGTTTACGTAACTTTAGTTTGATCCCTAAAAACTAAATACAACAGCCGAGTTTGTAATAGATGGAAGCATAGAAATTAATTTCACTGATAGTAATTGAGAATAGCCAAGATTTCCAAGTTGCGAGAACTGAGAGCTCCAATAAAACAAAATTTCTGAGTTTCGTTTAATTTGGCATGAAAATGAAATTGAAATGGTGATATCTGAGAATCTGTAATTAGGGCAGGGGATGCATCAGACCAAGAACATGAAGAAATTATTAATATTTTGATTTAATAAATTGAAGAGAGGAGCTCATTCTTTCCTCTTCGATTATTATCAGTTTCTCTTCACTGATAAAAATTTAATTTGTTTTAAATTTATGTTAGTTTAAAAACATTTAATCTTTTATAAAATCATCCCTTTTTCTGTCATTCAAATTGCGTGTCAAAACAAAACTCGATACTTATAAATCAGTTAAAAATTTCTTGCACGTTTTCAAAAAGCAAAACATTGCAAGAAACGTGGAAAATATGAACGAAATAACGCATAATATATTTAAAATTTTATGTTATCAACTTTGTAATTAAATTAGTATTATGTTTTAAGAACTATATTTTAGTCTTCATTCTGATTTTTGTCAAACTAACCCTTGGATAATTTTTTAGTATCAAATTCATAATTATTATTATTTGTTCGATAAATGAAATGCGTTGTAAAGGTTTAATTAGGAAGTAAACTTTGGTGCTAATAAATAATATGAGTCACCGAATTTTACTGAAATATGGAGATCAGCGTGCTTTTAAATTCGCAGATATAATACGACTGTGAATTAAAATCAGCAAGAACAAGAATGAAAGAATGAAACAAAAACTACATTTTCTTACATCTGAGAGAAATTTCGATTTGGCACTTCTTTTGCCGTTAAGTTTCCATTTTGATATTCAAATGCATGAGCAAAATCTCTTTAATATCAAAAGTGATTGTTGTTTTATTGTATTGCTGTAAACAATGCAGTTATCATTTTAAATTTATCTTCTTAAAAGTTTTAAGAGGCAAAATCTACTAAATATGCATTAAAAAGTATAACTTTCAAAGTCATTGTCTGCTTAAACGTCATAGAGAATGAAAGATTCACAACATTACACACTTTGAATCTACGTCAGAAAATGGCACATATAAAATTATGGGTATGAGTATAAAAGTTAAAACAGAAATTTGGAACATTTCATTCACGAAGTTTATACAAAGTTTCATTTTTCAACTGCTCTTTATGTTCTGCGAAGCTTCACCATTCTTGCAATTTGTTTTTTCTATTCCTTACACATCCCTACGAAATCTATCGAGATCTAATAAATAAAATATGAAAGGAATTTTGTAGGGTTATAAAGTTCTATTTTTAAGCAAGAAACGTGCAAAATGTGCAGTGCCCTCGCCAGAGCTCGAACCCTGCACCTCTCGAATACGCATCGAGAAGGCTTCCAATTACCCCCGAAGCCATGCGAAAGGAGGGAGAAAATACCTTATATACTCTTCCTTTTAAAAGGCTTCTGGTGATTAGAGGACAAATTATCATTCACCTTTTCGTGCGCCACTATAGAGTCATCAGGTTTTTTCTGAAGCAGGAGACGTGAAAAATGTGAAATGCTTTTGCTTGAACTCGAAGTCTGGACCTGTTGAATGTAACTCGAGTAGGCTTCCAATTACACCACGAAGACACGCGAAAAAGAGAAGAAAATGTCTTATAGTTTTATTAAAACTGAAATACTTGCAGACGTGGAAAAGTAAAATAAATATGTAAAATAAGAAATATATATTGAAAAAATTCAATATTAACTTACAATATCCATTTCATTTTTAATCTGATTATTTAACCTTTCTATCCTAAAAACAGTATTGTAATTATAACAATTTCTCTGAAGATCATCATTACAGAATTAATCCCTGTCTCATGATTCATATGTTGTTCATGCCGCATGTACTTGGATAACGGTATAAGTCTCTTAGCTAATAATAACCCTAAATTTTGGAATTAAAAATCATAACTAAATAACAGAAAAATTAGATCTATTATTGACCTTGTTTTTGTCTCATCTTCGTATTGTAATCCCCACATTGTCCTCTCGCTTTCTGCCCTACTTACATGTAATACATCACTCATCGTTCTTACTTGATATATATTATATAAATGTACAAAATACGAATGCGATTATAACTGCTGATAGATGATGCCAATTTAGCCGTGTTTTTCGAGGATATTGCTTTAAAGATTAAAAAAAAATATTCAACCAGATATGGCGGCAAGTGGGTCTTACGCCAGCTACATCACGTTCTGCAGCAACTAAATCACAATTTTCATTGCGTATGTATATTATTATTTATCACTCATGTTAATAAATTATTTGCCCTGTTAGCATTAAATTATATATTTATGCAATAATTAGCAATACGTACGCATATTTTTTAAACATTGAATGACTTGAAAACAATTTATGTATGCTATCGGGAATATATGAAAGCAGGCACGGAATTGCGACATGCATTTTAGGATAGTATCCATAAGCGATTCGACGCAAAATATAGAATGCCAAAAACTACACGCGAGAATGAGAAATAATTTCTCATAACTGCTAGGCTTCTATGCGATGCTAAAAGACAACCACCAAAGTATAAAAGAAATTCGCTACTGATTTTTCTAACACTGCGTGGGAAGATACATGACTTTAGAAGCCCCCTCGATTAGGAATTCGGGAATTACATTTCAGATTGTTCGGACGTCAGAAAATGTGATATCATATATTTACTCAGAAAATACTCTGGTCCATATATGCTGCATTAAAATAGAAGAGCAAGGTTCAGTATCTGAGAAGGAGTAATGGCATGTTGAAATACAAGTACGATTTTGCAGTTATGAAAAGTGTGAAGTGCAAAGCAGTGCTGCAAAACCGCGTTTTTCTAACCGATTTTATTTACTAGAAATTACTAACAAAAATTCAGAGTTAACTGTGGAAGATGAACAACGGGTTTATTAGTTACTAAATCACTATGGTGAGATAATGACGAAAACAAATAAACGGAGTATTCTTCTGAAAAGGGCACAAAGTCCATGGAATTAATTCTACATGATGTCTTTAAAAAAAAGCTTTCCGCAGCTTTCTTTTAAAATTTTCCTAGCTATCCTTCATCAGTTACCAACATTTAGCTACATTAACTGTCATTTATTAGTTTTAGTTCCATTTACATACAGAAAGACTATTTTTAGGATAAAGAACAAAAATAAATCTAAGCATTAGAAGGATAATTTAAATTATAGTTTATATTTAACACATGTTTCATCTTACATATATACCCACTCTCATTTTTTATCTTACATATTTTATTTTACATATATATATCTTACATATATACCGGCATATATATCTTACACATACACCACATTTTTTATCTTACATATATGTCTTACATTTATACCGGCTTAGTCAGCTCAATTTTTTTAATCTTATATGTTGGTAAATTCTGATTAGTTGCTTTAATAGTGATTTAATTATGTTTTTCCTATATTGCGGTTAAGATGTCTATATATTTAATTAATCTCCATGCCGCAGTTTTAGAATAATATGCAATTTAAAAGTTTAAATGACCCTAGGCCTGTGACTGCTGTTTGTTTATATTTGAAACTCTTAATAGTGTAATGAATTAAGTCAGTTGATGCACCAACTCTTGTGTATTTCTACCCTGTGTGACCGAAAATTAACATTTGTGCATGCAGATTTTGTGCACCAATTTTTTTTTCTTCCTGACCTTCGGCCTAAATGCTTGTTTTAGCGAACGAACTAATTTTAATTGAAAAAAAAATTAACCGTTTTACACTGTATTTTGTGTTTTAGGTTTTTCTAGTTTTACGTTTTTGATTTTACAATTTTTAATGATAATGTTTGAGTTTTTATACATTTTTGCCTTGCCGCGGAGTGAGAACTGAATTGATTGAATTGGGAAATACATCTCTAATGAAACTGGAGGAAAAAAATTAAGCGCAGCAAAGTATGTGTCTAATTTAATAGGTCGGGCGAGGAAGTCATGTGGTTTCCACATCAGATTTTTCATTTCAGGAATGGCTGATACAAAGATTTCAAAACAATTTCTTATTGATTACGCACTTCATTGAGCATCCGTGATTTTTTTATATAGTATCTTGCTTTTTAAATATAAGTCACATATATTATTGTGATAAAATATTAGAAGCCTTCAGTAATTTTACATTTGTTTTGTCATTTTAGCCCAATTATATCAATATGTGACCATTTAAAGATAATTCAATGTGTTTGCTTATAATTTACCTCTTTTCATGCAGTGTATAAGACACTGATCCCACAAATAATGACTTTAAAAACAGGAACAAATTTTTCTAATGTATGTTTGGGGTTGTTAACTTAATTTGTGGTTATTTTGGAGCTCTTATAACATAATTTGTGGGATATCACAATACACACATGTATTGGGACTCGTCATTTGGAAACACTGGCGTCATATGATTTAATTCACGGTCCATTTTACAATATTCAGGAAGTCTATAATTTAGTTCAGCATTTGCAAATAGAGTAAACGATCATGCTGTAGACAGTATGGCAACAAATGATTTAGCTTCCACAGGCAGATGAATATTAATCTCTCGCTGTGGTCACTACGCATGATAACATGCCTAATCAAGGATACCAGCAATTCCGTGAACTCCTCAATTCATCAAAACTCTGAAGAGAATCTAGGAATCATTAACTTGTGTCAGAAGATCTTCGGCGTAATCTTTCACATTCTAAACATAAGGTAATCCAAACGTATATATGTTTTGATTAAAACATTTCTGCCAGTCCAATTAAATATTTCGATAATTTTATGATTTTATATTATAATTCGCAAGAAAATGAATATAAATTACTTATTACATAGATGTACTGAAGTAATGAAAATATGAACAGATTCTTCTACATATAATATAATCGAGATAACATCTTGAATTGTACCTGCTAGAAACATAGCTTATTATTAATGTTCGAAATCAAATTTTAAGTATTAAATCCGAAATTTTAAGGACTGGAGCGAATAATACATTTTTCAACAAGCAATTTAATACTTAGCTTCAGTTTTAATAGCAGTCTTAGAATGAGTTTAGAATTAATTTAATTAACGTTGAATTAAAAGATGCAACTGAGGATTGCGAAAGCAACGGAAAATCTGATTTGTTATTCTGTAAATATTTAAAATGAAAAGTTATTTCCATGCAATTGACACTATCGCGTTTGAAATTTAAATGCTAATCTAAGTTATTTAATTTTTATAAAATGTTTTATTCATTGCTTTAAGCATAACATTTCTTTAGTCAAAACGACATATTGTTAAATGAATTATCTTAACGATGCTTTGTTTATCGCAGAGAACACTGGTAGATTACCTTGTTTATTATATTACTGAAATGTGGAAATTGGTTTTGGTTTTAGACACTCGTACGATATGGACATGACCAGGAATTTCGGATTAAATCACATTACATTTTTTAAAAATCACGGTTAGACTAATACTGGTAAAAAAATAATTCGCGGAAGCACTTTGAAAAGGATTTTAAAATTTTTTATAGCACCCAATTAAGATTAAAAAATTTGCTGAAAAATATAAACTAATTATAGTATTCGCAAACCAATTTCAAATTATTGAAAATTGTCGCATTAACGCATTACAAAAATGACTTTTGAGTAATACTGCTAATAAAAATGATACATTTAAAATTTTAAAATATTGCACTGGATGAAGGATTTTTATTTATTTATTTTCATTTTTGGCATAAATTGGAAGTTCAAAATACATTCAATAATGTTCAGTTTGAGTGTTTTGTTTAAAAAAATGCATCATTATTTATTCTCAAAATAGTTTTTGGTTTAGAGAGGCAATGTAACTATAGGACTAAATCTTAAAACACGACCGGTCGTTTACCTATATAACTAAAATGACAAGAATTCCAGTTGAATATTGCTTCATTTTTAACTTAGTATAATATTCCTTTAAGATTTTCCTTGTAGCAAAATTTAATACGATATCTAAAGAACATGATGTATATATCCAATCACAGTCAATTCGATTATTTTTATTTAACATTTAAATAAATTAATTTAGAAAAGAAGAAGATTTCAAGACTGCTTAGCTTTCAAGATTATTCTTTATTAAAACTAAAAAATGTGTCTTACTGCATGTTATAAGAGAAAAAAGAAAGATTACGTAACTTTGCTCTTCAGTTCAGTTCGTTTTGTCGGAGCAATTGTTCCTGCAGTCGTATACTATGTATTCTGGTTTTAGTGCGCAAACTGAACTATGAATGTTTCCCTTCCAGAAAATTACCACACGAATACCTTCTCACCATTTTACCAGAAGTAAGAAACTTGGGTAGCAGATTGTTGAAGTAGTGTAACCTGTAATTGGTATACTGATAGGATGCGTGATATTCACATGTATAATGGATGGTACATCAAATATTAACCAATTCTGTGCCTCGTTGTATAACACAAAATGTTTCGTTACAAGACACTATCATTTTGCAACACATAAAGTCGTTTCCTTCTTTCTGAAAATCACAGAACAGAATCCAACGTACAAAATTACTTGAGTGTGCACTCAAGAGACTCAAGTAATTCTGATTTAAAACCTAACAAGAGATAACATTATATAAAAAAGAAACTCTTTTGGGAGTGGATTTACAAATTTATTGCTTTCTTAATGTGTAGATCTGTTTATCTCTTATAGTTTAATTACATTATAGTTTATCATTAAGGAATGTGTTTGTTGAGTCAGATGGCATGACCTGAGTGGTTTCCATAGTTATGAATAATCACAAAAATCTTAAAAATAGATAAATGACGAATGAGGGAATGTTCCTGATATGTTATCCGTAACTTTTCCAAGAAAATGTATTAAGGGGAACAGAAAAGGTAGGATGTTTTGATTATCCCCAATAACATACGGAACAGACAGAATTGTAATAAGATTAAAATGAGTTTCATATTTGTTTAATCCCATACGAAAAAAATAAATTAAAAAAAATTAATGAAAAATCTAAATTCAATATAACCGTTCACCATTCAATACAAATAAGCACGTCGTGGGAGTTATTTTCGAAAATGAAGTGGAAGTTGTAGAGATTCATCCAACCCCGTAAGCTTCATCTCAAGATATAAAAAGCTCCAGAAATTGCAACTTGAACATTTAACGAGCGATCAACAACAGTAAATTCAACCACTCATAAGAAAGCACGAATCGTTATTTACAGGTAAAGTGAAAATTGCAAAGGTGGGTTTTTCACAAAATAAAATTAAAACCCAATGAAGAAAGGAAAAATCCAAATATCTACCGGATTCCGGTAACTTTAATATCTAAAGTTGATGAACAAATTGAAGAGCTGTTAGAATTTGATTTAATAGAAGAAAGCAGTGCAGAAATTGCATATCCTATAGTTTGTGTGAACAAGAAAAATGGGCGGTATTCGATTGTGCGTTGATTATCGTGCATTGAATTCTGTGATAATTATTGATGATATTTTTATGCAAAGTGCAACAGAACTTATACATTCAATAGGATAAGCTAATATAACATCAACAAAGGATTTATTACGAGGGTATCGGGTATTATTTTCTAAAATAAAGGGTGTTAAATTTGCCAAGGAAAAATCATGGCACTGCGAAAGTAGGTGAAGTTCATACTGTCACAAGAATTAAACTTACCCCAAATTTTTCACCCATCTAGATCTTTTTTTTTACTTCCAACTTTTTTGTTATTGTTTTCAAAATATATTCTTATTGAAATATTTCATATCTCTAACTACTAAACTTATCATTGCGTACCTTATTGTTTGTTTCTGTGCTTAATGCACACCGCTTAAAATGCAGTTGTGCTGTTTCATATAAAAATTACAAGGGAAAAAGTATTTACAATTAATGAGATTTTAAAGTACGTGCATTTCCATTTTCTTTCTAGTGTCAAAAATTATATTGTTTATTCACCTACAAGATGGGAAACTTAAATGTTAAACTGCCACACAACATGAATGTACGGAATCTCGTGAACTGATTTAAATTATAAAATATCTTGTCGTAATGAATTGGTTGTTAACATTTCCAATTTGAAACATTAATATCAATTGCCATATTTTATCCCACGTATTAATGAGTTACGCTTAAAATTAAGATCAGTTACTAAATTATTGGTTTCTTGAAGCCACACAGTTAAATTTAAAATCAGCCTCCTTATAAGTGGGCACTTTCGTTGACCTAAAAAGTAAAAATTATAAACATAAATCACATTTTAAAACAGAAGAAATTTTCAGCTGCATATGTTTCGAACTCTGGCTACAAAAGAATATTTCTTTCTTATTTTCACATTTTTCTGTTTCATTTGTTTTGAATAAAAAATAAAACTTCGCAGTGTGAAAATTTAAATCCAATGCAGCTAAATAACGCGCACATTCTTTAAATTGAGAAATATATCGTAAATTATTTCCTCATCACAGCTTCCATTGGAAATGAACAAACTTGGAATAATGCATTCTGAATAATTTCGAGTAATTTACGACCGAAAAATGTTTCTGCTCGTTTTTAAATATTCGACAGTTCCGACGTATTCAGATGCTTTCCAATTTTAATAAATGTCCTTCACAGTACTTCACTCATTTAGGTATTTTATTTATATTTATATATCTAACTTTTTTTCATTTTGGAGAACAAACTTCTTGGCTTTGAAATTAAAATAAATTACCGCAGGGGCATTCAAAATGCATTAAAGTGTCATTACTCGCTCATATCGTGAAAAGAGGGAAAATTTTCATGGTTTCTAAATGTCATCTTCCACTAAACTAATGAGCTCAGAGAAGATTATAATGAGTGTTTAATGAGTTGAATTACATGGTTGTCGAGATAGATAGGAATTAAGTCCGTTAAAGTATTCAGGAGGAATTCGTAGTAATTCCGTGAATAGGACATTTTTGTTTCTTTCTTATTGTTCAGATTTCTGTTACCACCAAATCGACGAGCTTTGTGTCTTGCGTGCGTTATCACATGTCAAATAAATGTGGCTCTCGCAAGTTGTGTAACAGTAGTCCCGCATAAAATAGTTTACTCAACACTAATAAATGCAAAAATGAAATATTCTTCTTTTCTCTAAATAGCGCAGATAAAATGAGCCATTATTAGTTTACATCGTATTACATACATCTAATTTTAACTCAAATAATGAATAAAATTTGAATAAATTTTGTTTTTAAATAAAAAGATGTATAATTATTAACCTATAGCTTGGTTGGTTAGCTTTTCTTAAAACTTAATAAGTTAAAAAACCAAAATTTTATTTATTTATTTTAATTTATTTGGAAAGATACGGCTTATTTTGTTGAGGACTTAAAAGAATTAATAGAAAAAGATTATTAATAGAAGAGAAATGTATTCAAAATTAACTTTTAATAAAAAAGATAGATAAAAGGTTCCTTCTTAAAGACTTAAGAAACTTATTTTAAGGTTTTTGACATCAAAGCTATTCGTATTTAGGAACTCAGAAATTCTTTCTTTTGTGTTATTTTAGTTATCTGTTTTGGTTTTGTTTTCTATGATGTGTGGCAATTAGCCACGTCGAGAACAAAAGAAAAGTTAGATTTCTTTTTACCTTATTTCTTTTATATTTAATGTGTCTACATGACACAGATAGGGTTTATTTTATTTAAAATCTTTAAAAGAAACATCCTGTTTAAAAAAATAGAAAAGGAATTTCTAAAGCTTCTTAATTTTAAAACAATAAAATATAAACCACTTAGCTAAATAACATATTGACTTATATATTCGCTCATATTAATCTAACTCTGAAAATTGCCATCATTGCAGTAAAAAATCAAATAAATAAATCCATTTGTCAAAAGAATATTTAATATTTAAAAGGAATCAAAATTATTTCTAATAAATCATTGCGTTCGATAAAAGTGTAATAAACGTAAAAGAAAGCTTTTGATACACATAAGATGATTTTATTGCTGTGGTTGTCAATATAATCGGAATGACACTCATTTTACTTTGGAATAAGGAATTAATTTGAATTTAAAAGAGTCTTTTTTTAATTAAAGCATTAAAAATATTCGTTTTCCATTAACTTTATTTCATATGAAAACTTCTAAAGATTTGTAAAATCTAATTTTTAACAGAAGAGATTTAAAGATACCTTACTAATATTACATTCGCAAACTAATACTTAGGAAAAAAACGTTTATGCTGTCAGCAAGCTTAACGTGTTAGCTTTTCATACGTAATACAAAGCTCATGTCTTCATTAGAATTAGTTACCTCTTTTGAAAGTTAAAATTCTTACCTAGTTTTATGATAATATGCGTCATGATTATTACAGCTACTATTTTTCTTATATTATTTTGAAGATTTTCAAAGGCATAATGCCTTATTTTAAAAACCAGAATATTATATTCATATACAGAATTATTGTAGCTAAAAGTCACATTGGGAAATAAACTGAATTAATGAAAACTGAAGAGAATGACTTGGCAGTTTGCATGAGCATTCGAAAAGCGATAGCAGTTTTGTTTGGTGATTAAGACAAATAGTTTAAAAATTTTCCTATAGGTGGTCGCTTGGCACTTTCTTTAGAAATACGATGAAAACGTAAGAAACATTCATGAGTGACATCCTTAATTTTCTGTTATTCGTTTTTGGATACAAGCTGAAATTGCAAAATAGCGTGCGACCATATCAACCTGAATGTTTATGTTGAGATGGATATGTTGCGAGCAATTAGCTTTTATTTTTGCCATTACGCACTACATTATTAAGGCAGTCTCACCGCCAAAATCACATGACTTCAAGTTTGGTCAGCATTCCAAGATTCCTTTCATTTCCAAAACGATTGCTAAGCAGTCTTTTTACTGGTAATTTCTAGTCAAACTGGTAATTTTATCAGCATCATCTTCGAAATTCAAATTGCATTCTTTTAATAGAATTTGTTAAATATTACTGTCAAATTTTTAATTGTGGAAATAACATGAAAATTTTTTATTTTTCCTAGAACAGTTTTAAATTAATAACAATAAAGAATAATTAATATATATATAATTAGTATAAGGTATTTTCTCCCTCCTTTCTGCATGCTTTCGTGGTGTAACGGTTAGCACGCTCGGCGCGTATCGAGAGGTACAGGTTTGAGTCCCGGTGAGGACATTGCTCATTTTTCATGTCTTCTGCTTTAAAATAGCCTAATGTCTCTATGATATATGTATAAGTATATTTTTACATTTTATGTTTAGGTTTAAAATGATATCTGCTACTTTTTAGTTAATATTATTCCTTCATGGACTTCTTTGTAAAAAATGCAACATTCCTCCTTTTTACTGAATTTAATTTTTTTCTGGCAAGGGGGAGAGAACGAAGACGAAATTGCGTCACACTCTTGTGCAATCCACATCTTTTGACATATATGTCGATTTTTTATTCAGATTCAGATTTTCATATATTCCCTGAAAGTAATACTATTTTTCTCCTTCAGCATATAACTGATGTTTTACAGATTGTTAAAATGTTCTTTTGCAACGCAATTTTAGATAATTCCCGTATCTAAAAATCTGTTTCTTCATCATGGGCATTCCTTCATCTTCTATATTCAAAACGATTATTACGAATATATATTTTGCACGTCTCTGCGCATTATAACTGCTTTTTTAGTCCAAAGGGGCAATTTATCCTTAAGGACTATTAATTAAGTTGGCATTTTGCGTTGGTCCACTATAAATGCCGGTTCAGTTTTCAAATTGTTGCCGCCAAATATTGGAACCCTGTAATATATTTAAAGAAAGTAATGAAGAATCGGCATAAATTTATATATGTTTCTCGCATTGTGATAAAACAACGGTACGTAGAGCCATTCAATTTTGAATAAACTCCACGATTTCAGAGCGAGCAATGGCAACACTACGAAAAAAAAAACATTTTTTCTCCAGCCCGCGAGACTGTGTATGGGAAATACTAAAAATATGCTCATTTTACAAATTATTTTGCGATATTGTTCTTGAACTGAATTTCATGGCTTAGGCGCGAAAAACATGATATTTAATAAATAAAAGTACCCACGAAACGTTCAATAAACTCCCGTTTGGGCGTCATTTAAAATCTGAAAGCTTTTTTTTTTTTTTTTTTTTTTGAAAAGTCACTTGAATTTAAATTGACCTAAGCTGCGCAATTTGACTAAAAAACATAATTTTCAGATTGAAATATATTTTCTAGAGTCAATATATAACCCTATCTTATCTTGTATTGTTCATTTATTTATTACTGTTCATTCGGACGTTTTCCTGTTAAAAATTGGTTCGTTTTTCTATTGAATTTTTATTTTATTTTTTAAATTTGGATAAGTTTTTACTTGCAAAATATTACGTTTCGTAAATGAGTTTTAAAATCCTTTGCGCTCTTGCTTTTATAATAGAGTAGTATTTGTAAATAACTTCTAAATTTTTAAACCCCAGTTAATAGCCACGTAAAGGGAAAAAAATTAACTCATTCATTTTTGTCTCAATTCTTTGTGTACTAAATTTTCTGAACTTTCTGTCTACTGTCTAATAAATTTCCCCTTATCGTAAAGAACAAATAAAACAATGAATTTAAGCTAATGCGTTTTGCTACCTGAGAAGAAAACTTGTTTGCATTGACAATATGCAAGATAACTTTAACCACGTTTCATTATTGTCACCTGAATTTTAATAAAACGAACCAAGTCATTCGTTTGCTGAAGCCTTCGACATGTTCGAGACTTTATTTCTAAATGCGTCTCATTACTATCATATCATATTATGCCTAATATTATTAAGATGAAAAAATAAGTTTAGACATTTCTAATTGTATTGGAAAAGATATCTGCTAGCAAAGCACTATTCGACTTATAAAAAACTAAAAAATACATACAAATAAATATATAATTAACATTGATTTAAAAAAAAATTAATTAAAATTACAAAGCCTAGTGAAAATACAGCAGAAATTTTACGTAATGATTCAATTTTTTCTTAAATGGAAAATTTTTATGTACACCTTTTTGTCACAGTGTCATTTCTAAGAGCATCAGAAAATTTATCTACCATATGCGTGAATAAACGATCTAAATTTATGTTTCTAGCTATAGGCCATATACAGTGATTTCTTTTCTAAAATTCTGAACCACATTTTGTAAGTCATTTTAAAATATGGTCACGACTTTTGTTATCCACTTTCAAAGTACATAAAGGAAAATGTGATGCAAATATAAAACAAAGAAATCTCATATAGTGTCAGTACATAAATATATATTTACTTCGTGGGATCTAATCCTTTATTCTTGTCCGTTGACCTATAACAAAATAAAATAGAATTGTTTACTTGAGGCTGTTACGGAAGATGTCACGTATATGTGAGTATCGTTATCTCATAAGATAGTTTTTCGTAAACAGTTCTGCATAAGCTTCTTCGTTTTTATGTTATATTTCGTTGAAGAGAAAAAAGATCGTTTTGAAGAAAGTCTTATCATTTCATGAAAATTTAGGATTTATAAGATGAGATTTTCAGTGAAATCTGCCCTCTGTATATAAACTGTATATAAATACATGCCGCAATAGAAATTAACTGAAATATAAAGTACTGTTTCAAGGAATATTTGTGCATAGTGACCTCTAATGCACTACACTGAATTCAAGGATATACCAAATTTTGAAACATATATAATGATTACATGTCGGTATTAAGTAAGTTTTTAAGTCATCACAACACCTTCACACACATTCACTGGAATGTAGGAAGATTAATGGAGAAATACTGGGATGTGGCATTAATCGTGATAACATCGCGTATGCTGTCGATGGGACCAAGGTAGGATGTCCTAAGGATATACTGAGATGTGACATTATCACTCGGAAGGATGAGTTTTGAAATAAACTGGGATATTACGGGATGTCCTGAGGATGTAGTAAATAGAACTTTAAATCCTAATAACATCCGGTACTCTGACGATGGGACCTGTTCGAGGATATAATGGGATGCGTTTAGGAGGTAAATGAGATATTCAGCGCTGTCCTGAGGATCTAGTAAGTAGGATTTCAGATTCTAATAACATCCCGTACGTTGTTGATGGGACTCAGTTAGAATGTCCTCAGGATATACTGGGATGTGACATTAAGCAGTTGGAAGGATGTGCTTAGGAGGTTCGGGAATATTCCAAGATGTCTTGAGGATGTGCGCAGAATATCCTGAGGATGTTTTTGTGCTATGTGGGTAAAATAAAAAAATTATTTGCGATAATTTTACGTAATAGTCAATGATTTAATCTTGAACAAATCAGCAGATATCTATTTTTTTTTCTAAATTTGCGAGTTAAAAAATAGCTCAAGCAGAAAAAAAATAAAAACGATTATTTAAATGGGTAAAATATACTATTTTGTATCGTCCAATTAATCACTAATTTTTTAGCGCGCATGAACTCTTCAGTAACTCTTTGGTGATAATATGAAACCTACATACTTACAGCTACTTAGCAGAAGGACATGAAAACGCAGTATTACCTCTCTTGTATTTCGATTTGAATGTATAAGATGAAAATTCGTTCCAGCTTCACTAATTTATTGCCATTCCAACAGAAAATATTCCTTTACAAATGTTCGATTGTAATAGAAGAGCATTTGTTTAGTAATTTTTGCTAAACAAATAGCCATATAGGCTTGATTCCAGTAATTTGCTTGAACAGTCTTTTCAGACGTTATCGTTAATTATCGTTAGCAGTATAGACTTCAAGCAAAAAGCACACACAAATACATATAGCAATTGTTCCCAGTGGCTTATTAAATATATTTCCGAGGTAAACGTGGGGCTGGAAAATTAGCCTAAATTTAATGAAACTTAATAATATCAAAAATGAATCATTATTCCTTCCCGAAATCAAACTTCAGAATGCCATTTGTTTAAGTTTCTGGTGATAAGACTTCATTGCACTGTATACATTTAAAGATAATAATAAAATGTAAAAATGTATCTCGTTTAATATTGTAGTGTCCTATAGATGAATGACTTCAAATTAAAATTAAAATGTGCAATATATATGTATATACATATGAATAACTGCAATACTAAACGAGATACATTTTTTTATATTTAGGAATATTACAATATGTAATATTCCTGAACTGAAACTAAGCCCAGAAATGAGATTATTAACAAAACACAAAAATACATAAAGTATCAAGAAGCAAACAGCGAGTATAAGTTAAAGGGCAACTTTATTTAAAAATGTTTTTGCACTTAGAGTTGTAGAATGTTGTCAGTATTAGATCTTCAGAAGTTTTGTCAGTATCGGTAACAACAACAATCTGGAATGTTAATTTGCCTAAACTACAATGCCCAAATGTGGACGAGAATTATCTGGTTACTGCCTAGGTTGAAAATGCAGGGAGTTATAGCCTCATGTTTAACTAAAAGTTCAAAATTATTGCTCATGGTCTTGCTGTTTCATCATAAAATAAATGGAAGTGGGCCGTGGAACTTCTGAGGAAGTATTGTGCCTTACAGCTCGGTCTGCCTTAAATAGCCCTGACTGGAATTTTGAATTTGATTTCAGTAAGAGGAAATTAGACTACGCGAACCTTATTTGTGATTATATAGATATGATACTAAGAAAAACTTCGCTCTAGAAACAGGTTTCTATTTTCATAGTGACAATGAAAATTAGCTTAGAGACCATGCCATTTCTTGACATGATCTCTAAGTTAGAAAACATACCTTGGGCATACCTTGACATGGTCCTAGATACCATATCATATCCGTGAGACCATGTCTCGACATGACATGATCTTGGTCTATGGATCTAAAATATGACCCAATGAGTGTTTATCTAGGTTAAAAGTAATTAAATGATCCTAGAGAGCATATTAAGATATATCATGGTCTCTAAGATCTAAAAATATGTATACATACCTTTGTTAAGTGTTAGTCGTTTAGCAATTCTTCATTTCATTTGACGTAATGAGCATTACGTAATTAAGTAACACATTATTTTCTTTCTTTATTTTAACTACCTTGTAGAGCCATAGGATTTTTTGGAAGCAGAGGAAATAAAAAATTAGCAATGCTGTCGCCGGGACTCGAACCAAGAACCTATGGAATACGCACCGAGCATACACCAAGAAGGCATGCGAAGAAGGCGGGAGAAATACCTTATATACTTCCTCTCTTAAAGGGCGGCTAGGGATTAGGGGGCCTAATCGCTAAATCCTGGTGATAGAGAATCTTCATTCACCACGTTTTTTGCTCGGTAGCCATTGTAGAGACTATTCAGTTATTTAGAAGCAAAAGAGATAAAAAATGAGCAAAGACGGACGCGCTGAGCATGCTTACACCACGAAGTCATTCGAAGAAGGCGAGAGAAAATCCTTATAACCTCTTCCTTTATGTTATCAAATAATTCAAGACGATATATTTATTTACTATTGAAATTTAATTTACTGATATTAATAGTAAAATCGAAATGAAATTGATTTATTCCTAATATTGAAGTGTAATCGGCCTATTGCATCCCAGCTTCTCTAACTTGCTAGCTTACTGACAGATAAAACGTGAGCCAAAACTTTTTATGTTGCATTCAATACAGAAAAGACAAAATTTTACTATTTTAACTATATAAAAATAAATTCTGATTGGTTTAAAATAAACGATTAACTTATCAATTAATAATTGCGAAAGAGTGGATTTTGTGTACAACCTACATAATGAAAAACGTGTTTTAAAATAATTTATAGTGTTTTAATTCTTAGAAAATGTGCTTTCTATTTAAAATGAAACCGAAAGCTCCCCCGCCTATTCGGGAATCCAAAAGTGACAGAATAACAAAGAGTAAAATCGAAGAGTAACAGACAGAAAAATCAGAAGTAATGATATTCAATCAAATATGTTTGTCTCCCTATAGCTAATTGAAAAGCAAGCCATCAATATTTTTTCATAGAAAAGAAAAACAGTTTGTTCATTTATGAATTATCTGAATAACTTTATAATATTCCTACGTGAATCCTGGACAACGCTGAAATAATCTTTATAATAATAAACGCTGATCAGTCTTTAATATCGACATTATTTAAGTGTCTGAAAAAAATCTATGAAAAGTTTAGCTTTCCTTTCAAGGAACCTGACATTTAATTTTATAGTGAATAAGAAGTGGCTAAAACGCGAAACATAATCAAATGCTTCTGTTGCTTCCATAATATTCAGAAAGTGAAATTAAAATTAAAATAACTTTCACGAATTAATAAGAATGTTTTAAACAAAATATGTTTCGGAACTTCTGGAGATAATTAAATTCTCACACTGTTTACTTAATGTGAAGCATTTTCGTATGTTAATATAGAATTCAATGCATTCTGGTTACGGAAATATGAAAAATGTATTTATTGAATTCTCCTAAAGTTTCTAAATCAAGTTTTTCCTTTTTCTAGGAACTTTCTAAAAAACCAATTTAATTTGCTGAAAAGGGATGAAATTAAATATATTAAACTGCATCATTTTAAGATGCAAACTGTTTGTAAAGAAAAAAAAAGTTTTTAAATGGAATTTATAAATGTATAAATGATTGCAAGAGACTGTAGCTAAGAAACTGTTCTTACATAATACGTGACCGAAACTTTGACCAATATGGAACGCATGATGTGTATATTCTATGTTATTCATATTTTTGCGTGCGCACGGGTTCCGAATAGATTGAATACACAAGTTCGATATAAGGCTAATAAAATTTATTTCTATCAAAATAATTATAACAGAACGCTGGAATTTTCATCAGAGATATTCGTACAAGTGTTCACAATATCTCGTAGTAATAATCAGTAGTTATAATTCAACCAACTGAAAACAATAAACAGGACGCAATGCACAACACATTTAACCCATATTTCCTCATTCTCCTAAAAATAGGAGAAGACACATAAATGGTCTTTGTATGAAATCGGTGAAATAATTTAATTCAAATTAAAGACGATTTATTTTTTAAGACTTTTTTAACTATTCGTTTGTCTTTATCGCAAGTTAAATTTAATATAGATATTTTTTTATATTTTTTTTAAATGGGAATTTAGCAGAATTTTTTGCTCATGTTTTCAATGTACAAGATTTTTAAAGTTTTGAGCTCCAAGAAAATTATACATATAAATTTATGGAGGTAATATTCTATACTTTTATACCAGTAAAAAACATTGTCAAAACATTTTACCTAAAAGATAAATTTTCTTTGCATTTTTAACTGTCCTAAAAATAGGACGACGGTAAAATCGACTACTACATAATCCCCATTAGTTTGTAATGGAGATACTCCTTTCTTTCTCTGTTTTATTCTAAACATTGCTGTTGTACAACTAACCCAGACACTTTAGTCTAGCTGTCAGGGGCACATCACGTGTCAGATAGGTGTGTGAAACGTAGGGAAGGGGGCGGAGTGAATGTTTCAAATACTGATTCATGACGTCAGTTTGTATTCTGAAATTCATCGAAGCAGACTAAATTTCTCTCGTTTTTACGTGTTTGAATTTTGCGTTTTCTTTCGGAAAATATTTTGATGTTAGTACTACGTCGCGTAAATGTTTAACTGCACAAGAAGCTTTTTTATCTGTTTTTTTATATTTTTTGTGGACTTAGTTCAACATAGACAATGAAATCGTGATTTTACCCCCGGATCCAGATGAACTGAGTAATACAGAGGAGATTGTTGATTTATCTACAAAAGAGATGGAATAAATAATGTGTGATGAAGGAAGTTCTAAAGAGGTTGCGGACAATATTGAAATTCTAGTTTCAAATAGCGTTGAAGAACATTATGTAAATCTCAAATGGGTAAAATATGAACCCAAATTCGAACGCATTCCGAAGGTTTTTCCTCATGAGACAGCATTTGTTGCTGCATGGAAGATCAAAGACTTATTTAGTGATGATTGTATGATCCTGCTTGATTTTCAAAGACACATAAGTGTTGCTTGTTTGGGAGTTTCTATTCCAAGAAATCCATCTTCCAGAAAACTGGGTGTTAAAAAAGTTAATGAAAATTTTCTAAAGCTTCGAAATGAATATGTTATTGCGAAAAAAACCAGAAAATAGACAAAGAAGATGCCAGTTAAACATCTACGCCGCAAAACCGACAATTATCTGCAAAAATGTAACTTAAGACTATTTTTAATATGTTTTCATCCATTCCACCTACATAAGTATGATTAGCAGTGGATTATACCATTGTCCTATTTTTAGGACAGGCTATATTGATCAAACTAATAAAAATTTGGTAAGAGCTTTGGTTTTATATGTATACATAAACTAAGAGAAACACGTACTTAAGAATTTATAAAAAAATATTAATTTCTTCAATGCTTGGTGCGATATGGATTAAAGAGAAAGCTAATCCGATTTCAAGCTGAACTCGCAGCAAAATCAATAGCAGCTAACTAAGCAATTCAGCTGAGATGCTCTCTTCCTTGCTTTCACAGCTTTTTAACCGGCCGCATGAGATCTTTCTGGCAATTTTTGCTTCGAGATTTCTGAAAAGCAAAACGAATGGAATTACTGTTACAGCTAACATAGTAGTCAATTAACTTTATTCAATATAAGTACAAAATACCGAGATATCCATGTATTAAATGTTAAATGCGCGTGCTCCTGTATTTTTACTTTTCCGACAATAGATTTCTCTTAAAATTAATTGTTTCGCTGCACATTGCACGGGAAAAATACAACACTTTTAATAATAATTGTACTAAAATTATCTAACTAAATACAAAATTCGTAACAATATATTTATAAGTTGCTAGGATAAAGAGAATCAAAGAAAATTTCAATTACCTCAAATATAATGTTTTAATTCATAAGTGACTTTATACGCTGCGGTGCAAACATACATGTAATCAAAAATGTTTAGTAATGTTGATGGCGTATAACCTGAAATGCTGAATGCGTATTGAATAGCAAACTTAGCAGCCGAGGAAGATTAAATTTGCTTTTTTTATTTCGATTGACATTTACGGCCACAATTCACTTGGCACTTTAATCATGTCTATTCCCAGAATTTTTACATTTTCGATAGTATTCCGATGAGAAGAGAGCAATGAAGCTGCAGCGTCCTAGCGGGATCAGAAGTAGAAGGAAAGGAGCACAATTATTCAATATGGAGGCTAACCAAGAGAATGTTTTGGTTTAGGTTGTTTATTAAGAGAAAGAATCCAGTACTTGAAATTTTGAGTTTAGGTTCCGAACGTTATGTTATGTATGAACATTAACTACGTCATGCACATTACGCAAGCCACGTGACATAGACTGATCTTGAAATGACGTACTCCAGAAGCGTTATTACGATTTTTAGAATACACAGAGGAAATGCCCAAATTAAAAATGAGAAATTAAGAGGCTATAGCTAAATTAAATTACAAAGCTAGTTTACATATTTTTTTATCTTATATGAATATGATCACTAAGCCTTTAAGTGACAAATCCTTATAACTCCTGGCGCAAATAAATGTAAAATGTAATGCAATACTAATATTTAACCATATAATCCTAAACTAATATAATTAATAAACTTTGTAAAATACGCATAAATATGACGCAGATATAGGTTGCCAATTTAATCATATATATAATATACTATGGTAAACATATAACAGTAAAATAAATGAAAAAAAATAAAATGAAAGCTTTCAGATTTTACATTACGCCCAAAAGGGCGTTTTCTTAACGTTTTGTGTGCTACCTTTAATTATTAAATATCATGTTCTTCGCACTTAAACCATAATATTCAATTCAACAACATTCTCGCATGAGCATATCTTTAGAATATCAGATACACAGTCCCGCGAGCTGGAGATTTTTTTTTCTGGCACAGTATTGCATTTGGTCGCTTTGAAATTTCAAATTCCGGCTTCCAGACGCCCATATTCAGTGGTAGATTACATTTTTCAAAACATGGTGGCTGTAGGTATCGTTGTTTTATCACAATGCGAGAAACATACATACATTTATGCAGATTCTTCATTATTTAATTTCTTTAAATATAGCAGAGGGCTCTAATATTTGGTGAAAACAATTTCAAAAATGAACCAATATTTATAGTGAACCACAGCAAAATGCCAAAACGGAATTCATAGTACTTCTAGGTTGACGACCTTTGGGCTAATAATAAAATGAATAAATATTTAAGATATTTAAAAATAAACTTGATATTTGGAATATATTTCATTCCTTCATTCTGAGGCTACTCGTTTTTGAGTTATGCGAGATACATGCATACATACTTATATACGTATATACGTACAAACGCTTCGAAAAAAATATCTTCTGAATCCATTTTAGATCAGTTTTACAATTCGATTTTATTCGGTAAGAGTTTTTTATTCGGTCCCTACTTTGAAATATGGTACCCGGAATTTTTCGTGATTACAATACGTCCTTTATTTCGTTAGAAGAAGTTATTAATTTATTTCTAACCTAATAACTCCAGTGTGCAAATCAATTGGAACAAAGCGATTTTATTCGTAGACTGTGAAATCGATGGCCAGCTGGCAGCAGCAGGACCCGCACAATAGATTTATCAGCATGTTTTGCAGCTGGGTGTCTACTTTTAACTTTTTAGAACTAGTTTAGATTATAAATTCTGATTGCTGCACTATTTTGTAAGCTTGATTCCTTGAGAAGACAAAACTACTTTTGCATAAATTTTATTTGGGTTTTGCTTTCATTTTAGTGTACTATAATTGGATATAATGCCTAGAAAAAGAGCAAAGATTACCGTACTTAACTATTTCACATTCATGACTGTAATATAGCGCTTCCCTGGTAGGTATTGGAAAAATCTAGCGTTTCTCAAATTCTGAGGAAACGCAATAAAACTGAACCATTTCCTCCAGAGCAGAAGGACAAATGTGGAAAATAGAAGAGAAACAACTCCCAAATGTGATCGATTTTTTCTCCGAAGTAGCATTGTTAATCCAACAAAAAGTGTCAAAGACCTCAAGAGAGATCTATTGTCTATTGATACTGACATTCTTCTTTCAAATATGCAGCTTATCACTGCTCGTCGGAAGACGAGAGAGCAAATTAATAAACAATTTTTGACACGTCAAATAAAGCAAACACGAATATTGTAAGCAAAAAAAATACAAACCTTGGACCAAATACTGGAAAAAAGATCATTTTCAGAGATGAGGATCATTTAATTGCACATGGTTACACACGTAACGTTGTTAGATGAAGCAAAGGAGAATTAATGTCCTTAACATATCCATCAAATCGTAAAACAACCTCATAACAAACGTTTTGTGTGTTTTTACTTCCTTGAACGAAGTAAAAAGGAAGTATTGTAAACATGAAAAATCTTGCATACCATATTGCAACGAAAATATCCATTTTGACCACTATCGAATGCAATTTAACGATGTTTTTTCTTGACATCTGTAGGTAAGGACAGAATAAAGGACTCCTTTTCCCAAACGAATCATATAACTGATTTAAAATGAATTCAGAAGAGAATTTTTTTCGTCGCGTCTGCACGCATGTACATATATATGCATGTATCTTACATAATTCAAAAATCAGTAGCCTTACTACGTTGAAATGTTGTATATAGGACTGCTATAGCATGTAGTTGTGCATCTCCTGTTTTGGTGGCAATCGACCGCACCAAAAGTATAGACATATATATATATATATATATATATATATATATATACTAAGATACTAAGCTTCGCAACAACAAAGATAACGTCTTCTTTTATTATTGCGAATTAAATCATGCTCAAACTGTTCGGGAATTATCATATTGTTGCGTACGTAAGTTTCGTGATAGATTGAATGCACAAGTCCGATGAAACGTTAATAAAATTTATTCTTATCGCAAGAAATAAAACCAGATGCCTATTTTGCCTCAAAAATATTCGTACATTATCACACAGTAGTTATATTTTAAATTTCTAAAGCGTTAAATAAAACGTAATCCAAAGCTCAGAGAAAGCTAATCCGACCTCACAGCGAATTCGCTGCAATCAGCAATAAAAACTATGTAAACAACTGAACTGAGATATTTTTCTCCGGCTTTAATACGCAATTTTAATCAATCATGTGAAGCTTCTAATAATTTCTCGAGGTTTCTGGAAAGCAAAAGAGTAGAAATACAGTTATAGCTAGCACACAATTGCATTATTTCAATTTAAATATAAATTACGAGATATCTATTTATTAAATCCGCGTTCCCCTGTATTTTTACGTTTTCGGCGTAGCTTTCTCTTAAAACTCGACACGCGCGGCATCGCACGGCGAAATAAAACAATTTTTATTACAATTCTACATAAAACGACTAATTAAACACAAAAACCCTAACAGTATTATTATTAAATATTGTTAAATTGGCCCGTATATTGACTCAGCATAGTGTCCACAACAAATTAAGTCTTCTGCGCCTTCAGTGTCTTTTTGCCGAGTCTCATTTGGCAAAAAGATACTGAAGTAGACCAAAAGTGAGCTTTCAGTTTTGTGCACTAAAAAATTCTGTGTTTTTGCCATTTGGCCGAGTTGCTTGTTTTTGCATAGAAATTCTAACTTTAATTGTAAAAATTGTTCTTCAAATTGTTTAACTATATTTATGATTTATATTTTTCAATTTTTAATAAAGGTCTTTTGAGGTTTTATGTATTTTTGCCTTGTCGTGAAGTGAGAACTGAATTAATTAATTGATTGAGAAATACAACTCAATTGAAATTCGAGTAAATATGTTTAAATGAAATGCAGCAAAAAATGTGTATAATTTAATATTCCGTACAAATAAATCATTGCTGTGCACATCACCTATTTTGTTTACTACCGATGCCACACATAGACATTTTAAACCGTAGGATTGTGTTCATTTTCGAAATTATTTGCAGAGATATGTCAACATCAAATCCAAATCTTTGCAGAGATCAAACAACATTAAATTCCATTCGAAATATGACCGAAGTTATACGCTGAAAAAAAATATTGGGCTAGACTGGCATCCAAATTCACTAGCCTAAAACTTGCGGCATATTCTCCAGAGCAAATTAGATTGCATGACAAAGAAGAGTATGATTAAGAACGTTATAAAAGTGTGGTTTTATGGTCAAGATGTTAAAGGTATATGTACAGGACTAGCATAATCAATACCTAAGTTCGTTCTAAAGGTCATTTCTGCTGAAGAAGAACATATTTCCCATTAATTTTATTATTATCATTGTATATGAAAATATGTACACTTCGTAAAAAAAAGGGGGGACAGTTCTGTATCTCTCGTTTTACTGCGCCGATTGACGAAATTCAAATTGCGTTTTCCATGTCTCGAAAGTGCGACTTAGGATATGTATTAGATTTATATATAGCATTGATCAAATATGGATATATTGACACAAAATCGACTTTTTCTAAAATGGCATGACATTTGTTTTTCCATATTTCGATTCAATGACTCAAAATATGGCTAAATATTAAATTTTGTAAAATTTGGTGCGAAATTTATGGAGAAATTCAAAAATTCAACTCGGAGAATTTTTTTCAGTTTAAGCCAAGAATAATTCACTTGGCGAACTTCTTAATACGTGACAAGCTATTTTCCTTCCTTTCCATTGTGCAGAGGAGGAAAAGACCTTTTCACATTGTGGATGAGAGGAAAAAAGTCACCATCATTCTACTTTCAAATAATTTTAACAAAGTGCGTAAACCACATTTTCATTATTATAGCTTTCAACAAACATGCCAAATTTCAAAACACGCCAATATGTAAATTTACGTATATCTTCGGAAATTTTGAATAAAAAGCTCTAATTTTTTTGCACGTATGCTTAAAAATACATCTACTTTAAGATGATTGTAAAAATTTTATAGGTTATAATGCAAGATGTTTTTCAAATAATTTATAAAAAATATTTAAAAATGCAAATTTTAAAAATAAATCATAAAAAATTGGAGAATTTTATTTGGGATGAACCTAAATTTCGAACTGTGTAAGAAGGAGTCAACTAAGTTTCATAAAAGAAGAGATATTAATAAATACATACCTAATTGAATTCATATTGAGGAGCTAAAATTTTGAGAGCTAATTTTTCGGAAACTACTCGTGTGATTTTTACACAATTTGGAAGTTCTGCATAATTAGAGTCGTAAAATCGAAATATGGAAAAATATTGGCATGCCATTTCAGAAAAAGTCCGATTTTGTGTCAAAATACCCATATTTGATCAATGCTATAAATAAATCTAATACATATCCTAAGTCACGCTTTCGAGACATGAGAAACGCAGTTTGAGTTTCGTCAATCGGCCCAGTAGAACGGGAGATATAGAACTGTCACATTTTTTTTTTATTTTTTGCTCAGTGTACATAAATTATCAAAAAATTGTTTTCTCCCAATTAATTTACGTACTGTAGTGAAACTTCTGTATGCATTCACCTAAAGTAATTTAATGTGACCTTAAAATTACGTACAATAAATATACCGTGATGTTTTTAAATCTCTCAGTCCAAGAGAAATTAAAAACTCTTAAATAAGTTATAAAATATATTCATTTTAAATGACCTCAAATGAAGAACCAACAGGATAACTAAAGTTCCAGTTATCCAGATTTTTAATATTTTAATAAAGGAGTCCAAAAATGTATTATTTGAAGAAATAATACAACAATACTTCGCATAGTCTGACCTCGATCCTCACGAACTCATTATAGCCCGGTTGAAAATTGCAAATAAATTCAATTTGAAATGAGCAAAATAGAAATAAATTCATTATATTGCTCAAATTATTTTTAATACACTAATGTCCTTTCATAGATTCAAGTCTTCTTTGCTGAGGCGTATTTTTAAACAATTTTAAAGTTATAAAATTACGAAATTAATTAAGTAATGAAACACCGATTAATGTAAATGAACAAGAGGCTTATGAAAAATGAGGCAGGAATTTTTAAAACGGTGATTGTGTTGAAGTCTCTTCGTCCCAATTAATTGCTGCGAAATTAACAAATTTCTCCAAAATGGTGGAAGCCTAATCAGAGCATATCATAGATCGCGATATTAAAGTAGGCTAACAATTGGCCAAACGAAAAATAAAACGGTGTTTTACTACAAAAAATGTACGTATAGCAAGGGGCAAAGAAAAAAAAACTGTACGCAAAATGATGCTACAATTTTTATAAAATAAAATAAATAATTAGGATAAATACAATTTTCAAAATATCTCATAATAATAATATTTTAATTTATTAATAACATTTCTTTTATTTAATTAATCCTAGTGATTTAGTTCCAAATAAAATTAATGATACCTTGTATAACAAATCAGGTTACTATTGAAAAATGTCCTCACTATGACCTTGGTCTCGCATGAGGAAATGCGCACAACTTTCTTTCCACATTAAACGAAGCATATGTATAATTTGTTTCTGACATCATAACTATAAAACTCTTAAATTATATAATGAATAGAATGAGAGGAGAAATAATTAGATTTTTCAACATTTCGTTTACCGTTCTAGCTCTCCTTCACAAGGAAAACTTCAGCTCTCTGTTCACATGGAACATCAGAAATCCAGTCGAAAGTTTGTTCTGGTGGAGAAAGAGAGACCAGAATGTGGACATGTCTATTGTAAGCATTTAAATCATTCTGAAAAAGGAGGAATTATAGTGATTTAATATATCCTTAACCGAAACTTTATTTAATTTGAAGTGAGAAGTGATCCAGTCGTCGTTAGGCAATGCCATTCCATTACACTAAAATATAGCTGATTTCTCAACTGAAAATCGATGTACTAATTCCGATCCCTTCTGAAAAGGAAAACGACAAGTTATTCTAAACCCCTTTAAAACATTTCATGAGATCTGAACATCTCAAACGCTAAAGCTAAGAGACGAAAACAGCTATGACTCCCAAGCAAAGCTAAACTAAAACAAACTTTTGCAGAACCGAAGAAACTTTAGACAAATCCGTAAAACCAGAAACCTCAGAACGCCAAAAGGAGGAGAAAAGAATAGCTACAATTCTCATGCCCAGATGAAAGGGAAAGCTGAACTAAAATACATTGAAACAGGATTTAGACATCATGTAATGTGCAGATGTAGTGACTTATCTCTCTTGTCTGACAATACTTTACATCAAATTCACGAATTTTGTTGTTGCAAGGAGCGCAGGATTGTGCCCATCGCTGACATGGACAACTTGTAGACGGCAGCATAAATTTGCCTAGTCCTGTCAGAGTTTTCAAGAAGAGTAGTAACGGAATTTGTCCAGAGGTGTCCTTGCTACCGAATCATTTGAAATGATTTTTGGAGCACTATGCGTTGTTATTGCTTCTGTACCGGAAAGGTACTACATGCTTGAAAAGCCTTCCTCGGAATACGAACTTGGGCCCAACGTATCAGCAACTGGGAATGTTAAAACTCTACCGATATGGGCGGTGTATGGTGTATGAAAATATTTTATAAATTCCTTGTATTTCTACAGTAGAGTGTTTTTAATATGTATCACCAAAATTTATCTCATTTACGAATTACATTATTTTTTCGAGGAACTGGGAGCCGATTAAAATTGCTTCCGTAATAACCCATGGGAAACATCGTTCTGCATAACAACGATTCTCAAGCCATTTTGGAACGAATTATTTACTTTTGAAAGGTACTGTATCGATAACACATTTAGTGTAGCTATTGGCATTCGTAAAATCTTATAGCGTTCTTAAAACCAAAATTCTAGCTTGATAATAGCAGCCGAATTTCCCTTTGCCAAATAGTACTGCGATATTTTACTTAGCATAATCTCATACAGTTTAACAAGCAAGATAATCTGGAGGGAGAAAAACGGAAGTCCCAGTGTCTTCCAATCTGCTCTACAACGAACCTCAGATGCATATAATTAGAATACAAATTTTGGGAACTCCACATCATCTCCCTTTACGTTTCCCGATGATTCGATTAACGCAGAGATGAAAGATAGAGAGTTCTGGGAAGTAAAAAAAAACAGTAACGTCCTTAATCACATTCGGCAGAAGCTTAAACCTCTCATTATGTCACCTCTCCGATAGTAGGAGGGAGATTTTTATTACATTTCCAGATCGGGAGAGGAGAAAATGAAGTGATCAATCCAGAGACGAACTCGTAGATTAAGGTTCTGGATTATTCCAGCTGATGGGCGAACTGAAATTAGCAATGATGTAGTCATTGCAGCTGAAATTAATTTTGCAAGTGAGACAAAGACTTATGCATTGAATTAATTGAAATCACTGCTGATTAACTAACACAAACGAAAATTGGAATCGTAAATTAAAGAATGTAGTTATAGTTCTAAATGAGTTCCACTTATTTTCTAATATTAACTAAACTTATTAGATTTTAAGAATTGGCATATTTAACAATCTCCAGATAAATGTATTTCAAATTTAGTCTTAAACTCTTTTTGATTTAGAGTGAATGTTAAAACGTTTTGATATAATTCAATAATACTCTTGAATAAGCAGTTTAAAAAGGTCAGTTTCGAATCGAATTATCAAAACTTAGATAAAATCCAATATGAAAAAAAAAACTATATTAAGTGCACAACTGACTAAAATTGTAATTTTAAAGTACACGTATTTGCCAGGAAATACGACATGAAATGCATAGATAGTATCTTATAATTACAGATGTTTTCGAGTTACGTTTTTTGGAAATAATTATATTTTTGAGATTGTGAATTTAATCATATGTATTATTATAGTTAATAAATCGAAGTCAGTTATTAAAATAGATATTTTTTATTTATCTAAATTTTTCATTTTCATTTTATTTACTATTTTTTTAAATAAGAGGTTTAGTTTTTTGGCTCTAATACTGGAAATAAAATGCACGTCTTAAAATTAAAGACATTTTGAAATCGAAGATATACAATTCAAATTCATTTAAATGCAAATTTCGAATTTCAAATTTCAAATTACATTCAGCTGTAAATTAGAGTTTACTGTTATTTGTTTTCAGTCTAATAATTCAAAAAAAAATTATTTTAAAAAG
>KK122266.1:111396-150214 GCA_000611955.2 Stegodyphus mimosarum
TTCCGTTACATCGTATTAAAGTAAATTAAAAACATCAGTTCTGAAGACGTTCTTTCCGATTTTTATAGAAGTCATAATTTGTTTAATGTAGTTCAGTGTCACAATACAGAAAAAATTGAAAAATAAAATTCTAAAATGCATTCATTTGAATTTTAATTCCTATGTTAAGTATAATAATTAATTGAACAGAATTAAAGCCTTCAGTTCCTTCACTGTCATACCGATATATGTAACATTAAATCACCAAACTGCAAATTAAAAGAAAGAGGAATGAGGTATTTATATAGCACAATCCCTGGTTCTTCATTTATTTAGAAACCAGTATTCTGTCAGAAGCTGGAAATTATCGAAAGGCATATCCGGTATTTCTTGCCTATCAAATCCGCGAAAAATCTATGAATATGCATATATATATATATTTTTGGTGATCCCTCCCTAAATTCATTTGTTCTCCCGAATTCGAGATTTTTCTACGTTACATAACTCTGCTTGAAAAGTGCAAAAATAATCTGTGTATTTAAGAAATAACTATAATTGTTTACAATCAAAAAGTACACTGTCTAGGAAGAATGCTTGTAATAAGTCTAGAAATAAAAATGGTAATTAGCTCAAATTGGTTGCGTCAACACCTTCTCCCATTTTCCACTGAACTAACGAAAGCTGCTAAAAATACCGGTGTTACCTGCGCAATCAAAATATCCATCATCGGTCACTACTGCGACTGCAAGCTGATTCCTTCTATGCTTTCTCGAAATCATTACACACACACAAACATATATATATACATACAAATACATAATATATATGTACGCATGATTGTATGTATAAATGCACTGAAAACTGGAAAAAAAACTTTGATTTTTAAATATGTAGATCATAGAGAAAGATTTCAAACTAGAATTTAGAATGGTTTTGTATCAATAGGCGACTACGAATAGAGATGAATCAAAGAAACCGAATTCGAGTCCTGGGTTAAAAACGTCTACAAACCCTTGCATTCTGACACAAATGGTGTCTTTTAATATTTGCCAATATTAAACGGATTGTTGCCTGTATCAGTGCTATCCATATGCTGTCCCCTTAAACATTGATTAACGATACTGACGTTCATTCAAATGAGGTTGGACACCTTCCTGATTGCTTGTTTGTTTGAATAATCTGACTACGAAAACTTTATCATTTACATCCCCTTTCGACCATGCAACTAATTATTATGGAAAAAATTAATTTTAGTCAAACTCAGTATAATTGTGTTTATAAATGTTAGACTCTGACTTGTTAAGTTTAAAGAATTGATAAAGTAATGACTGAACTCAATTTCGAATGCTCCGAGTTGGTAAATCCTAATTAAAACATCGAGATAGGCGTTGAATACGTTGGCTCACTGAATAAAAGAAATTAGTTAAAAAAGAAGGTCACTCCACAGTCAAGCGTCGAAGGGAGGGGAAACATCTGTGCAAAAATGATTTATTTTGATTTGTTACCTCGGCATGTTTGGATAATAAAATTAAAATTAATATTAAAATTTTGCACAGTAGAATTTTATTATTAGTTTCTGGTAAAACGTCATCCGATATATATATATATATTTATGTTAAAAATAAAACAGCGTTAGGTAACGTGCAAAAGATTCTGTCGTATCGAGTACTGACAGATCATGTGAAACATCTTTTGTTTATCATAATAATATTTACACATGTATAAAAATAATCAGTTATATATACTTTAAATTACATTTACGAGATACTAAAAATCGATCAATTAACAAACATTAAGAGATGTACATATAACACGTTGTAGAGACATTAAGTTTTTTCGAAGCAGGAGATATGAAAAATGGGCAATGCTCTCGCTGGGACTCCAACCCCGGGCCTCTCGAATACGCACCTAGTGTGTTTGACCATTACACCACGAAGGTATGCTAAGAAGGCGAGAGAAATAATTTTTGTACCCCCCTTTTAAAGGACGACTGGGGATTAGGGGACCCACTCGCCAACTCCTGGTGGTGGAGAATCATCATCCACCACCTTGTTTTTAATTCGGGCGCCACTGTTGAGATATTGGCATTTTTTTGAAGCAGGAGACATGAAAAATATGCAATGCCCTCGCCGGGACGCGAACCACGGACCTTCCAAATACTCACCAAGTGTGCTTGACCAAAATACCTTATAACGTAACCTCTGTATTGCTTTTGAATCACGTATGTTAAATAATGCATAGTTCTGATCTGAAAGTTAAATTAATACATGTGCTAGTTTGAAAGGCAACACTGAGATTCATGTGTGTAAGCTACATGGATCATTATTGATTTAGTGGCATAATATAACCTAAAGTCACGAACGGAACTTATCCATTTATAATGATTGTTACGCATGGCTTGAACTGTGTCCTTATGCTGTTTGAAATCATGTTCATACATTCGTTCGATTTTCCTGATTGTTATTAACATGATGATGGCTATTTTCAAAATTTTTAAATCATTTCTCACGAGCATTCTCTGAAATAACATTTTCCCAGATGATCTCTTTTGTTACAAAAAAATTGTTTTGCTAGTAGAAAATGCCATAATTTAGAATTTTTATTTCCCTTGTCCACTTTTCAGCCACGCGACATGGTGAACTGTTTGCTTTCAGAGGTCTACCATTCGATGCTTTAAATATTCCCCATTTCCCAAAATACAACTGTGTTGCTTATAACTGAGCATTTTAAAGGCAAAATGCGCACTCGATAATTTATACTTATGATTTATTTCTAATAAATACATATAATGCATCTATTCTCCATATCAAGTAATTAATGTGATTTATAATATGTGCAATTGTTAATTTTTACAAATACATTGTCACGACACGAAAAAGAATAAAATAAATAGATAAATAAAAGTCAGATTTTTATATCACACCCAAAGGGGCGTTTTTTTAACGTTGTGTTTGTTAACTTTATTTAGTAAATATCATGTTCTTCGCACTTAAAGCATAAAATTCAAATCAAGAGCAATATCGCAAAATAATTCTAAAATGAGAATATCTTTAGAATTTCCGATGCACAGTCTCACGCGCTCGAAATAATTTTTTTTTCTTTTCTCGTGCAGTGTTGCCATCGCCAGCTTTAAAATCGTTGAGTTTCTTAATCAAAAGCTCATAAATATGAAATAGATAATAAACAAACTCCATATTCCAAATTTGGGCTTCCAGATGCCCATATTTGGGTGGATATGTACGTTATTCGAAATTGGATGGCTGTAAGTACAGTTATTTTATCGCAATGCGAGAAAAGTGCATACATTTATGCAGATTATTCATTACTTTCTTTAAATATATTACAGGTTTCTAAGATTTGGTGGCAACAATTTGAAAAGTGATTCGCCATTTATAGTGAATGAACACCAAATACCAAAACGAAATTATTAGCCCTTCTGGACAAATTGCCCCTTTGTGCTAAAAATAAAATTTTTGCATACGTAAGGGTTCATAATAGACTGAATGCACACTACCTGTTAATAGCTTGATAAAATTTATTTTACAAAAAAAAATAAAATAATAATAATTTACAGTTCTGGAGCTTTTCGGCCAAATATACGTACAGCTCTTCACAGCATCACACAGTACAATCAGTAGTTACATTTCAAACTACAAATAATGTTGAACACAAGGCTATGCGTTGCTCATCTAAAAGGCGAAGCTCCTTCGGATATTCTCCGAATTATTGGGTCTGAATTGAAAACTGAATATAGTTTTCATCTGGCCGCTAAGAAATTTCTGGTAAATTCCATTCTGGAAATCTGGAATGTATATACGGTTAACGTTACACCTAAGGGCCGGATGCGGTTACAATTGCATATATATAATTTAATTGTAGTTATTCAATTGCAATACCCATTACAGTTATTCAGGAAGCGGATTAAAGTGTCTCCAAGTTCGGCGATTTCTCGTGATACCAAATTTGTCGATAAAAATTAATCGCTGGCGATATCTCGCCAATTTAGCGAGATAGCCATTTACTGAAGGTTAAATAGACTAGCCTCTGTATTCTTACTTTTGCGGGAGAGCGTGCTCTTTTCAGATTTTCATGTTACATTATACAAAAAAATACTATTTCACATTTAATATGACAAAAATTATCTACATATGTACCCCAATTCTTAACAATATGTACCATTATTGTAATTAACAGAAACATGCCTCTAATATAAAAACATACTCCCTTACCCCCTCCCGAAGACAATAAGTTTTCTGCGAGATAAATTCTCTTACTAACTCTTCTTCGCTAACTGCGATAAATTCTGTTAATGAACTACATGAATTTTAGCGGCCTCTATTTTGCATATGATAATTAAAAAATATTCGTAGATAAAGTTTTATGGTCATGAGTAAATGAGGGCACGCTGGGAGGACTATTTACGTCCATTTTATGTAACTTCACTGGTAAAGAAGATATTGTAAAATCCATGCAAAAAATTCGCAATAAATTTTCAACCTTTATTTAAGGAAATTTGTATTATAAACAAATGTAAATGTATATATGTATATACACACAAAATATGAGAGAAAAGAATTTTCAGTTTCATTATGTGACGAATTTATTTCTGACTTTCTTTCGTTAATCTCGGAAGCACAAATTTCTCTCATAATTTGCTTTTCTTCAAAAATGTTCTTTTTCCGTCATTTTATTTTGCAAGTCTTGAAACAATTTTGCTTTTTGATCGTTGGGATTGTTTATTTTTGTTTAGTTTTCTGATGTTTAACAGGCAGGTATATTTTCTTATTCTTTTCTAAGGAATAATGAGACTTTTCCCTCTTGAAGGAGCTGATAAACACGATTATTTTAGAAACTGTTTCCATTTGAACCCGATTTTTTGCAATATCGTGAATGCATTAAAGACCTTTATATGCACATTATTACAAGGCCCATCTTAAAAACAACGTACTAAATAAGAATAAAAAGCATTATGTGGAGAAGTCTTATTTTTCAAAAGAGGCCTTAGACGAATCTCAGGCAAAAGCTTATAAAACCAACGAGATATTGGGTAGAATAATTTCCAAGGTCATGAAAACCTTTGAGAATTCAGTGCTTACTATCACAAATGAAAGAAAATCATTGATTGTACTCACATTGATAACTGAAGTCTGTACTCACATTTAGGTCCTAATTCACATGCGGTTACTCTTAAAAAAGTTCACATCATCGCGCATCCTCCTGATTTATTTCCTCTTCTTCGCGGAAAACTCGGCCTCTGTATTGCAGACTGCACTGGAATTTTAACTTTGCATGTTTAAGAAGACTACTTAAGAACTAAGTAATAAAAGCAACAGGCCATTGTTACAATAAAGAAGAACGAATGTGAAGAAGCCGGATAAAGGAAGTTGGTTACAGCCGAAAACATCGCGGACGAAAACGTTGTGGTACAAAACATCGTGGGAGAAAATAAAGTAAAGAGAAAACAACGCAGTTCTAAAACATCGTGGTACAAAACATCGTCGTCGAAAATAAAGCGGTTCAAAAACACTCAGTTTAAAAACATCGTCGTCGAAAGTATCGTGGTAAAAAATAAAGTATCTGCAAATCATCGCATGACGATAACATCGCAGACATGCGTTTTTCAGGTTTTAATAATTGTTAATGGGTATTCAGATAACGATTTATGAGAGCAAAGCAGAAAGAAGGATAATTTTTACTTTCATATTATTATTAACTAATAAATTTTTAAAAAACAAGAAATTTAAACAAAATAGTAGATAATTTTCACTATAAGAGATAATATTTAATAATTTTCACTATAAGAGTATCAGATTAACAAAAGTGAAGAAAATAATATCATAATTAACTTAGCAATTTTGTACAGATTAGTTTACGCAGTTACTTATCTTTCTTTTTCTGTTCTGTTTTAGATTATACTTTTCATGAAAAATTACCAATAAAACTTAATAAAAAATAATTTATTAATGACTTTTGTTAGTTAACAATGCCAGTTTAAAATTAAGGGCTATAAGTTGCGTTAATTTTCTATGCTTAAGTTTCCATTTTACATTTTCAGAAAATATTTATTAGTTAATAAAAAATATGAAAATGAAAATTATCCTTCTTTCCATCTAGCGCTCAGAAATCATTATGCGAGTTTTTACAATTATTAAACAATCATTAAATTTTACAGTTATTAAAGCCTGAAAAACGCATGTCTTCGATGATACCGTCATGCCAAAGAACCTTTATATAAAGAAGGAAAGGCTCCGTAGACGTAATGTAAACCACTTTGTCTGCAACGCCGCTACAAAGAAAAGGGAACATTCGCCAAGGGATTTGGCGACGGAATCTGTTGGCGAGAATTTCCCCTCTGTGATATGCCGGTTTTTTGGTACCTAGCCGACATTTTCCCCCTCCGCGACGTGTATAGGAAATTGAGAAACACGGGTTAAGATGAATCGTTCTTTGACTTGTCGCGATAAATTAAACTCGGAAATGATGAATTATTAGGTGAAGTTTGACTTTCACTGGCTGTTGAGCTTCCATTGTCCATATCGCTACTTGAAACTAAAGAACCTATTCTTTGTTTAAACTCTTGCTAAACGTAACGGTCGAACCTGTCCAAACCAACTTCGACATTCAGCTTCGAGCTTTGGCGCTTTTTGGCGACAGATATTTCACGCATGCGCAGTTGTTTCCCTTTTCGTTGGAAGGGAGCCACTTCTGCTTCTGCGAAGTTTTCCTTCTTAACAGTACATATTCTTTGGTCATGCGATGATTTGTAGGTACTTTTTTTTTACTACGATATTTTCGACGGCGATGTTTTTAAACTGCGAAGTTTTTGAACCGCTTTATTTTTGACGACGATGTTTTGTACCGCAACTTTTTCACCTTGCGTTGTTTTCTCCGCGACGTTTTCGGCAGCGATGTTTTTGCTGCGATGTTATCGGTGGACACCAGGAAGTTGAACATAAATACATCTTCCTTTTACACATGTGGATAATTTTTCCCTCTAAAATCTTTCCTGTGTTACAGTTACAGATATGAATACTTATTCTCTTGAAGCAATTCATAATATAGAAGCTATTCCTATTACACGCTAGATGGCATTATTTCTTTACTTTTCACAAAAAAAAAACGGACATAAATGGTTTTTCCCCTGAGTCATCAAATCCTTTCCTGAATTAACATATGTACAAAGCATATGTAAAATATTAAAATATTAACATGCTATAATTTTTAATCTTTATTTTTCAAAGAAATATATTCCTTATTTTGAATAGAAATAACAAAACTCAGCCTAATCCTCTCAGGGGAATCTATACCACAAATACTATATTGAAATAGATTCTAGAAGTAATAAACAGAACGTCTTTATTTCGTCTTAGATACACGAACACGAAAATTCTATAATTTTAAATATAACGTAGCAAACGCAAAATTAATCTTAACATTGAGCACGCCTACACATGGATCATTTCTTTCATCTGCGATATTTTGTAAACTTTAAGCTAAACCTAATTCCGTGCTAGAGAGAAGATGAGCTATAGCGTAGGTCATGTACACGACAATTCTAGGGTACAATTTTATGCTCTGTTTTTGTCAGATAAGATGTTGAAATCAGAAGACCGGACTACGTTCTCTCACCCCGAAGAAATGTTTTCAATAAAAATTCCAATAAAATCTGAAATAAAAAAATCCGATGTGTGCATAACATGATTTCTTTGTACGGAATATTAAATTATACGCATTTTGCATTTCATTTAAACGTATTGGATTGAATTAAATCTACTCCGTCGATAGCACATAAACCACAATAGAATAAATGCACTCTTTAAAATTTACTATATTTGTTTGCCATAGCGACACTCTAGCTCTAGGTTCACTTAACAGAGTAACATCTCATTCATTTTATAACTCAGGATGCACAAAGATTATGTATACCATCTGAAGAATTACCTAATCGTTGCCACATGTTCTATTCAAATACTATTATAAAAATAGGAAAAGAAACAGTTTTTCACAGACGATTCAGGGTTTCTCATTTAACTAATTCAGTTCGCACTTCGCGACAAGGAAATATTGCATAAAAACTTAAAATATCTATATCACAAATTAAGAAGTAAAGTGCTTATGTCCTCGAATAAATTCCAGATTTGATTAAGAAGGATTTAATTCGCAATAATAAAAGAAGGCATTATCTCTGTTGTTGCGAAGCTTACTTTCTCTAGATTGGCAACAAATCCACTATTATGTTAAGTTTCAAATGTAAACAAATATGGCTGCCATGGGAAAAATGATTAGGCTTAACCGCACTTAAACAACTTTTAAATTGTTGATAATTCTGCAACTATAACATGCAACCTAACTAAAGGCATAAAAATCTTAACCGAAAGATAAGAACAACATAATTCAATCATTTTTAAAGTTAAAAAGGCTCATTTTACAAACATATAAGAATAAAAAAACTGAGCTCACTGAGCCGACTAATAGAGTGGATATATATATATATATATATATATACTTTGGTCCGACTGCAATTAAAATAGGAGATGCACATCTACATATTATAGCAGTCTTATATACAAAATTGCCACGTTCTGAGGCTACTCGTTTTTGAGTTATGCAACATACATACAACATACATGCGTACGTACGTACGCTGAAAAAATCTCTTCAGAATCCATTTTAAATCAGTTTAATAATTTTTTGGGGAAAAAAGAGTCTTTTACTCTGTTCTTACATACGGATGTCACGCAAAAACATCGTTAAATTGCATTCGATAATGGTCAAAATTGATATTTTCGTTGAAATATGGCACCCGCAGTTTTTCGCGATTACAATACTTCCTTTTTACTTCGTACAAGGAAATAAAAAGTGTGTAAAAATTTAAAAAGAGAAATATTCTTAAAAAAAATCTGTTGAATAAATTGTAAATTAAGTGCATCTAAATCGCCAAAAATTAGATTCATTACTTTACACATGCAGAAATATTTAAATTATTATTAATAAATGAGTGTAATGATTCTGCATTTGCCTTGTTTATTAATCATTAACAGATTCATTACATTTGAAAGCTAAATTAATAATATTACATTGTGCTAATAGGTCGGCCATACGAACAGACTATGGAAGATTAATTACAGGTTTTTCATTTCTTTAAGTACGTTGCTTTTACATAACTCATACTTTTAATCAAAATTGATTGATTAAATTTGAAAGATCCTATATTTTCTCGACTAACACTATGAGAATTGTCTAATGCGAGAGACGAAGGGTCTGAATAATAGCTTAAAAAGTCTTTTGTTTTCTGCAAGAGCAACATCTGCAAAGTTGTTTTAGATATTTTGTTCTCACCTGCTAATTTTAGCCGTGCAGAATTTAATCTAGTAAGTGAATATAATATATTTCCTCCTTTGGGGCTTTTAAGAGGAAGAAATAATTTTATGCTCTCAGTGGATTCTTTTCATTTTCAATCAGACGAACGATTGTAAACACGAAATAGTAAAACATTAACAATAGACACAATATTTTTAAAGCTCATAGAACATTTGAATAACTTTACATATAACAAAAGATTTAGAAAACTGCAGATAAACGTAATTAGTAACACATTATAAAGCTAAAAAAATTAGAAACGTAAAATGGAGAAAAATTGCTATTGCTTTGCTGTTGACGAGATTGGGCAGAGAAATCAAATTTCTGAAAACAATGTAAGCAATAACAAATAACCGTTTGGTTATTACGGAATTAAGTATTAATAAATGTTGTCTAATTAAGTGTAGTACAAATTTTTTGTTAAATGTTCAAAATTATTATCTTTAACAGTAGACATATGTTCGTATGCGGTTTTACAGAAGATTTCTCACACCTAAAAAATAACAGATAATGGCAGGTGAGAGCAGAATCCGTACAACCGTGTGGCTTTCACAGACTTTTATTCGAATGTTGTCCGTCCCTCTGAATTGTCTAGGGCAGGGGTCGCCAAACTTTTTTGATCATCGCCCCCTATGTAATTTTTCGAAATCTCCATAGACCCCCACAAAGGTAATTTTCAGGTAATTAAAATAAAACTATATATTAGTCTAAATATTTAATAAATCAGAAACAGTAAGTAAAGTAGTTACAGATTTTTTACTTCTTAATGAGATGAGTGTGCCTGGTGGTTCTTGGCAAGGTTCGCTATATTGGGTTCGAAATTAGTCAATTTTAACCGTAAATCCCCTCGAAGCTCCACATTTAATTTATTTCTGTTTTTAGTTAAAATTGAATTAACGTGACTGAAACCGGCTTCAACCATATACGAACTTGGAAACGCCAGCATAAATGGCTGAACCATTTCGTAAAGTTTCACATATTTTTGCTTTATATTTATATTAGTCCAAAATTTATGTATTGTCAAATTTTTAATAAGCGTTTTTGCTTCAAGATCGGACAATAGTTCAGCAAGCTCATCTTGTATGTTGATGTCGACGTTATCAATTTGCGCCGAAAATGGCGCAATAATCCAATCAGGGATGTCGATGTTTTCCAAATCAACAAAGCGCAGTTTAAAATCGTCGCTTAATTTTTGAAGATGATTTGTATATATTTCCAAGTCTTCTTCTTTTATTTTTAATTGTTGCAGATTTGAAAAATACTTATAATCCTTACGTAGCAATGAAGATCTAAATAAATTTAATTTTACTTGGAAGCCTAACAGTATTGTCCGAGCTTGGATAATTGTTACATCTTTTCCTTGCAGTTTTGTTTGAACGTCATTAAATTTTCCAAATAAGTCTGCTAAATAAAAAATATGGTTCTTATTGTTTTGGAGTTCATTGCTTAGAACAGGATTTATTTCGTTCAGAAATTCTGTCGTCACAGTATACATACGAAAACCGAAAAGGAAAAAAGGGGCAGAATGTTTTCTGATTCATTATTTTCTATAAAGAATATAATATTAAGTCAATTATAAAAATATTTTAAATTTTTACGTACGCAGTTAGATACGTGTGATTTGCGTATTAAGAACTGTTTTTCCTTCGAGTCCTAATAGACCCCCATTCGACCCCTTGGGTCAGATAGACCCCTACTGTTGTTAAATAGACCCCTAGGGGTCTATATAGACCACTTTGGCGACCCCTGGTCTAGGGCAACACCCTCCCGGAGCCCACGAGGACCGCATCGGGACTTAATCGAAAAAAATGAAGGTAGGATGACATGGCCACATATACTTACATATTATGCTTCGTTAACATATACGTACATACTAGGACACTTGACAATTAAACATTGAACTTACGCTTAATGAGCATTTAACATACGCTTACATATTATGCTCGTTCAACAATAACTAACATATGATGTGCACGTGACAGTTAAACACTGATCATAAACTTAACGGACATTAACATACACTTAACACAATAGACTTGCATATTATGCTCGTTCAACAAACACTTACATACATCATGAACGTGACAGTTAAACACTGAACATAAATTTAAAGCGCATTTAACGTACACTTAATACATTTAACGTACACGTTAAACAATATACTTGCATACTATGCTCGTTTAGCAAATACTTACATATATTATGTACTTTACAGGTAAATACTGAACATAAGCATAACGAGCATTTAGCATACACGCAACCGTTAAACACACACACACTTACATATTATGTTCGTTCAATAAACAATTACATATATGGTGTGAACTTGACAGTTAAACACTGAACATAAACTTAACGAGCCCATGTTTAGCGTTGCGTAAGCCCATGCCCAGACTCTCCAATTTGTACCTTAACTGCTTCAGTTTTTTGACGAACGCCGGTTGATTAATGAAGAATCGTTTATGTGGCGTTGCACTGGCCGGCATTTGAGCGTGCCATTGCTCGGTGAGAGGTCATATGGTAAGATAATGGCGATAAATAACAGGGAAACAATTTTATAAAAAGTTAAAAAAAAGAAAACCTGAAATGTTTCAGATACGTCTGCGGCGGATCACACAGAGGTAACTGAACTGTGTGTGTGTGGTCCTTGCAATTCAGTGCTCCCAGCCTTTAGGATGTGTCACACGACAAGTTTTTGACATCGCAGAGACATAACTTTACAACTAGTGTCAGGAGATCGCTCGTCAAAGCCCCTCGATTTCAGGAGGGGTGACCAACCAATGATCTGATTTCTTCTCTGATATCGTTGCATATATAACGAATCAGAGGATGTAAAATGCTACCGTAAAATTAAGAAGGCGTGGCTAATTCAGTTTGAAGATTTTCGCCATCGGAGTAACATAAGAAGAACGCTCCAGAACTCTCGACTAGAGAGACCTTTGCAGTATATTCCTCATACTACGAAAACTATAATTCATTTAAATATCTTTCTATGCTATCTATGAATTATATATATATATATATATATATATGTGTGTGTGTGTGTGTGTGTGTGTGTGTGTGATGTACCAAATACAGTCGTAGCTCAAAGTATCAGACGATAAGTTTAAAGAAAAAACAGGATCCATTTATTAATTTCCATAAAAGACAGCAGTTACAAAACACAGATCCCCGGAATAAATAAAAAAGAACAACTAATAACTTTTTCTATTGAAGTTTACTCCATCATCACATTAATGAAAAGACCCCTCGATATCAAGATCAAGATCAACATAGTACTTTCGGTTCAAGGTGTCAACTACTAATGAGTTTTAACCTATATATCAAGTAAGGCCAGAGGCCGCTCACTTTTGTTTAGGTAAATCAGAGGTGCTTAATATCGCGCACTTAGGCGTAAGAATGGTCTATGTAGCAAAGTCATAGAGGAAGGCAGTCATGAAATTATAAATTGATATACTTTTGTAGATGTAGAAACAATCAAAAAATTTTTGAGCAGGTGCTGGGTGCGTGCTATTTGCATTGAGGAATTGAGTGACTGAAATGAACATGAGATACGGAGAGTAAGTCAAAATTAAATCACGTAACCTGAGGTCGCGATCTGGTTCGTTGATACATACTGCTGTATTAACTCAAAGGTTTATTAATTTAAGAGTAAATAACTCTTGTAGCCCTATAGTATTGCAATCTACTACAAAATAATGTTCTAATAACTATGGAGAGGTGAGTTTTATGCTACGTAATTCTTGTTTTATTAGATAGAATTAGATTATTCCTTTTTTGGGAGTGGTGGTCACATGGACCAATCATGTTGCAGGGTAATCTGTTAAGCGATTTCACGACGAAAAATAATAGTCCATAAGGCTATTTCAAATTACTGTTCACAAAGTCCGTAATTTGGCTTTGCCAGATAATAAAAATACACTTAAAACACAACACAAATATAGTGAATCATATCACGAATTCTTGAGTATATGAAATGCAATTAAATACTGAGTACTATTTACAATATGTACACTTTCACCAGTTTGAGTTGTGATGAATAGAACTTGGTCGCTTAACCAGATTTTCTTCTGTTTGGATCGTAGTTTGCACACCCTCGATGTTCCTTTGCAAGTTCTTTTATAAGTCTCTGGAAAGGCGGAGCTTCTAAGAAATGACGTCAGCCTCGTCAGCCAATCCACTTCGCTTTAAATATTTTCAGAACATTCAATAACTGTACGTGTAGAAAAGGCAGGAAAACCAATTTGACTACGAGGCTGTAGATTTAATTTCACGTACTTTCAAATAAGAGATCGTCGCCATTAAAATGAAAAGAATATGCATTTAGAATTGTGACTGGGAAAAAAAACAAAAAGAAAAGACGAAATTTAAATTAGGGTTTTAAGTGTATTTTTGATTATGGAATTTTATTATTACATATATATGTAATAATAAAATTCAAAGCAACAATATATATACATATATTGTTGCTTTTTACGGGTTCGTGGATTTGAGAGTATCCTATGAAAACACGATGCAGAACAATAAAAAGCACAATTTATTTACAAGAATCACTATTTACAGCGCAGTTCCAAAATTACCTTTAAAAGCGTCAAAAATCTACAATATACGCTGAAACAATCAGCAACACAGCTTCAGGCTGTAACTGTAAAGGTAGCTTCACGGCAACACTAAACTTATAATAAATACCGTGGAACAATCACCAATACACTGTCAAGCTATACTGTAAAGGTAGCTTCACGGCAAAGCACTATCTCGATCGCTTTCCGTTCACCAAAACTCTCGCGTAGCTTAGCACTCACAGTAAGCAGCTATTGTCACAATTCTCACAAGTAATCACACTACTTAATCACCGCTTCTCAACTACTCCACAATCTTCACACTCTGCCGGCTCTCAGAAACGCAAGAGTTTATATAGCTTTTCATTAAGTTCCACAGGTTTAGAGAAATATCTCGACAGGAAATTATTCTAGAAGCTTCCCGATTGGACCATGGGATATCGCCAATTTGGTCGCCAAATGGGCAATAAAGTCGCCAATCTGGCAACCCTACCATACACTATTTTATGGCAACCCTAGTGCTATGCCGGAAAGCTTACATACAGGCGCAACCGCCGAATTTTTCGCAACAATATATATACATGTAAAGAGTTTCTCGTATTTGTAATTTGTATTAAATGTGTTTTGAGTTTCAAATGCAGTAAGAATTACGTAACCTCTCAACATTACCTAATCCTTATATGGAGTCAGATACGCTACCTTCAGCCACTCAACTTGGGATAACCTGACTGTCACTCCCTCAGCAATGACCATAAACGTCCTCTCCACGTCCAAAGGGGTGTTTTTTTAACATTTTGTGTGTTACCTTTATTTATTAAATACCATGTTCTTCGCACTTAAATCATAAAATTCAGTTCAAGAGCAATATCGGAAAATAATTTTAAAATGAGTCTATCTTTAGAATTTCCGATACACAGTTCCGCGCGTTGGAGATAAAAAGGTTTTTTCCCCCGCAGATTGTTGCCATTGCTCGCTTTTAAGTTTTGAAAAAATTCAAATTATTGAAAAGCAACAGTTTTACAAAATGTGAAATAGATAATAAAACAAATTCCAAATTCGGGCTTCCAGATGCGCATATTCGGGTGGGAACGTACGTTATTCAAAATTGAATGGCTCTAGGTACCGCTGTTTTATCACATGTAGAAAAATATACATGCATTTATGCAGATTCTTCATTATTTAATTTCTTTAAATATAATACAGAGCTGCAATGTTTTTGGCAACAATTTGAAAAGTGATTCAGCCTTTTAATGTTTCCGACGCAAAATCGCGAAACAAAAACAATAGTCCTTCAGGAACATAGCCCCCTTTGGGGCAAAACCCTTTTGCACTAATAATACTCCTTTTTCTTCAAATTACAAGGTGGTTGGTCTTAATAACTTCCGCACGATAAAAAATCCCGCAGCTCAATAAATCGAAATGAAATGGAAGATACTGCTAATTAGCGAAATGTAAGATATTGAGAAATTGTGATGACACAAAATAATAGAACTCTCACGGTTACGGTTGCAGTGAAGAAATTTCGAAATGCAGCACACACGTATTGCCTACGCAAACTGATCAGCGCAATAAGAAACTACAAAAGGCATTGGAATATACACTTATGCCAAAACTTTTCGGCTTCAAACATTTGCAACGAAGAGCATTGTAAAGGCTCAATGAGAACACAAAAGAGACTAAAGCAACAAACTTTCATTAAAATTAAAAGTTTTCGACGCGGCCAACTTCGCAGATGATAACGCATTACATGCGGGAAATGGTTGACAACAATGACAAGCACAGCTTAGTTTTAGGAAAATGTATAACATTGTGGTTAATGATACCTTTCAATTCTGACAAATTTTATAGATTTGATGTATGCACCTTAGATTTCAGATAACCCCAGAACCAGGAATTTATCCGATTGAGGTCAGTGGATCGTGGTGGCCACGAGACTGCAAAGATACGAGAAATGATTCGAATCTTGGAACGTTGTACACGTCAAAAACTTCTTAATTCTAATAAAAGTTTTTTTTTTCCTTCTCCTCTTTTAGGCTGTCATTGGTCCTTTACAACGCTTTTCTTTGGAGAAAAATTTCGAAATGCTTTCACTATAAACGTAACCATGAGAGTTCTGTTGTTTTAAATCGCCACACGCGCATACATCACAGTCTCGAACACATAGTAATTACTCTTAAATCTTAAAATAATCAGTTATTTAAACGCAAGAGAATTTTTTTTGATTTATCTAAAACCTGAATTAATTTAAATTTGCATGTTTAACATTCTTACAAGAAAAGTAAAATCCTCAATCAATTATTTAGTAATTGTTTCAGCAAATTTTAAAGTTAATCATCAATTTAATTAGAAAGATAAACTCCGAAAAAAATTTATTGACATTTATTTATTGACTCCGAAAAAAAATTTATTGCTTTACTCAAATTGTTTAATTAACTCTTATTATGTAAATGTTAAATTTAATATGAGCATATATGCTCTTATTTTTTACTAAATGTTATTTAGCGAAGTATATACTGAGCGTAAATACTGGTTCATAAAAACGTATTAAAGAATACTGCAATAAGGGTAATCTTGCTAAAGATTAATTACTGGAAACAAGGAATAAATCAACAAGGTACTGAAGTCTTACGAATATAAAATCTTTTAACATTCATATATGCAAATAATAGTTGATACTAATTGTATAATCATTAGATTTAGGGTAGAAAGGTCTTCAGGCCCAAATACAGGTGGAAATGAATTAGTTCCCGTCATATTTTAGTTCAGGTGTCACTGGTACACTGAATATGCTTATTTAGGAGCAGGAAAATAATAAATCAAAATACGTCTCACCAAGAGTCGACCATTGTTATGATTTCCCAATTGCCAAGCTGCCGTTCTTCCAAGAACACCCAGGAAACAAGCTGCAAGGAAAAAGAAATTTCCTTGCATAACATTAATATACCCAGAAAAATCGGGTTTTTGTTCTTTATCCGGTGATGAGATCTTTTTTTGTTCTTTGATGTGTATTAGATAAAAATTTTAAATATTTTCCTCTCGTACTTTATTTATTATATAAACTACATCTTAATAAATGAAAATTAATAAAAAACAGAGACTAAGAAAAAGGAATTATACACATTAAGCTAATAAAAGTTGTTTCAGTACAGACGTTCGTGAGCAGATTTAAAAAGCATGCTATTCAGAGTGTTAGAATTTTACTAGTGAATAACTTTGCAGTACATTTGGCTTCTGATATCTAATTTGTTAACTCTTCGTATCAAAAAAGAATGCTAATTCGTTGTGATCAAAATTATCTGGCGTTTTTCTGGATGGCTTGTATTCTGAGCCACCGAGTTTCGTTTGATTACGTAAAGTATTGTTTGAGACAGTTTTATTAGTTTCTTTTCTGTTAAAAATACTCATAGCAAAGATTCAGGCGGTTACATGGCTGTTTTAGCTGCTTTCTCCGCAGCTGGCTGCTCGTTCGAAAAATTACTTGATTTTCAATGATTCATCCTGTCAAAAATGTCTTTCAAAATTTAAAATGAGTAGTTAGCAATGGAAAGAAAATGTTGTTCTGTGCCTCCTCGCTAAACTTAAAACCTCAAAACTATGTGGTTAAACTCAACACTTATCACGAAATCTGCTGAGTGTGATAGTATGCAAACGTTATTAGCGAAACGATGTCCTGCATAAATAAACACGCTTGTAATTTTCTTCCAGTAAATTTAAAACATTATTTTTCAAATTTTCTCTAAATTTAAACGCGCTTAATGCTCTTGTTTTCATTTTTTAATTCGATTGATTTTTGCCTGGCAAAATATGCGAAACTAAATTTATAAACAGGTTTACTCCTCTAGCTTCATATCTTTGGAAACTTAGTCTTTTGCTTTTTTGGAAACTAGTCTTAGTATATGCTATTTTAAACTGAAAGCAGTATTTTATTCGTTATCACTGAAGATCTGAAATCTACCGTATCTGAAATTTCTTGAGATTGTCTGAATTCATTGGCACATGTTGAAAATACTACAGTTAAATGATGCTACTTTCGATTTTCAGCAACATTTCCTTACGGAATTCTAATAAAGTTAAAAATATGGCAGACATAAGAAAATGTTCTAGAAACTCATCAAACGAATGCCACATCAAATAAGATTTATTGAGCTTGCTAACGGAGAGCATCAAACAAGCACAAATAGGAGCCTGCCAGAACTTTACAAGACTTTCAAACAAATCAGAGAACTTTTAACGTAAGCGATCAAACAAGAAAGATCGGACATCGCAAAATCCCCGCTTAAAACGAGAATAAAAAAGAGCATAACCAACCAATCACTTGATCTACGGTGATGAAACTATCCTCTATCAAACAGAGGGAAAGAAAAAAAAATCAACTTTGCATCGCTCAGAATCACTCTATCTCGAGACCCTAACAACCTATGACGTCATCTCCCTAACTATCTACTTCCTCTATATCTTGGGGGAAGTAATGAAAGACTACAGACAAGAAGACTTGGAGAAGGATCAAGGAAAGGAGAGAGAAACAGCAGTAACAAGAAAAAGTGAAGACCGAGAAAAATGAGCCGTACGTGCGGCGCTTGTTTTATTCCAGCCGTAATTCGCAACCACGCATGCGCTTGCTGTCATCTTTTAAAGAAGTGATTTTTTTTCTCCGCTCCTATTGATTGTCACTGAGACAGACGCTTTGCAGGAAAAACCTCGCAATTTACATTGGCGGTATAAACAAACTACGGAGAAAGAAAACTTTTAAAATCCAAATTATATCTTTCTTTGGCAGATACTTTTAGAACTATGACCGAGACCTAAAGTAAATAGGTTTTCAACTTATATTAAGAAATAAATTAATCTGCGGTTTTATTCATAAGCAATGCAGGCCATACATGACTATTAAACTACATTTATCTTACAAAACCTAACCAGTAGTTTTTTATGAATAGTAATTGTATGAAAAATGTAAAAAAAATAATTTACTTGAAAGTTGCAATTTAATAGCAATCATACATCTATCTTCGCATTTTAATCTATGCATTTTTTATTTAATGCCGTCTATGCATTTCACTGAATAATTGAACGAAGGTTCTCACTTGAAAGTAGTAATCCATAAATCAGGGATGGCTAACCTGCAGCACGCGTACCACTGTGTGGCACGGCGGAGTTTCAACAGTGGCACGCGAAGACTTATTGAATTAAAAGTTCTTAAAATATAATAATATCGTCTGTCTCACCTTCGTCGATAGATACACATACAAACATATTAGAATAAATATAATAATTCAATATATCTGCCAAACGTTAATTGTTTGCCCAAAGGAAATAAAATCTAAATTATTGACCTACAGCAGCATACTGCACTGAAAAGCAAATACTAAGGGACATTATTTCAACTGCAAGTGGTCCAAATTACACTGATTTTTGGAAATTTCTATCAACAAATAATTTTCCAAATATACATGATTTGGCTGCCAGATACTGTTGTAGGTTTTAATCCACATATCTTTGTAAGCAAATAGTTTCTATTATGACCATAACAAAATCAAAATATCGTTGAAGATTAACTCATATGCATCGAAAACACCTAATTTTGTTAGTATCTTCAAGAACTAATCCTAATAGAGATGACATGGTAAAAGAAACTACGTAATCAAAATCCACATTAGTTAAGTACTGAATATTTAATAATTATTTAGAATTAAATGTTTCAAATTATTCATTTTTATTTTATTCATAATCTAACTGATTAAACCTTTAGAAATGTTTATTAACAATAAAACCCTAGCTTATATGTTTGTTTTATTTATTATATTAACTTTTAAATGTCCACTATTCAGACTTACCTAAAAAATGGGCTATTTGCGTAAACATCACATAATCAGCCTGCAAATAAAACGTTTTTCACATTTTTATATTTTTTAGTATGTTGTAAAAGTTGGAAGTGGCATGCGTAACTTTTTTTTTCAGGTTGCGGCACTCTTCCCAAAAGGGTTGGCCAACCCTGCTATAAATAATGGTAATGCCAAATTTTATATAAGTTGGCGAAGGCTGAAATGTTTCTCAGAGTAATGCATCAAAGTAGACTGATTTTTTATGTCTTTTAAAGCATGCAGATTAACATTAACGCCTCCCAAAGTCTTTATTTATTATAGCGCATATGCTTATTAATCAACTGCAAATAGTGTGGTTGGTGATTTCTTTTACACACAAGCACAGAGCCGAGTTATTTTATTTTAGCATGCTCTAAAGACACACATTAATATAATATTTATTACGTGTAATGACTATCTTTTATGAATATATTTGCTAATTTGCAGCCCAGACAGTATAGTGGTTAGGAGAGCCGACTACGATACGGAATGGCCCGGGCTCAAATCCCGGAGAAGGCATGGTTGTAGCTGTCCGTCCCTTCATATGAGGCAACAGGTGGCCGCCTATTAGGTGTGTTGGAGTTTTTACTAATTTAAGTTTTTAAGTTTTAAAGTTCAATATTCAATAACACATGTAAGAAAAAATTAGGATAACAACTCTAAATCACAGGACTATAACAAATACTGCATGGGTGTAAAAGTTTGTGACATACACGATAAAACAACATTTAGACTGTAAATCTTGTTTGCTTCAAATAAAACAGTAAATAGTACCAGAAAATACTCCAACAGAAGGAATTAAGATTGCGTTGTGGTTGAATTTAAAAAGATTATAACCCATTCAAGTTTTAATTAATCTATTGGGTCCAGTGTTCTAAGTTAAAAGTGAAGACATTACAAGTTAAGTGAAATTAAATATATGGTTTATTAGAGATAAACTGTTTTAGTACAAAATTATAGATTTGGTGATGGTGGTGTTGCTTAATAAAATTTTTCATACCGTTATTCGACAATGGAAAGGATACATGAAGATACGTAGATACACAATCAAGGCAGTAGATTTCAACAAAAATTTTCTTGGACGGCTATTAGCTTTCTATAAGGAGAAAAAAAAACAAGTTAGCCATCGAAATTTTTTTGTCATTCTCGTCGCCCTCCATAGGAGCTTTCTCTCCTCCATTTCTTCAGACATCGTTCTCTGATAACGCAGACAGCTACTCGGGACGAAGCGACAGTTTACTGGTCTCGTGACACCTTCAGTATAATTTGCCTTCTCGCCGTCTGCCAAACGTCTCCTCCCCTCGTAGATCGCTGCAAGCCTTTTTCTTCTTTCCGCCAAATACTCGTTTGGCGATCCGAGATGGTACAAAACAAGCCAAGAGCACGGCAACCCCAAGGGAAAGAATGCACACAGGAAGGTGAAGCAAAGTAGTTGGTACGCCGGATGTTAGCGAATAATCGCCGATCCTCCAAGGTCATCAACCTGTCAGCAGAAGCTAGCCTCGTCTCGGGGTCCCAATCCAGCATGGTGAAAGCCTGCAAGTAAGCAAATCACCTCGACCCCTTAACCTTGGCGTAGCGTAGGTGCATACAAAAGTCACCGATCCAGCAGGGTGCAGATTTCTCACTTGATGACAGATATTTCACAGACCACTGTCTGGCGGGCGATAAAAATTCAAAACATAGTCATAAATCTTGATTTCCCAAAAGGCAACGTAAAAAGCTTTTCGAAAAGAGTTAAGGATTTGTTTTTAAATACTAATTAATACAAGACCGAAGAAAAGTACTTCAATTAAAATATAATAATCACATAGAAAAATTTCTTATGTTTTCTACAACACCAAACACGACCACCATAGTCAGAAAATAAAAATTACTTCAATTAAAATATAATAATCACATAGAAAAAATTTTATGTTTTCCACAATACCAAACACGACCACCATAGTCAGAAAATATGGATCCCAATTTAGCAGAAAATGGGGCACATTAACAAAACTTAATTAAAACTTTAAACACCAACTTGTGTAAGCAAAAACTTTAAAAGTGATTTAAAAAAATTGACCTTAAGGGTCAACTTAACAAGAGATTAAACACTAAGCAACCAAGTTAAGAATAAGTAGTAACTAAACAAAAAATTTAAATAATTAACCAAACTACCTTAAGGAAAAAGAAAAATTTAATACTCAAGCAACTTAAAATCAGAGTTAACCAAAACTGTCACAAAAATTAAATGACAACAATTACTTTTCAACAAGGCAAATAAACTTAAGATCAACTAACTACAAAGTAAAACAAATTATTAACCTTTAAGTCTGATAACAGAATTAAGATAAATCATTACAATTAAGATATTTTAAATCAACAACTGAAGTAGCTAAGTATGTAATACATAACAGGTGCCTTCCAATAAAATGTCTGCCACTTCCGGACCTTGGTGTGGCCAATGTCGGCAAAAGTTAAAATAGTGCAAATATTTATACTATATTTGCTAATGTAAAATAAAGAATGGAAAATTGACAAACAAAGAAATGTTTACTAATGTATAAATTACTCTTTTATGTAGTAACTATCAATTAGTTACCATAAGTTAAAAAATTGATTCCTATTGCATACTACTTGAAGTAATTTCTCTCAGTTTCCTTATGCTTACAAATGCTTGAATTTTACTTTTTCTGATGTTTTGAGTCAATTAACTTCAGGCATGCCTAAGCTGTTCATTACAGTAAGCTTTTCGTCATAGTATCTTACCAATATGACGTCAAACAGGTCCCCCTGGGACTGTGGGGGGTAAAGGAATTTCCTGCCGGTTGAGAAGCCTTGTTCTTAAGATACCGTAATATCAGACTAAAATACATAATAAGATTTGTAGATTCAAACTGATTCCATAGCTGACCATTGATTCATTTGTTGAACGTTTTGAACGAGATTCGTATATAAATTCATAGCTGAAAGCTTGAAAACCAAGATCAGCGATAGCAGAATTCAGAAATAAATGTTAGGCCTTTAAATTTTAAAGGTTTCAGGACTAATTCAAAAGCCCAAGGAACCTGAATAAAGTTATCTCTGATGCTGTGCGACTAATATATATTTCTTGTAATATAAGTTACTATGTAAAGTCGTTTAAATCTGTATATACCATGAACCCTATCTTGAGTCATTAACTCCATTATTTCTCTCTTAACTCATATCGCATTAGGTCTAAATAAATGCGAACTAATTACCCATAATTAAACAGCTAATCAAATGGTTAGCTTTTTAAGTAAAGACAATATCTAAATTGAACCAAAATTTAAGTAAATATCTGTAGCATGTATTAAAATATGAATAACATGAAGAATTACTTTCTTTCTCGCTAATTACTGTAATTTATCCAGTATTACTGGAAATAAATTTGCTAAAGATATTTTACATGTTTGATATTATATACATTCAAACTTGTTTCTGTGCAATGAATAGGGACCGCACAAAACTTCAAGAGTAGCAATAAAAAAGAGTCGTTCAGAGTTGACTATTTTTCAGTTACCATGCAGTCGGTGATCAGTTTTTGCTACGACTGTTGTTTCACTAGATGCTTGTGTATGTCCCGGTAGCCAGATGTACAAGATTGAAGCTCTATTTTGCTATTGATTATTTATTTTTTTTATTGGTAATTCGTCAGTTATGTTCCAATTTGATTGAAATTTTCATATACCGCACAAAAAATCGCGCAAATAAAATATCGTACAAAAATAGGTTTGAGTGTACAAAATTAAAACAAATACAGATTTATGTTACTATATATTTTAAGGTATCATCAGTCAACCATTTTATAGCAAAAGAACTTTGAAAGAAAGAAACTCTAGTATAGTATATTTGTCAGCAAAATTTTTGTCTCTACCTTTTTTTTTTAATCAACACTTTTTTTTTATTTTCATTGTTTAAACTTAAATGGCTTTGGAAAGAATTTAGTTTAATTTAGCAAATGGCGGCTTCTAATCATTATTTTCAAAGTTGGAGATGTCTAAATAAAACACAAGGATAGTTATTTTCCTCAAATGATTGGTACCGGCTGGGATCAAAATATGAGACAATAATACACTTATTTATCTGACAAGCTGATTGTTGAGCTTTGACGATAATAGGCTTTTGAGAAATCTACACATGGCATACAGAAATTTCAAATAAAAGAGATTTAAACCTTTATTTATAGGGTGGGGAGCTAACGGATCTATTTATTTTGAATTTAGGTCATTTGGAATACATAATGATGCTGTGGTACTTCTCAGAACTCATTTCTTGTTTAACCGATACATAAATTGAGATTTTTGACTAATTATTTATCTTCTTGAAACTTTTAACATTACCTTTTTCTCGGATTGGGTAAACTGTTACTACTTTAGTTTATTTTAAGTATACAGTTTCTGAAATCTGCCAAAATTCCTCAAATGCGTTAACACATAGAATTTGGTTTATTATTTTTTTTTATTTTGAAGAGGTCATACGATTTTACAGAAAAAATTAAATTGCCACTGTTCTGAGCTAGTTAAATTAGCGTGAGTATTTTAAAATTGAAGATGTATTCTATTATTCTACTACTCCGAAATTTCTTTTTACGAAATACAAAATTTAATCACAAAAGGGGTATTTGAGATAACTGGCAAAATGCTAAGCTGCCATAGCTAGTATTGTTCAATTGCTTTCGCACCATATCTCTTTTGTAGCTAGTATATATCAAATAATGAATTGGGCAGAAAAGGCACAAGCAGAAATGCAAGGAGTTTGATCAAACAGAGAATTATTGTTATGACACATTACAGATGTTTGACAGTAACATCAGTCGACGAATTTCATTGTGGCAAGCACCGTAAAATTGAGTCTGTCGTTGACATTCGCCTCGGCAGCCTGCTAGGATCTAGGTAATATTAGGACTTTTCCAGCTCCGTCCCAGTTTGAAGAAAAAATTCTCCAGAGAAGAGTCTAGTCTTCTGCACCTCTTCTTCTAACCATTTGAGAGACCGTTCGGTTTGCTGTGTGTATATCAAATCCCTTAAACTGCAATGTACATTTGCAAGCATCAAAATTTCTCCGCGTCCTGAAGCCGGGGTTAATGATCTAGGAGGTAGCAACTTCAACCACTATACGTAATTGTTTTTGGCCGAGCGCATTATTTAATAGCCATTAGGTTTGTTCCACTACAAAGTCAGAAATGGTGGCCATTTTATTATGCAAGCACCTAATAGGTGGCCAACGTTGCCTTCTGTGAAAGGACGACAGTTACAACCATGCCTTCCCTGAGATTCGAACCTGGGACCATGGCTAGGGTAATTAACTAGTCAGGGTCACTAACCACTATATCGGCTGGGCGGTAACCACTATACATATCAGATCGGCATAGAAAATTATAAATAGTCCACGTCAACCAGTGCCCGAGCGGACAATATCACTGAATACAGATGTTGCAAAGTAGGTTAAAATCACGGTGAATGAGCTGGATGCGTTCGTGTTTTTCTGATTTCCCTCGTGCGTAACGTGAATACGAGCCAGAAATGATCCACGAACACCCGTGGTTTGAGGAAACTAGTCTTCGTGTGTCTCGCCGTAATCTAGACCCTCCAGTTCAGTTTATAACTTCATTTTGAACAATGCTATTTTGATGATTTTTTGCATATTTATAGATATATGTCATGGAAATAATAGAAGCAATTGCAATAAATACAGGCATAATTTAAGAATAAAAAACAGAGCGATATAGAGTGGCGGATGCTGCAATGCACCTACTTAAGCATTAAGGTGTGAAATATTGTTGTCACGCCTGTAATCGCGAATCTTTACAAATAAATAGATTTATCTTGCTAACGCCACAAAATAGCCATGTTTCCGTGAAATATGTCATCGCACAGAAAATCGTAAAGGATAACACAGCGAAAAGTATCCTTCGAAATGCCAGAAAAGTAGGTATTCCGCTTGTCAACTTGGCACAGTTTCAAGAGAATCACAGAACACTATGTCCTGTTGGCGTTGGCCCAACGATGGAAGTGTAGGTGGCGGTGTGTTGGAACTTTAATGTCAATGTCTTTCGATTTCAAGTTTTGTTTTATTTAGCTCAGTCAACGTTCTTAAAATTGACAGTTATAATCTTTCAAAATGTACCATGTATTTTCGAAATGAACTGACTCTCAAGAATTGTTTTTTAGATAAGTGATAAAATATACAGTGGTAGATGATTAATGTGTAAAATAGTTTTAACTTTATGAATATATTTTTATCAAAGGTATAATTATTAAGATTACGCTTTTTACTAGGTACTTTAAATTTTTTAATAACATAACTGTAACAACGGTAATGTATAATGTCAAAAAGGCTATCCGCATATACATTAGCGCATGATAATAGACAATTAATTTATACTTTTTAATTGCGTGATAGCAAGTAAAAATTATAATATCGTCATATTCTATTTAACTTAAAATATTCCTTTAGGTGAAAAGGTCTTGGTGCTAGTAGTTATATTTCGTTAAAAAAACATTAAAAATGCAGTCATAAGGAAAGAAGGGAAGGAAGGCATCCTTTCACAAACGTAAACAAAAACTCGATAATAATTTTGAAATTATCACAAAAATTAAATGCAACTCTGCAATATCTCTAATATATTTAAGTTTTTAATTCAAAGAATGTTTTTTGGTAAATATAATTTTGCCAAAATAAAAGACTAAATTTAGTTTTCAAATTTTCTCAGCAATATTATTTGCTTTTACATTATCTGAATTTTAATGGAAACATTGTTTATAGGTTGCTTAATCGGTGAATGATAATTAGTTTGTAGGGATTTACATTTATTTTAAATAACCAATTTAATTTAATTTTTTGCAATATTCCTATAAGCCTATAAGCTTTCCTATAAGCCTTCATTTCCCTAATTGTCAATGCCAGAATATTTAAATTTGCTAGCGCGCGTGAATTAATGCAAATTTTACCTTAAGGAGAAACGGTTTAAATACCGAGTTTTAGAAACGAAGTTAGACAGTGTGGCTGAACACTGTGCTTTTGTAGCGTGAGCTTCTGCTGGGCATTTACTTGACATTATTGCTGGTTAACGTGGCCTAACAGCTATTACTTTGCTCTCACTAGATCTTCGACGCAGAGCGTAATTATATTATTTGTTAATATCTTCGAATTTTTAGTTTACTTCTTGTTATTTGAGTTATCGCCTGAGTGAGGCGCATTGTGTTAGCGTTAAGTTGACGCATTGTGAATTTAAAAAAAAGGATTCCTTTTACCCTTCTCCTGTGTGGTTTCTACACGAATTTCAGCTGTTATATTACAAGATAGACCAGAGGGTTATACAAGTAAATGAACTAATTGATGCGATAAAAAAAAGATTGAACTGCTACTTCTTTGCAGTCTTTAAGCTAAGAGAGTATTAGCATCATAAAAGTTTCTGCATTATCCGTATAGTTATATTATTGTCTTCCAAATGTTCTACTGCTTTAAACAAGCTTTAAACAAGTGTATGAGCTAGAACTGTAGCTATGTTCACAAAAAATGCGCTAAATGGGTAATCTTCGAATTATTATAACCTTTGTTTCATACTACGGAACTTTATATTTGTGACCCATCTTAACATAATATTCATAGTTATTATTTTAAAAGGTATTTCTTCTTTAACGATATTACTTTACTTTCTTAATACTGAATGCGTTAAATAATTGACTGAATCAATTGTATGCATTGTATGTGCTATAAAACTCTTTGATCATTAGGAAATTTCTGTTGCTCGTGCATGTCCTGAATGATTATTTCATCCAAAATAATGAAAAAATACTATCATTTAAAAAATTAAAACTTGTTCGCAATGATAACCTTCGGTCACTTTTAAGAAGATTTATAACTGCATTCGTGAAGAAATAAGCTTATTAATAACTCTCACAAACCATCATTCAATTCCCCGGCACAAAAGACATGGATTTCAACGGTGCATATCCATGCATAGACAGTGTTACAGTCTTTTAATGCAAGGCGTCAGCTACGCTGCATTTGTAGCAAAACCCTCACCGAGCACTTGAAACTTCTTTGGGGTTTTCTCAATCAATAAGAAATCTTCAAAAAAAGTAAAAATTAAAGAGAAAACAAAGTAAAGTGTTGTTTCATTAGCGCATCCACAAAATGTTATAATCAAGACTTCCTCTTAAGGACCAGTAATCTTCGAAAATGTGACGCCACTAATACAGTCTACTTCTAAGCTCTTACTGTCGTGCAGAACAAAATGTAATTGTGCCGTTGTCCTCCAACTTTTATAGGTAAAGTGTCGTTACTAACTCGAGCACTGGGATGAGCATAATCTTGTTTGTCTATTGACCTTAATTCTTACCTGATAGATTCCAACGGGAAGAGATTTCAATAGACCACACTAGTCAAAGTCACAAAACCACTTTACGTAGATGGATGCTCGTTTCTCTTGATGTCGATTTATTACGTTATAAAATCCATATTGTTCATATCAGCAGTAGACAGCTGAGAAGCAAAAATCTTTCACACGTTGAGTAGTGATCGTTGGTGCTTAATACTCCATAGCTCATATATCTAAAAGTGTATTCAGCGCTGCATATGCGTAAAAGTATGCTATTTTACCGTATAGCCGGCATCTTTATTGAGTTTATAATATTGTGATATGTGCAACGAAGACGTTTGATACTGTGACGGACACATTGCAATTAGTGAAATATATATGTATTGATATCAAGTTTCTTTTCTTTTTTCCCCTATTGATAAAAAAATCATAAAAATGTAACAAGAATGATGGAATTGATGTAAGACTATGTAACCTTTGTTTTGAAATATATATAAATAACACCTGCAGGGATGATGGCATACTGAAAGGCTCATCTCAGGTGAAGTCAGTTGTCATTCCTCTCAGTGCAAATTCTGATTTTCATGAAACGATCATCCTACTGATTATATGTTTTTCTGAAGTCATGTTGGCTGAGCTTTCCCCTAAAGTGCAGCTGCTCGAACATAATGGTATTGTACACCTGTAAGGTCTTACTATTAATGGCATTGTACACCTATAACGCGAACTTACGCATAATTTATGCACACCTACGCATGTGTTTTTTCTATTCACAGCAGAAGGACTTCTGAATAATTCAAGTCTTTAAGCTCCATACAACCATCGCGGAAGCTCGTGAATCTTCGGGTTTCAATGAGCTCTATGAATGAGCATTTTCTAATAAGCTATCATTTCGACAATTGTGAACTTCGCTGAAAGCTGTATTCAGATAGCCATGAACAAATTCTTAGGCACGTAAAATGCTCATGTAAAGCATGCGTTAAACGTTTTTCTCAAAATTCTAAAACAGCTAGGTCTTTCTGGAAAACACATTATAACAATTTTAACTTGTTTTTGTTTCATCGTTTTAAATTACCTGAACTACCTGCATTGCAGTAGTTCCCTTAACAAAATTAAAGAACTATTTGACAAAATATTTCACACTGATTTCAAACGAGTACGACTATATTTAATTATGAATAGTTCATAACAACAAAAGGAGAGTTTTGTATTCAAGCAACAACAGCAAAGAGCCACTACAAGCAGAGTTTTGTAGTCAATAAAGGAAGATCATTTTTAAGTTGATCAGTTTGGCAATAATTTAAGTTGCATAAACAAGAAAACATATTTCAAAAGAATAATAATTTATATTTCAAAAAATTTGAAAATGTAAGATGTTCCTATTGTAACATGCTACAATTACACATTACGATATTTTCAGCAATTTTTTACACTGCAAAGAGAAACTTTCCTTGAAAGTAAAATACCAGTTTATTAAAAAAGATTGAGAAGCTTATTAATGGCTTTCCTCTAACATTTATAAACATAGAGTTACGAAAATAAAGTCAATAAAGTGCACGAAAAACTACTAAATTTTACTTCATACTATGATTTTCATAATCATAAGAAATTTCAGGTAGTAAAGTTTTCAAAATATCCTTTTCTGCTACTTTTTTGTAGCAGTTTCTTCACGCAATTTTGTGAATATAAACGGAACAAATATAATAATTCAGTACCTTCTGATAACGATGGTCGCCGAGTATCGAATAAAGTGATTTAAAAGCTCATTTCTGGATTCCATTAATGTTCCTAAGTCCTACTTAAAGCACTCCAAGGATTTGATCTTGGAACATGAGAATTCGACTCTGGTTATCATCTGATACTGACTGAATGGAAGATTCCACACTTTTCTCCAAGTGTAACGTGCTACATTAGAGGCATTTTCTTTTTGAATGTTTTCCTCAAAAGCATTCCTTCCTTGGAGCAGATATCCCTCCCTCGCTTAGTCTCAATCAATTAATCAAGGGAATTGTGAGAGAAAACTTCATAGAAAATGTCTCTAATATTCTATACAAACATTTTGGCATCTTAACTGAACTGTTATTATTACATAATGAGCTTATCTTTTTGTTATATATCAACTTAGTCCGCAGCTAACAGCTATTCGCAAAATGTTGGAAATAACCTTATAAAGCATTTCTCACGCCTTCTTAGCATGCGTTCGTGGTGTAGCGGTCAACACGCTCGTCGCGTATTCGAGAGGTCCGTGGTTCGAGTTCGTGCGAGGGCATTGCTCATTTTTCATCTCTTCTGCTTCGAAAAACCCTAATGTCTCTACAACCTTGATTGAAATTTAATTTTTAATAGGGACATAGTAGTTGCTGACATCATAGCAAAAAATTAATTACATCTTTTAATTTGATTAAGGGTTACTTAACTATTTCCGTGATACTGTTTCGCAAAATCGCAACATTGTATTTAAATTTAAATAACATTATATGAGAGATTTTTGTCAATTTTAATTAGAGGAATCTTCACATGAAAAATAAAATTCTTAACTTATGTTCGCTTTGCGCCATTTGAATATATTATGATGAAGATCTTTTACGAATTTTCTAGTCAACTAACAATACTAAATGTATATGAATATAGGTAAAGTTGATAATGTAATTTCAAAAATAGGCAACAAAAAACTGAATGCATTATATTAGAAGATATATTTACTTGAAATCTATGCTTAGATGCAGGTATATAAACATGTGTTTTAAAATTTTGTTAATTGAGATAAATAGATTCAGTATTTCTTACTTATCAGAGTCTCAGATATTTCAATTATTTATGGTTGTGAAAACGTGAAATGATCTGTTAGCATAAACTTATGATATATACACATACCCACTAAAATATAAGTAGAGTTTGCTAACATATCATACAGATAATTAAAACACAAATTCCTGTATGACACATAACGTAAACAAGAAGATTGGCACAATAGATTTACAGTTTCGTTACGTTTAAATGTTTCATAAAATATTATTAAATAGTTCTTTGGAGAACAAAAGCTTGTACAGGACGAACATCCAAACAGGCACATATGGTTTCTTTGTTTTTTTACTAAGTCCAAAACTGACTATTTTTTTTTGTAAGGAATTCATGTCCTTAGATCCTTGCACTTAACTGTTGATGGATAGGCGAGATGGGCTTCCTTCTGACAATCCAATGAACAAGATAAGTAATGTATTTTTGAAGATTTTTTTTTGTTTTGTTTTTTGAAAGAGATCTGAATCTTGGCATAGTATACCGTCTCATTTACTTGTTTATTATTATTTTTTTTATTTAGACGTAAGTCATGCAGTTACTAGTACATAACGAATGCTGTTTTATTTGCTTTTTACGAAACAGACGGAAACTGAACCTTGTTTTACTTCCAAATTAGTTTTGTTCATTGTGAATTTGACATCCACGACTTTTATACAGACACGAATTCTAAGTATATGACACTTCCGAATCTGGATTTTTTTATTGATCGAATCTTGATTTTCATTTCAACAAAAATGAAAAGAATAAACTTGATATTTGAAAGACATTTAAAAAAACATTTTAGTTTTCTAGTTTTCTCAAGAAAACAGTCCCGTTAATCCATTTAGCCACTACCTGATTGATAATTGAATAAATTAACATTTGTCATTCGCAAATTTATTAACATTGAATCGTTGTTAACATAATACACATATTAATGGTACTTTTTAAAACCTGATTTCGATTCTGCTTTTCAAGGTATGGATAGATTTCATGAAACGTTATATGTTGTAATTAAGCAATGATATGCAAGAATCTGGGAAATGAGATTTTAACAGAAATAGGTTAACAGGGTTGTAAAAATTGTAGAAAATGTTACAACTCTATTAAATCTGGTTATACGTTTGAAGACATCCTGCGAATAATTCTGATTTGAATTAAAATTTTAGGGGAACACCAATTAAGATCACTGATATTATCATCTTTTAAAAAATGACGATAACTAGTAGATGTTAAGTAATGGTAGTTAGTGGATGTTAATTAAAAATAACCAGTAAATGTTAAATAATGATAACTAGTAGATGTTAAATAATGTTAATAATGTGGTGTTAAATAATGGTTAATTGTTATACGTAAGAAGTTGGAACTTAACTTCAGGAAAAAGGAAACTAGGTGGAATTATAAATATATCTAAAAAATGAAAACTGATGTTTAATTTGTAAATATATAATAAAGAAAATAGTATAGAAAACATGATTCTGGGATCGAAAGATATAGTTAACAGCTAATTTAAAATATTTTTTCTAGATGCGAAATATAGATATCGATAGAATTAAGATGCATTAATCTTAATTTATTAAGATAACCTATTCTGAAGGCTCTGAGTTTAACAGCAATACGAAGTACTTATGAAACTAAGAGCTGTTTATCATAAGCAGTCCGATTACGCATTGCTATCGCAATTCAAATTTTCTCAGTCAGTCGCGCCCATCACGAATGTTTCATAGAGAAGTAATTGTAATTTTCTTACATTACAAAATAAACAAATACAATTCCAAACAAAAACGTAATTAATCCTATTAACCATATTTGTAAAAAACGCTTTTCTTATTTTATGACATTTTAATATTTATTATGTAAACTTCGGAAACTTAAAAAAATAAATTTTGATGTTAAATTATGCAAACTTATCACGTTAGCACCTGTGGAGCCATTTGCATTCAAGATTATAAAATCCTGGACTATTCGTTCATTATTCAGTTACCGATGGCTAAATGTTCTGGCTGCATAGTGTTTCATGATCCCTAGTCATAATATAAATAATATACGATTCTTATGGAACGTCTGCACGAATATATCCCTTACGTATGTAGCCATCGAAAACTTTTCTATAATTAATTAAGCAATCAGCTTGGTATCTTTTACTCTGTTTTAGGCCAGAGGTCAGAAACTGGACATTGTTAGCTAATACATTGGAAATAAGTGACATGCTAAGTGGCACACTGGAAATAAATGGCATTTTTTAGTATACGTTCATTGAATCCTCTAAGGCCCATGATAAGTATTGATCTTCAAATTTTTAGATAAATATGTAACACCTTGCATTGTGAATAGTATCACGACATTTAAATATGTACTAAAAAAGAAAGTCGTAAATTTTAAGACTATTTAATAAATAAAAGCTGTGCTTCTCGCAGTTCCTGTGAAATTTTGCTAAGGACACGAAAATCGTCAAGATGGAACTTCAGGATGGAACCAAAAATTCCTTTTCAGTGGAGACAAAATAAGAGATATGACTCTGGCAGTTTATGTTTAATTTCACCACGTTGTTCTAAGCACTTGATATTTTCATCCTTCTTTGTAATCATCTGTTTTAATTAAAGGTGTTGTTATTAATCTTGTGAATTACTATTCTTCCCTCTATTGGAATATCATCTACATGGATTTAATTAGGAATGTAAAGATGTATGCAATCAGGAATCCCTTGGAAATACATGCAAGTATTTGCTGAGCAATGCATTACACTACATTCCCCAGAATGAATGCTTCCGTTGAGGATTTGCCAGGGTATTCATCTTACGAAATGAGGAGGGCTCGAAAGCTTTTCACAGTTAGCTTTTAAATTCCAGGGTATAGAACACGGGATACACTACCACATGTAGGTCGTCTTACTCACTCGAATGCTATTGTAATAATAAGTCTAATCTTCTATTGTAATAATAAGTCTAATCTTCTATTGTAATAATAAATCCAATAAAGGATTAAGAGAATGAATTTTTAACGAAAATCTCCGTTGAGTGAGCATACAGAAATACACAGTTAAAAATTATACTATTAAAGTGCGTCATATTTAATACCTTTGGAAAAAAAATAAAAATATCCCCTCAGTCAGTATTAAGTTCCTGGAAACTTCAACGAACCGTTTGTGGGAATGAAAAGTTCTGTTTAATGCTGACACATTTAAAATAAGGAGAATGATTTAAATTTTTATTTTAAAATATATTATTAATTTACCTGCTTATTTTTATATTCTTAAGCAGTGTTCGATCACTTAAAGAAAAGTCAAACATTTGTATGCAGCGTTTTGCAATCTGCTTGAGAATCTTATTGTTTCAGTTTCGATGTTGTGAGCAATTTTATTTCGCAAATAACTAGCAAACACTTTAGCCAATCTAAAATTATGTTCGGACCTACATAAATAGGACACCTCTGCACATTACACCAGAAGATAATTGATCGCCGAGAAGAATTGATTTTCCCAACCCTATGCTAGCGAGTAAAATCCAGAATGAGGGTAAAAAGTTTTTGATAAATGGCAGAAAAAGAAGACGAAAAAACGAAATATCTCAAATTTTTTTATTGACATGGAATTTTTCTGATACCAGACACGAGAAGTTGATGTACCTTCCCAGATTGTCATCATTTTTAATAATTTTGAAAATTTTGAAAAGGTAATTGACTTTTTTGGTATCTAAAAAGATTTCAGGACTTCAAAGAATATATCAAATATGGTTTGATCCTTTTTAGTTTCCTTGCAAAATTTTTTATTTCCACATAAATTCGAAAATTAAAATTGCCTGTAGGGTGTGTACTGTTCCCTTTCATTCAGAAACTCTGAAATAAAAGTCATATCCACGTAATTTACCGACGTTAGAGGTGGAGAAAGCTAGTGCTGGCCGACACACTACCCTCCCTGACGGATGAAAACTAGTATCAAGATCGTTCGTAACTTCCTTTCATTAATCGAATATCTCTGTACGGAAATCTCAACTAGTGTATAAAACAGACTCCCAAGGGTATTTATATGACTCACAAGGGAATTGCTTTATTTATTTTATCTAATGATCCTATTTGGTTGTAAAACATAGGTTAATCCTTGACAGAAATTCTTGTAGGATGTTATCTACGGACAAATTACTCATAATGTAATCTAAATTATTCCAGATGACTTAATGTACGTAAAGAAGAATTAAAGTATCATACAATACTGAGAAATGACTGAATGTTTTATAAGTAAACTGACTTCATATTTTGATTACAGTTTATTACGAGATAAACTAAAATTCATATCATTTTGTTCAAAAAATATTTATTAACCGTCCAAGCGGTCAAGGCTTTGGAGCTAAATCCTTAAATTTGTAAGAACGGCAATGGTAAAGTTATATATTATTGATTACAATTCCGAAATAACTCTCGAAATTTGTACCTTGATGCCTTTTGTTCCAATGTTATGTTCTGCTTTAATTCTCCCGACAAATGCAAGATGCTTATATGTATACTTAAAGGTATTATGATTAATATTCTTGAGGGTATGTGTATGATTTGTCTGCTTAAGAGGTTTCAATGCTATCAGACGAAGCGCTACATTGTGGTTTTATTTTGATTTCCTAAAATCGTAGTATTTATCAGACACGTTTAGCCACCTTTCTAATTAGATTGGAAAAAGAATTACACTTTTCCACTCAGAACACTGCTGATTGGAAAGACGGCAACAGTTTTCAATACTTATATTTTGCTTCCTTTTTAGTTACATAAAAGTCCTATATGATATAGTCATTATATAAGCCTTTTAAGGCAATGCATTGTATTGCAGTGTGCTGCTTCTAAAATGTCCAACACAAATGGTTTTGAAACATTCTTAGAAATCAGAAGGAGAATGTAACGGCTCCTAAGCATTCACGTGATACATTAAATGATTTTCACTGCGTAAGTCGTAGCATTAACACACGCGAAGGTACTAACAAAAAGCAGAATAAAAAAAAAAAGAAATTATGAAGCAGTCAACAAAGTCTTCCTGTGCGGAAGCCAACAGGGAATTTTGCTCTGGAAAACCCTGTTAGGGGTCTAAGCGTTTTCCTCACGCGATAAAGAAAAAAGACAGAGAAAAAAAAGTCGTATGGTCCGAGTATCTTTTCCGTAAGTTAAACGGGTCCCCCCACGCGATTTTGCGTGCGTGATTTTCCAGGAGGGCAACGGGGGGTCAGATAGCTCTCCTGTGAGCATATTAAGAGATTTAAATATGTATGATTCTCCTGATGTATTATTAATTATGTCCGGGACATGTATGAGATGCACGATTCCCATCAAATGCGACGGTTAGTTAGCGAAATCATATTTCTTCACGACTTGTCCGAACATGTTTGGCTGTTAGCGATAATGTGCTACTATCAAGAAATGTCGGTTTGTTGTTTTACAGTGTTCAGTGATTGGTTTCAGCGCTTTTTGGATTCGCAGAGATTAATGTAACTTCCTCGCGTGCAACGTGTAAGCAAATAGGGTATCTCATTCCAAGTTTCATAATGATGTTGATAAAAGGGTATTTATACATTTCTGAGGATAAGTGAGATACTAACTTCATCTGAAATAATGACAACAAGCTTCAGATATTTGTTTGACCAGTATGCACAATTGCTTACATTTTACATACTGAAAGAAAAGCATTTTTTTAACCATGAAAATCATTTTTATGAAAATATACGAATAAATGTATATTTCCAGTAAATGTGAGCCACCAGAAAAATGTTTATCTTCCTTTCGAAAAATTCTTGTTCTCGACTTTTTTGAAGTATGCAACTGATAATTCAAGTTATCTGAATACGATAAAGCCCTCGAGGACTATATAGCTAAGAGCAAGGGTGCCTTCATGGAGGGTTTTTAAAGATAACCTGGCTTGTATTTGCGTTGCGCAATACGAGAAAACTACGAAGAACACCCATGCAGTCAACTGGTTTACCTGAGTTCAAGCCGGGTTGAGCTACTAATGCTCAACTGTCTTTAACACTGGGCCACTAATAAGGCCACAGTGGGCTATTGAACTAGAATTTGGCTAAGTTGCGGTAAACATTTTTCCCTTTCCTTCTTTATATTTTACATATTCTCTGACAATATGCCTGATTAATTGTTACCTCAAGGTAACAATAGGTAAAAACAAAACATGAGAATAAATATAAAGTGCATTTCTATATAAAGTGTAAATATACAGTGTATAAAGTGCATACATAAGTTTGAACTAAATCTTGTACTCATAACCTGCGTTTTTGGATAAATTCAAAATACGGGTATTAATTTCTATAACAATTCTCATGAAATTATGAACTCTTTACGGGATAAAGAGAACGACAACTGTATTCAACAATAAATATTAACCAGATGTTACGTTAGTTTTTTTAATAGCTGGTCGTCATCATTATCAGTCATCTTCTTTTCTTTTTGATGAAGTTATAGATAAGCACCTAATCAACTAAGTTAATTAAAATGTGTATCAGCAACATAGCAATTTTTTTTAAACCGAGTTTCTTTCATTTTATTAACAAAACACAAATTATTATATATTTGCATAACATTGCGTTAGCTTATCCACTGTAAAGGTCTGTTAGACCAACAACCCCTAGACTTAACTCAAGGCCTCGGCACGCAGTTCGTGACGTCACTATAGTAGGGATACTTTCGTCCTCGCAAACTTTGAGAATTCGTAGGTTTGCCTTCTGAAACACCCATTTAATACACTTACGTTTTTATATTTAATTTTCATCCTTGATAAATCTGGGAAATAGCTTGTTTCAATTAGAATGTGAAGGACCGAGATTTTTATTTTTAGAATGTTTTTGATTCGAATGATCAGATTTTAAATTTCAACAAAAGTTAGCATTACTAATTTTGCGAAAATTAATCGCTGAGAAACTCTTGTTAAAGAAAAAAACTGACGCAGGATTTTATTTGTACGCAATAATTAAGCAAATAAAGAAACGGTTTAAGACATGAATGCAGGATATTGTTATGTAGTGATTTTTGGTTAGTTTAGAATTATGGATTAATGTGTAGTTAATTGCTGCTATTTGTTAATTAATTATTGAGTGAGTAAATTATATGCATTAATTTATGCTTATTCTAAATTTTTCTTCACGAATTGTATTGCTTATGTTATTAAATCAATTATTTGTATGCGAGTTAAACAGAGTTCTCATTCTCACGTTACGCGTTCGTCAGTATTAGCTTCGGGAGAAGGAGACAATGGGAAATCGGTTGTTTCTGCGTAATATTTGAAATTTAAAAATACTTCCTTTTTATTCACATGGTTGAAATTTATACCTCTTAAAGAGAAAAAATTTACCCTTCTTATGAACCTACTTTCATGACTGTACGTCGCCCCGTTGGAGAATTATGCCCATTTAATTGCTAAAATTGTTGAATTTCGTGTCTAGAAATTTATTCTGCTATAAGCGTCGTTTTGTGCACTTTCTCGTCAAGGTCATGTACTGCGTGATAGGGGAGTGATAGGTTTGTCGCATTCTTTCCCTCACCCCTCCTTCTTGGCGAAGGGGGTGGCGAGGGTGGAATTTTTTTTTTGGTGTGAAGAAGGAAAAACTAATTTTTCGCAGCACTTTTTTGTTTTTGGCGAGATTTGCATACTAATTCACCAAATTTGGTGATTTTGGAAAATTCTGGATTCGGGACGATTGAAATCGTCATGCAAGGCCTTGCTCACTTTTTTTGCCTCGGATTGCAGCTGTAAGAAGGACTCGCGATTTCCTTCCTTTGGAAGTGCCGCCATGTTGACCCAGGGAGACCGGTAGAGGATAGATGTCCAAGGCTTTGTCCGGAAAAAGCCGCCTTCGGCTTGTTGCTTGCTCCCATTGAGGAAGAGATGAAGAATAAGAAGGAGATGTACTTCTAAGGAGACTTGATATGTTACTACTCCTCTGCACCTTGCCATCCTTTATCCAGTCGGGGAG
>KK122266.1:150302-184689 GCA_000611955.2 Stegodyphus mimosarum
CACTTCGAAAGCCATGCGCCTATCATCATCCTACTAGGATGGGCCGGATTAACATCGATAGCTGGCAAGATTTACGTTCGGTGGAGTGCCTTGTACTACTACATCAGCCTACTGGTTGTCTGGGAAAGAATTTCAGCAGAAGATTGCATTCGTTTTTGTCCATAGTTGTAGCGTTTTGTAAAAGTAAATTAAGATTTAAAATTTCAATGATAACCGACACCTTTTGTTACAATGGGTAACGCTTAATTAAGCCTCAAAAGTTTTTTTTCTTCGAGTGAGTTCAACTTTGTTCTGTTCCTCCTTTCACCAGAAATTTTAGTACGGCATTCAACTTTAATTCAGTGAACATGTATTCTAAATAATAAGGATGAGTAAATTCACACAAATATTGGAAGAGATTTGATTAATTGAAGGAAAATTTCTAGCTATGATTTATTAAAGTAAGGAGTAATAATATGTATATTTAATTTCTAATTAAATTCTATTTAACTTATTTGTCAAGAGTTTTTGTTGGATCTTAAATCCAGGGTGTTTAATTAAGCAATTGCAGTGCATTTACTCTATTTAAGACCTTTTAACTTTAACTTGGAATGTAATTAAAATTTATATATAATGGATTAAGACAGGATATTAAATTTGTAAACTTATCTAAATTTTACCTTTTACTTTAAGTTGTTACTATTTTTGGTTGAGGATTAACTTTAACTTTTGCAAATTAAGGAACGATTAAAAATTTAAATTCTACTTTACCTTTAATTGAGTAATTGAATGTAGGGTTAAATGTAATCATTTTTCTCCAACGGGTCTACTTGAATATGTAATATTTTTCTAACTGCCTAAGGGATTTGCTAAATTTATGTATGTAATTTTTACCTGAGTAAATTAAGAAATTTCTTGAACTAAGTAATCTCTATCAATATTGGTAAAGACACCATGCTCGGTGATTCATTAAATTCCTGTGTATTTGTATGCTGGCCAGCAGAGTTTTGATAACTGCATATGAAATTTTAATATTAATTTTTACGGTGTAAATTTTTGATAAATTCATCTCGGTGCATATTTGAAACTAACAATATATATATTATAATTCTAAATGCATTATTTTAAGTAGTCACTTGAACACTCCACAGATCTAAAAATTTAAGTTGAAAGATTGTCTTCCTTTAATGCTGCAATAAATATCCTTGGTTATATATATATATAATTGATTCAGAGTTTTTCTTATGATGACTTGTGTGAATGTTTTTGACACCAGTGCTCCTGCTTGGTCTTAGGGGGTGTTCGGGTTAGTAAACACAACGCAACTAGAATTTGGTTTTTGATATTATTGTAGACAAATTATTGTAACAGTTAGTATTTAATATTTTGCACATAACATCTGGTGCCGCGATTTTAGCACCTTAACAATATAGATACAGATCCTAAAAAATGAAGATAAATCTTAATTCATTTATACTAGGAAGATATTTTAGCTGGAATCATATAGCAAGATAAAATCAGTACATGAAGCGTAATGTAATTAATCTAAGATGTTTATTAGTCAAGGTTCATAGTAATTATATTTACTACGATTTGTGAACTAATAACCATCTTTAATAAATAATATGCCTTTTTTTGCCTATGTTGCTGATTAATAATAATAATCATATTTGAAAAATAAAACACTAAACTTGCAATGATTTAAATAAGTTTTCACAATTATGAGACATTAATTGCACTTGCAAAATAACATATTAGTTTGTATTCTGAATAGCATAGCCTCTGATCTGTGCAATTAAGTTTTATAACATGACTTAATAGTATTATGTGAAATGTAAATATAAAAATTCCTAAACTGGGATATTGAACACAACAAATTAAAGAGAAAATTATCATTGCATCGTTACTGTCGAATAAAACTACTAAAATAGGATTCCCTTATGATACATGGAAATTATGCATTAAAATTCTAAACAATTTACACAGAAATACTCTAGATAATATGTGCGTGCTTATTATCCATTCAGTCAATTCAAAGGGGAAGGGTAGTTCGAAATACACTCATGTCCATAAATTAAGGATAATTCGGAGTCACGCGGAAATCGAACTCTAAAACAAATATCACCTGTAAAATCACTACACACATCTTCAAGAATCATATGCAAATTTCAAATCAATCCGTCCGTTTAAAAATGGTACGTCACAATGACGAGAGTGTAAGAGAGTGATATATAAGGAATACAGGCAGAAAAGTAAAATTGTTCGTAGGCGCTTTATAAGCATTTCAATTCAATAACCGAATAAATATGACACAAAGGACGCATTTGGATGATTTTTACGTGGTAGAATTATCGGCCGTCTGGAATGCGGGGGTACCCAACTGGAAGTATCAGACGAACTTGGAATTCCCCAGAGTGTCATCGCCAGGCTTTGGCAATGATCCCAAGATGATGGTAATGTGAGTAGACGTTACAGCGCACGTCGCCCCAGAGTTACAACGCCCATTGATGACCGGTATTTGGCAGTTACTGCCAAAAGAAACAGGCAGAGCACAGCCTCAGACCTGTCTCGTCAGCTCACTTCAGCCACTGGCACGACAATTTCAAGGCAGACGTGTACAGACGCTTAGGGCAGATTGGTCTATATGCTCGTAGACCTGTCAGATGCGTTCCACTTACTGCAACTTACTGGCGCCTGCGGTTAGCCTGGAGCATGCATTGTGGGCACCGTAACAGTGGGCCTGTGTGATGTTTTCCGACGAATCCAGGTTTAGCTTGCAGCCTGATTCTCGCCGGACTTTCATATGGAGAGCTCCAGGTACCCGTTACCACCAAGAAAACATCATTGAACGACACCGTTACGGTGGTGCAGGAGTGCTCGTTTGCGGTGGAATTATTCTGGGTTCCGGAACTGACCTACATATTCAAATTGGAACCATGACAAGCCAAATCTATCGGGTCATCATTCTGGAACAACATGTACGTTTGTTTCGGGGCGCCATGGGCGCACAATTTGTGTTTATGGATGACAACGCCCGTCCTCATCGTGCAAACATTGTAAGCGAATGCCTTCAATCGGAGGATATCACCCGCATGGACTGGCCAGCATTCTCACCGGACTTGAATCCAGTAGAGCACGTGTGGGACATGTTTGGCAGACGAGTTGCAGCCCGTCAACCTCCTCCTACATGTCTACCGGAACTTCGGAGAGCATTGCTTTATGAGTGGTGAAATATCCCCTAAGAACAGATCGATAATTTGATACTCAGTGTGCCTAGGCGTTGTACGGACTGTATTGCATCGTCTGGGAGACATACAATGCATTAACAATGATACCGACCATGTAATATTGGTTTTTTGTAAATAGTTTTTTTTTGTAATTTGCTCTAGGGAGACAAAACCGCTAATGTTTTTAATAATATCAAACATATAGCATCTTTTTTTGCTCTTTACCTTTTGTTTAATAAATAAGCTTTACAAATAAGTCAAATTTGTTTTGCTTCTAACTTTTCTTTTGCCTGATTTTGCATTATCCTTAATTTATGGGCATGCGTGTAGATGAAGAGAGAAAAGAAAATCATCAAAATTATCTTTGCAAACAATTCAGAACAGTCTATATGCCCCGAATGATAAATATTCTTTTCGTATCATAGGCATGATATTTCACAAAGACTACAATTTAAATTCTTTCTAAATGTACCATAAGAAAACAATGTGGTATAATACAAAAGCACTATTATTCCATTCTCCAGCGGCGAAAAATGAAAAAGAATTTTTCTGACATTTAACTTACTTACGCATACACATATATATGTATATGTATAGGATATGTATGAAAGTATATACGATTTCTTTAAAAAAACCTGCTTTGGCATAATGCTACACAAAAAATAAAATTGCAAAATCTATTTTATCTGCTTTTAAAAGAAACAGAGAAAAAATTAAGAATAATTTACTTCAGAACTTCAAAAAATTCAAAAGCAATCATCGTAGTAAACTGTTGTTAAAATTTTCGTTGTTTGCATATTATGGATTTTATTTCATTTTACAAATTTAGATTAGCCTGACCTTTTTAAAACTGTTAGTTTTTTAAAAGCCGTTGCTCTGTTTAAATACGAAATTTTTCACACAGACTTTTTATAACTCAAATTTGCTTCACACGCGTTTCCGTTATCACATAAATGATATAGTCATTATCTTAAAAACACTTGCACGTAAAGATTGCTACACTCGAATTTAATTATCTAAGCTAGAATTAAATACAGCATTTTTTACAGATTTCTTTTTAACCTTGAGTATTAGTAATGAGCGTTTTATTAAGTGAATTTTAAGAATAACAGACATGTACACATGAAAAATTTAAATATAGTATTTTTTCACATTAACATTAGAAACAAAATTCTCATTAAGTACAAAGATATTATGAAGGCTTTACTAATATTAACATTTTCCATTTTAATATACTTTTTATACAAAAATTGCAATATTTTTAATATCATAATTTGTATAAAAAGTCACAATACAGGTATTTGATACAATTTTATAATAATTTTAAATTTTCAGATGTTTATAAACACATTGTTGCTGTGACAAATGTATTGAGATATTTAAACTCAAACTTTTTGCACCATACCAAATGCATTTAAAGTTTCAAATTTTCTTAGTCCTACGTTTAATCTAACCATAATTTAAAGTAAAGTCACCCTTTTTTCGCTTAGTTTGATAAATAATGTCATCTGCTATAAATTAAATGACTATCAAGATGATAAATAATGCCATCTTCTATAGATTAAACGATTAGCATGATGATAAATAATACTACCAGCTATAAGTTAAATGAATGGTATGATAAAAGTCATCATATTTATATATTCACTTATTATACTTACTGTAACATTAAATGCATTTACTTTCCATAAATATATTTACTCACTTTAGTTTATGACAATTATATTTCAGAAGCACTTTTTTAACACAAATAAGTATAAACGCATTCATTAAAAAGACAAAAACTTACTTTTGGAAAATTTGATGGCTTGAAATCTTTTCTGTGAATAGCATTAATCCATTTGTATAACAATACTTTCCCTTTCGGAAAAGATAAAGCTTGCACTTTGGGACCTTTTGGTATGTTCCGTTTACAGTTGGGTACACAGCACGTGCGCACCATATCCAAATTTTGAAGGAAGAAAAATATGAGAATGGAATATTCTTAAAACATCTAAAAAATGCAAGAGAAAGTCGACTCTTCTAATGAACGCCTAGTGACCGGATGACCGTCAAAAATGCGGAAATCCATCCACCACATTCTTGAGTGAAGGGGAGTCAAGTGAAATGTTATCCCTACTAACACTGACATCACACCTCCTTTTGGGGAACGCGCCGTGGCCTTCATGTATCTAGGGGGTGCTGGTTACACAGGCTTGGCAGGGACTTTAGGGTTACTGTCAAATCAGTCTCGAGCTGTTTGATCGCTATATATTAAATAATTTAAAAGATTGTTCTTGAGGATTTGGTCTTCCGGGATCGTCTCCGGAGTTTGAGTACAGATAATTGTGAATGGTAACTGGATGACCTGTGTCTGTGTGCCTCTCAATCTGGCTCCCTGTATGGTGCATGTATGGAGATGTCAATCTTTTACTTTCTTTTCCACAGACGATGGGGTAGCTAACCTCTGAGTTTAGTTAGCTTTTCGGTCAAACGCCTATATCAGAACTCTCGTATAACTTTACGCTTGTACCATATCCACCAGAATCCATTCTTGGGAGGCAAAACAAAAATGTTTGTCTAAAGATAGAAACTTGTCGGTAAGAGATGTCGGCTGCCCATTTCCTTGTATTTAAAAATAACTAAAAAAATTATTTAGTGGGAATTATGAGATGATATGGAGACCCTTGAAATCAGCCATGAAAGTCCACTTCTTATGATCTTAGATGATAATCATGGTCTATAGAAAGAACTCTGGTTAGCACAAATGCATGTCCGATATGAAAGAAACATATAATGCTCTTACACTATTGTCCACATATGTTATAAATATGCAATATGAAAGTATAAAGAACTTTCTGCATCTGTGTTACAAAAGTTAATAATATTAGAGCCTGCTTCCTGCATCCAATCAAACGCTAGGCCAAATTCTAACGGCTATTAATTTTGAGACTAGTATGTTGTTAAAAATAGATATTATATTATAAAGAAATAAATTTTGTGTACAATAAATTAAAAATTTCGTCTAAGGTAGCTATGTTTTAAAGCAAAAGCATATGATTAAATATAAGTGAACTTTACAATTCATGAAAAACACATATTCGTGAGTGCAATTTTTAACAGTATAACATTTTTATAGGGCGTAATGTAGCTGGAAATACTAAGACATAAACTAGTACATCTAAGGAAACGTTGAATGTGAAATGACGGGCAATTTATGTACAGACATCCTGTTTCAAACACATATGTAATAAATAATAAATATCTGTAAAAGGTAATTTAAAAAGGAAATCTACAAAGAAATTCAGTCTGTTCGTTTTATACTTGAACGACCAATTTCAATTCAGTGGATGTCGTGACCTCAGCAGTGTATCAATACTGTTATTGCAGTATTGAAAAAATACTTTCAAATATTTGCTGTTATTTTGGCAGATGGAAAAGCTTTTAGTAGAAAAATAATTTTTGCCGTCATTTGTTATCACACCGAATCACATATTAGGCTCGAAATAAAATCTATATTTGCAAACTGGGGGTTGGTCTTTTGAAAACAAGCGATCAAGAGGAAGTTTTATTGAACGTCCTACAAGCAAGCGATAACAATTAACGCATTTGTTATGAACGCGACATGAATCGGGCAGCAAAAGAATACGTTTCCTCAATAAGTGTAAACTTATTTATGTGACTTAGATCGAAAATATAGGATTACCGAAGGATCAGGGTTCCGAAAATCCACTTAGGGATAATACAAGGTTGGTTTTCAAAAAAGGCAATAAAACTAAGAACTCTTCCACTGAGGCCAAAGTAGAAAAACTCTCCTATAAGTATTTTTTGGATCTGAACGTTCTCAAAAACCTTCTCGATACATTAATGCTAAACTGAAATGAATGTGCTCATCATAAACATGCTTTTATGTACACGTGGAAAGGAGATCCATTAAAGGAACTTTACAGTGAGAATTTCATGAAATGCGTTACATTTAAATGACGGGATATGAATTGTCAGTCACAAACCCCATGAGATTCGTATTTTTACGTTCCTAACAGAAGCTGGGTTAAGAAAAGGTTTATGAAAATGTGTTTGAGAGATGTACAATGATATACCTTTGTATCGTCAAAATATCCTCCCAAACAAAGATTTCTAAATTTTCCAAAAGTCTTCAAGGCAAGTAAATTTGAACACTTGATATAACTGATTACACTTAGTCATTTATAAACTTCGGGTTGTTGTAAAGTTTTTCAAGCTCTAATACATAAAAAGAAACTATACACCTAATTTATGGATATGAAATACTTAAATAAGGTGCAGAAATAATGTACACAGATTTAAAACGCCACGAGTAAATACAAATAAGCGCACCAGCCGCAGATAATTCCGCAGATTTTGTCGTATTCAACCAGGAAATAATAGTAAAGTGTACATAAAGACGTGAAAAACTTTTCTCTGTTATTATACCTGTAACGTGTTAAAACCTGTAAAAGGTAATTCTGCACATTTTTAAGATGTGTGTTTAAGGTAGAACACGTATATAAAAGTTGTATCTTAAATGTTTGCTTTGACTTATAATGTGGGAATTTCGAGATCCAGAAAAGTTTATGTCACATAGGAGTTGAACCTGGCAGCCCGAATATAAATCTTTGCATTAGAAGATCTAAGGACTATTTTTGTCCCCGTACAAGCATTAATAGCCGTGTTTATCTCGATGCATTTATTAATTATTGGTTGGAGAATGTCAACCAGAGGTCATTTTTCAGCAGAATGCTGCGACATCACACTGAGCACTTGTGACAAAAACTTTGAACTTTGCTTTTGAAAGTGTGACTTTTATCAAAAGTATTAAAAGATCACTATCGAATAATCCTATCAAAAGTATAAGTTATTTAATTCCCAAACAGCAAAATGTTAAAATTGATTAGGAACTTTGTGGACAACCCGCATAAATAAAATTTTAAATGCTTTTACGAAGCAGGTTTTATATCAGATTTATTAAAGCCTGGCAAATACAATGCAATGCAAGAAATGTAATTATTGTGTACTCATTATAATCATACAGTATAATTATAATGCGTGGCTGAGAACGTAACTATACTGCGTAATATTATTTTATAATGCAATATTTTTAAATGTAATTTTAAATTTTGGGAAAAAATAATTGAAAGATATTTAACTCCAAAATGTAGGGATTATCCAAACTATGATTAAACGTAAAGTGAAAAAATGGCTTTCTGTGTTTCTGGACAAACAAAATGCAAATTAAGTAACCATAGATAAAACATGATATTAAAAAATAAAGTAACGATGTAGCAAAGGCTGCCATAGAAAGCCAAAGAGAATACAGGTCTCTTATTTCTTAAATTGGAAAAGCTAATAAGGACAAAAGTAAAGATGAAATTCTCACACATTTTAAAATTCGAATGGAAATGCTAGACAATTAGCCTGTAGCATAAAAAACCGCAAGAGATTGCAATTTCCCACTTCTGTGACGAGAAGGAAAGATGCAAATAAAGAAAAAAATAGCGGAAGAGATTCTCGAACTTTGCAACAGAGCTGCCTTATCGTAACTGAAATATTATAAGACTGTTGTTTTAATATTTCTAGAATGAATTCTCTAGTTTTTTGCTTTAAGAACAAAAAGCTCGCAAAAAGTAATGGACCATGTTTTAAATACAAATGATATATCATAAAGGTCATTGAATGTGTTTACTCATATGTGAAATTCGCTCAATATATTTATTCAAGTACGACGTCTTTTATGTTCGTTTACTTAACTATGATATTCATACTTGTAAATATCTCATTAGCTTATTCCATTATACTTAGTTACTATACTGCTCTTACGTTATTACTGTTTTCTCTTATACTGTAATAAACGTAGCTATGAAGTTTTCATATTCGTATTGCTTAATTAATGTAATAAAACAATTGTTATCATTACCATGTGCTCTATTATATTATACAAATTTTGTAAACAGTAATGCCAAGCCTTTTTACAGTTCTTTTTTCTATATCTGCTGCGTAACATACTAATATCAATGATTCTTTTTTAACTTTACAAATTCGCCACAAAGAGACGTGTGTCTAGTTTGTGTTTTTATAATAGTTCTAGGTTGTAATTTATATTACTATTTTTTTAATTTCCTCAAAATCAGTATTCCTATTTTTTTATTACAATTTCTTTCGTAATTTGTAATCGGTATTTTTAGCATAAGTGCATTTCTCGCAGCATGTTACTGCCGTTCATTCTTTCTTATATAACGAATGTCTCTTATGTATAGTCAACTGTTCAAGACCTTATTCACGGTCACTTATCATGGCCACAATCTAATGCCCATTATTGCACATGTCTTCGCGCCTGCTATGTAACATACAAGATAGTTCCAAAAATTTCACTCTAACGTGCTGCTAAAAGAAATAATGAAAATGTTAAGTGTTAGTTTAATTTTTAATGTGATCTCCTGATACCTGGACAGACTTTTCGCATCATTTAGAGAGCAAATACATGAACCTGGAAAAAAAATATGAAGGTTTATTCTCAAAATATTCTATAATTGCTCTTTTCAGGTTATCATTATCATCATTATATTTCTTTAACGAAGTTTCAAATTTCAGTTTCAGAAATAGAAAATAATCGTTTATATCTTTATATGAAGAGCTACGAAGGCGGTTTACTTCTGTTTCTAAGTTGCTGAAAGAAGAAGTGATTCCCATACATCAAAGACTTTGCTCATATGAAGATGTTCATGTAGAATGTGCAAAGCAATTGTTTTAAATAAGTCTAATCTTTCTACTTTCTCCTTGACTTTTAATCTTCTATCTTCCTTCTAAGCAGAGCAATATTTTGTGATGTCAATGACTCAACGAGTAAACGACTTTCAAGAGAATCGTCTACGGATTTTCGGCCCATGTACTCGTTCTTGCACTGTAGAATAAGGAAGGTGCGAATCACTATAAACATAATCCAAAATTCGCTTTTTTGAAATTAAGATCTCTTACTTAAGTCAAATATTTAACTGGAGTAGGACACTCAGGTTGTAATATTTTAAAATGGCCTAGCACATTACTTGGCTGAGTAAATAGTTTAAAAGGAATGCATACGGGATGTTCAGATTTAATTATTTAGTGTTTTCATCAATTAATGCAGGAATAAATTCACTGCCGTATATGTGATTATAAAACCTTTTGTATCTACATTTGTTTGTATCGCTGAGACATAAAGTCTCTGAAGACTAGTGCTTGGGAATACTCGTAGTTTTCTTCATGTGTAACGTGGATATGTGTCAATATCCCTCAAAACGTCCTCCACGAAAGCATCCTTCTGAATATGTATATAGCCCTTAAGTTTCTTTACTTTAATCAGTTAGGCTAGTTAATTATCTTTATATGTTATGTAATGTACAACGCAATATTCTAAACCACAGGGTGATCGTGGAACTTTGTAATCTTAGTTGCATTATTGTTGTAGCTTTTGTTTATAATTCATTTCTTTTTCTGAAATAAATATCTCCTATTAGCCTAATGACAGGAGACCCATGAGTAGCATTCTCCAATGAAAGTAAACAAATCAATTCCAATCCCAATTAGAAGTCTCCAGTAGTAGAGCTTCATTTCAGAATGACCTATAAATCCACACAGTGGACTGAATATAAAATTAATTGCAGCAGATTAAATTAACAAAGTAATAAATATAGTTTTAAAACATAAATCATTTATTTCACTTTAGAGATATTTCTTAAGTGTCATATTTTTCCATCATTTGTATTCCTTTTTCTTTCCGATCTTAACAAAGCGATATTTCTAAATTTATCTTTGAATGTACATATATCTTTCTTTGGGTATCGAAACTTTCCCTTGAAAACGGCTCCTTTTCTCGTCTACGACTAGCAGATTTAATTGACTTGTTGAGATAATCTTTTAATATTTTAATGAGCAAAGAGATATAAAACTCGAATTTAATGTAGGCTTTGTTTTCTCTTCAAATAGTCTCATCGTTAAATTTGAAATACTTGCAGATCATAAAGACGTTTTAAGACAGCAAATTGCTCAGTTTTTATTCGTGATTTTACTCTTAACGTATTGATTTTTTAAAATTTTAATTTGAAATCCATAAAACCTTAGAACTGAAAATCATTAACCTGGACTAATTGGGCTTCATGGTTGTCAGAACAAATGAATATCTCCATTGACAAATAACCTAAAAATATTATAAATGTGTTAAGATCACAGAAAGATAGCAATACGTCTTTAACGCATACTTAGATAGTCAAATAATTAAATATATATATAAAGCTTAAAGAAATTTACCATTGTGAATAATGAATTTATTTTGAAGATAATTGTTGTAGTTAAATGCTTGACCAACTAAATGATATGAAGAACTTAACAGTGCGTTTTTTATTGCATTAGAGATTATTTCTTTTATTAGTAAATAAAGCAATGCATTAAATGTTTATCAATGTTACTGAGTCTAGTTACTGCTCTGCTGCGTCTGTTTAAATCATACATGCTTAAATATTCATACATCACTTTGTTCGACTATCTTACACCATTAGCCACTACTATGGCTGGAAGCGGTGGTCTCTTTATTACAGAGACACCTAATAGGTGGGCCACCGCTGCCTCCTATGAAAGGAAGGGAAAATTACATCCACGCTTTCTCTAGGATTCGAACTCGAGTCTTCCGTACGGCAGTCAGAGTCACTAACCATTTTCCGGTGGTATCTGCCGAAGTCATGGCGGCAAAAACATCGCGGACGACGTCCTGGTACAAAATATCGTAAGAGAAAAAAAGCAAAGAGAAAATATCGCAGTTCTAAAGTCATCGTTGTACAAAATATCGTGGTCGAAAATAAAGCAGTTTAAAAACGTCGCAGTTTAAATACATCGTCGTAGAAAATATCGCGGGAAAACACAAAGCACCTACAAATCATCGCATGACTATAATATCGCAGATATGCGTTCTTAAGTCTCAAATGCATATTTGCATAATGATGTGTGAGCGCAAGAAGAAACGAGATATGTTTTTATTTTTGCGTTTCGTATTTTTGATTTAACTAATAAAGTTTTGCTGAAAAATTAATAAGGAGATTTAAGCATTTAAAAACTGAAAATTAGTAGAATATTAATGCACCTTAAAACACTTAAGAGAAATTTAAACTTACTTAACTTATTTTAGATAATAAAGGTCATTAATGAATAACGTTTTATTAGTAATATTTCATGAAAAATATAGTTTAAAAATGAATACAAAAAGGAAAATAAGAGACTGTATGAACTAAAGGCACGTCTACAATGTTATCATCAGGCGATGATTTGTAGGTGCTTTATTTTTCCATGATATTTTCGACAACGATGTTTTTAAACAGTAAAGTTTTTTTTTAGCCGCTTTGTTTTCAACGACGGTATTTTATACCACGATGTTTTAGAATTGCGATGTTTTCTCTTTGCTTTCTTTTCTCCCACGATGTTTTCGGCTGTAACCATTTCCCGTCTGGGCGGCAGCTGTGTGTAGTATCCGCGCAATTTAAACTTCTAGTCAACTGCATTATCTTCCAACTATCATTCAACGCTCTTCAGGCAAAATGTTTCATGGAGAACATTGTATTTCATTCCAAAATGCTAGCTTTCTGTTTAGAAAGAAATACTTCAAGGAATTCGTGAGAGATAAAATTTTGACTTCTTAACAAAAGTGACAATAGTTCACCTCAGGATCTATGTTTTTAATTTTGTAATTATTTCTCACCTATCAGTGCCTTCTAATGAAATTTTTCTTGCCTTTGAAGGAACGACAAGTAAAATTTCGTTATTTTATTTCCATTTACAACCTCCTTTTTTGTTTAGATATCACAAATAAGGATAAAATTTCTTAATATAAAACAGGATAAAACGCGTTTATGCCCTATTTTACATAGTATGAAATGCTACAAAATATACTTTAACAAGCTTTATATTGGTTCAGAGGCATGCACATGACAGGACAAGTTAATCAAATGAAATCGGATGACCTTTCACTCACTTTGTCTGTGTAATTTGGCCAATAATTACCTGCTCTGGGTATCTCAGGGATGGTACCTACCATCTCAATACACATCCTCAAATCTCATTGAAAAATAACTCTGATTTTCTTTCTTTCCATGAGCAATATGAAACATTTTCACTGAGATTTAGCTAGAATATTCTGGTTTGGTCTCAATGACAGCGAACAAGCACAGTGTTAGAATTAATAGCCTATTGGTTACTTAATGAAATATTCTGAGTTCCTCCTTATGCGGTCCTGTGTTACCACAAAAAAAGTTGTAGGACGTTTGAAGTTCTGATCATGGTAGTCTAGAGAAACCCTCATGATCACAACTTATATCCTTATCAGTTTTTAAAATGCAGAAAGTTATTTTAATTTTAATATCAGTCTATTGAGTAATCTTTAAATAATCCGAAAGTAATTTATAATGGTGGTTCAGTTTAAACTATTACAAGAGGAAAGTTTGATACCCATTTTTAATATTACAACTTAAGTGATTACTGGAAGGAAAAGAGATAACAGTTCGATATTAACCCCACTCCCTGAAAATTGAAAGATTCTTGAAATTGTTACATCATCATTCAGGATTTTTTCCTTTCGTGTAGATTGTCTAGAGGAGAACAGTGATCTTGAAAATGTGTTCAAAGATACCTTAGAGTTCCAGGCTAATGATCTAGGAATTCCGTCAATCAAAACTAAAAATTCGAAAAGAAATTTCTATGCTAAAATAAAATCATTGATTGAATAATACTTTTGATTTCTCTTTTAGTTGTTATCTAAAAAAGTACATTTATTTTTATGAAATGAAAACTATACTGAAAAAAACCAACCATTTTATTAGCAATTATTGTTATATTTTTAATATGGATACATATTATTAAATTTTATGACATTTGCCTATGATACAGAAGTTACTCATGCTTGCAATAGCACGCAATTTTCATGATACTCTAAGAATAAATTAACTTCTAGTGACTAAATGTATTGAAGTAATCATATACTGAAGTCTCGACAATCAAAGGTTTCTAACTGGAAAAATCATGCTAATGTAAAATGTAGAATTAGGTAAAAAGACAGTCTTATTTTGGCGCACATTTTGAGTAAGTCTTTATCGATTTCAAGAACGATGAAATATATATTCCTTTTCTTCCCTTAGCAAACAAATTTGGGAACATTTTATTGGCATTGTTTCCTCTTCTTAATTATCTGTGTGTGGTTCTTCTCGAATCCATAGAGTTATAGTTATGATCTGCGCCAAAATAAAGTTATTTTTTCACTTTAATATTAAATCCGACTTACTTATTTTACTCATTTTAGAAGAAAGGATAAATAGCTTTTTTTTTCCTTTTCTTGTGGCCGCTACTTGCAACTCGTCTGAATCAATTTCGTCAATGGCCTTCATCCCAGATTTGATGAGATTTAACCCTGAGTTTAATTCTGAAATCTTAGTATGTTTTTCCCTATGGTCAGATTCCTCAGCTTCTTTAAGAATCATTAGATTATGAAGCCGAACGTGACTTACTGATCACGGAAATGCAAAGTTTCTTCTACTTGTTCACTATCGATTTCTACAGTATATTCCGGTTAACAGCGGAAAGGAAAACATTAAGAGTTTGTATTGGTTGCAAAATTCCTTATCGCTGTGGGAAGGAAGATGAAAAAGAATTGATACTGAATTTTCCTTCATTGATTTATTTAGTTTAACATAACTTTATCGTAAAAGTCCCTCACGATGGTACCCAAGGAATCCTTTAGAATTACTTAATGTCATTTCCTTTTCCTTATTGCTCTTTGAATATGGAATATAATCACTTTTAAAGACAGTTTATCACACCATGATTAATTATTTAAAGCAAGAATGAAGGTTAAGAAAAAAACTATTACTCTTTAAAACCAATTTCCAATGTAAAATCCCAGATATGGGACCAGGAACTATTAATTAATATAACTTGAAAATAGTATTAAAAGAACCTATAGCATTCAATTTCTAGGATTCTATATTTTACAGATATTGGTATTTAGAACTCCGAATCTGATTTGAAAATCACTGGAATATTCTATACGCTCTCATGTGTACAAAAGCCTCTTTCAGTGCAGTTGGATGTAGACTACGTAAATTAATCCAGGCAACATAATTCAGGCTAGTAATGCATATACTAATGAAACTTAAGTGCAGTCTCATATAGCATGTTTTTTTAGAATAGATACTTCAAATTTATTTTGCCCTTTATAGCTTCTCTGGTAACCAGGGGAAGGTCAATTTTTCTAATTTAGAATAGACACTTCAAGGTTATTTTACCCTTTATGGCTGCTCTGGTAATCATTGTAGCTATTGCTGCGGCAGAAGGTAAGGTCTTCTAATTTAGAATAAACGCTTCAAGATTCATGTCTTCTCTGGTAAACCTCAGTAAGTATTGCTGAGGAAGAAGGCCAGTTTTCCTAATTTTCTAAAAATCCCCTAATCCTCTCTGTGAAGTAAGACGATGCACGTTAAAATCGCAAATGGAGAGATGGCCATTACGACCTTGAGGTGCCAATTTTAAAGGAACATTTCAAGTATCGAATGGCAAATTGAACTGTAAAACTGTATAACTGTAAACTTATTGAACTGTATTTCAATAAGATTACTATATTTGGAAATATGTGATTTATAGTGTGCATGCAATGACCTCAATGACATGCACCTCATGATGCAAAATAACATGCTTATAAAATCTACATAAAATTTCGGTATGAAGGATTGTATAAATTTTACAGTCTGGGGTACACATGTTTGCTGCTATAGTTAAGAATTATTTGCCTTCAAGTTTACGAATTCCTTTATTAGATGTTTTTAGTCTCAAAATAATCACGCATAATTTCTGCATTGATCAAATTTCGACCAGAGGCTTCATGGATATAAACATATAATTTAGATACACCTCTGCTTTGATGACCCGAGAAATTCCAGATGCTAATTCAACGCAGCGCTTCTCTGTGATGACAACAGGGAATTATTTTCCTCAATATTTACGATATTAAGCTAAGAGTAAAAAAAGCACCCACGTCAGTTTCATTCTATACAGTATGTTTAACCAAATGCATTTCATTCTTAAAATATAATGGCTTTTAAAAGATGGTCCATTCATCTCGCTTAATTGTATTGAAAGCTCTTCCGTTATTTTCTCTCGAATCAATAACATTTACTTCTAGAGTCCTGATTTTTACAATAGCTGAATATAATCCATAACCAAATTTTCCATTTCTATGCGACTTGGAGTAAAATGACTTATTGATTTTCAAGCTGTTTGTGAGAGGGTGGGAAGGAAGTGAAAAGTGTGCTCCATCATCGCATATCTGACCACGCCTACGACGTGTCACGTTGCTATGTCCACATTCTTAATGAAGGTTGCTTTTATATATCTTACAACGACAAAACAAAAGATCCTTCAGAATGGATGAATGGATGATTCATGTTCGGATAAACTAATTAAACATTTTGTCAAATGCCGTGCTTTACTTGGAAAACTCTTTAAAGACCAAGTATAAGAAGAAGCAAATTTAGCCACAATATTGTAATTGATTTACGTTTATTTTTATCTATGGCTTCGTGACTTCAACTAGTATATTTTCTTACGAGCGAAAGGTTAATTTAATATACAGTTAACCCTCGAACAACGTGGATTTCATCTGAGTAGTTCCACATGCGTATGGATTTATTTTTTAATAAATATGTTGGAAAAGTTTTGTAGACTTGCATACGAAACAAATTAAGAAAATGATGGGTGCTATTAATTGCACAAAGTACATAAAAATGCAAACGATTTCATATTTACCAAGGCGACGTACAAATGTAATTCAGAAACACCGTTAATCAGAGACAGCTGAAAAAACAGGAAAGGAGAATAAACGACATTGTAATTTACAGAAAAAAAGCAATCTTATCTGTATTTGGCGGAAATTTAATATGGAAAATAAGTAAAATTACATAAAAATGATTCGATATTTTAAATAAAAAGAATGCATGGTAAATAACAGAAAAATAAATAAAATTAAAAATGAAGCAACTGAGTTATAAATAACTTTATAAACATAATTTACAAGTCCATTTGAGCAGAAGTATTCAGAAATGATCAGTTAGAACTTTATTTAGTACAATATTAGTATGCTATGGATTATGTATGGATTATGTGCAATTAAATTATGTGCTGTCGTGTATGAAAACATTTCTCAAATACTGCTGTTAAATCCCGCATCATTTATCTGCTCTTACTGCTGTTAACCCCCGCATTTCTCTTTTTTTTATTTTATGCAGGTGTTACCCCTAAAATGCGAAAGTCATTAATGCGCACATTACTTAGCAAATCTACAGATTAACTGATTTTCTCCAATTTAGTGCGGAATCGAGGCTTCCGCATTATAGCAAAAAAAAATCAAGGTGCGATAAAACCGGGAAGTGTGGGAGCCATGGAACCGGTCCACCACGCCTAATCCTTCAATGCAGGAATGATCTGTTCAAATTTCTATAAACATCCAATGCAAAATGAGCAGGTGCTCCCATCATGTTAGAACCATATGTTGCTCCTCACATTTGGTCGAACATAATCCAGCAAGCCGGTAAGAACCTGCTCAAGGAAGATCAGATAATTCAATGCATTCAACCTGGATGCTAAAAGACTAAGCAGCCGCCGCGAAAACCCGCCCACACATTAACTTTCAAGCCTAGTTTTGCCGCGTGGTGCAGCGCACCATGCGGGTTTTCTTGAATCCACAAATCCTGATTGTGGTGATTGAGTACGCGATCCCTATTGAATGTGGCCTTATCCATGGACAACGCATAAGCTGGGCAATTAACATAAGGAACACTTTCTTGCAGAAACCACTGTACAAAACGCACACGTTCAGGGTGGTCATAGGGAAGCAGTAAATGAACACTTTGGAGACGAAAGGCGTAGAAGGACTTGGCGTTCAAGACACGCTGGACATTGGTATGAGAAGTTCTTAATTGTCAGGCAATGGCACGTAAGTCCTTGGATTACTATCCACCTTATCCAACACACTTTGTTCTCTAACCTGTTCCTCCTGATCTCACTTGTCCTGGTATATCTCAATGACCCGTAGTCGCATTAATTTTGATGCAGACGTGCAAACAAACTGGTGTGGTTGGTCTCTGTTGATGAAGCGTTCTCGACAAATGAGTGCAGACACTCGTCCATTACCCTCGGCTATTCCATACACTAAGTGCATGTCTGCAAACTCTCCGTTCGTATAGCGTTCCATGCTCTTCGTATGGTGCCTACAGCTCGAATGAGTCAATCCTCACTTTCCACTAGCACTCTCCTGTACAGCACCCGCTGGCGGCGTACAGTGACGTTTCTGGGCAGGGAATTCTATGCAATTCTTTATTCTTATGTAGTGTCCTACCTTCCCCAAAAGTTTGTCGCTACATTTAAGAGACACCCTGTATATTTATTTTTCAATATCTGAAATTTTGAGTTAATACAATCGAATAGTCAATAAATTAGTTGATAGATTCAATTGTCAATAAATTTAAAACTAATGCAAAGAATAAAACGGCTTAAAATATTATTATAATTAAGGAAATATATTTGCAAAACGTGTGATAAAATTATGCTCATTTATTAGTGCAATCTAAAGACTGGTGACACTTTGAATTAATAGCAACAAGATTTTGTGATAATTGACAAGCACACATTTTTGTGGAACGTTTGGATTTGCAGTAACATTTTCTGATCAGAAATTTGAAAGAGCACGTCAGGGCTGTTTTAAACGTACAGAAACTTTGCTGTTGTTCCAGCAAAGATATTCTTTTTACCGTAATTGGTACCTAATAACAAATGTGCAGATTATCCAGGTAATTTGCAGATTACCTCGCTAATTTGAGAAATGAAACAGTTTTCCTCACTTTAACGGATCACCCTAGTTAATCTGCAGATTATCTAGGTATTCTGCAGATTAACTAAGGTGCATAGTGTCGTGATAATCTGAAGAATAACTGATTTCCGAAATTAATGAGCCTCTAATTTAATCAGGAATTACGTTAGTCGCAATCATAAGCCGAAATGTTAATGCGTCCATGGTCTAAAACGTCAGAAAACCGACTTTCTGCCGAAAACAAAATAACTTATTGACTTGTTAGATAACTGAGCATCAGTCAATCGATCAAGTTAAAAAATGGCTGAGAATAGATTGGCTACGGGCGAAATTTCGTGGAATACTTTATGTCTAAATCGAATAAGAGTCTGATCCTTTTACAGTGTCTGCCAGAAATGTGTTATTTCAGTTAGGAAGATTTTCCTATGTGTTATACCATGATTCAAGTAACCAAAATACGAGGAAATTTAGCAATTTGGAAATTCCTGCCATTGAAAATGGCATAACCTTGAAAGCAGTTTCTCTTAGAGTGAAATATTGAAAGAGGAATTTTCTATTGTTAACCTTTAACACGTCTACGCCTAATTGATTTAGCGCACTTCCATGGAGGTTAATTCTTTCAATACTAATTTGTGCACTTAATAAACGTAATATTTATCGATAACAAAAAGGTATATTGTAACTTTGAATTCAGATTTGTGGTCACAGCTTACTTGGCACTCTAACCGTGCCTTTCCAGAACATTTACATTTTTTAATACTGCTGCAACTTTTTTAATACTGCTGAAGAAAGTGAAGTATATAACATCCAAACAGCACAGAAATTAAAGTTAAAGTGGCGCATTTATCTAATATGGAATCTCGCCAGGAGGAAGGTTTTGGTTTAGTTTAGAAAAGTTTCAGTTCTCAAAATTGTGAGTTTATAAGGCCTTTTTATGTTTATAAGGCCCACCTTTTTCGTATGCTTTCATTTTGTAGTGGTCAGCGTGCTCCCTGTATAAGGGAGAGGTCCGTGGTTCGATTCCCGGTGAAGGCGTTGCTCATTTTTTTAATCTCTCCTGCTTCTAAATAACCTAACGTCTCTACAGGTTTAGGTTCCGAATTAGTTACGTCATAGCGTTACGCAAGCCATGCGAGATGCATTGATCTAGTAAAAAAGAAATTATGAGAAGTTATTACGATTTTTAGAATAGACAGGGAGAATTAAGGGATTAGTTTAAATTAAAGTTTTGATTTAAATATTTTATCCTACATATATATATATATATATATATATATATATAAGTTTAAATGAAGTGCAGCAAAAAAATAGTATAATTTCATAGGCCAAACTGGAAAGTCCCGCAGTGTCCGTATCAGATTTTGTTTATTTATACGATATCGCATGTAATTAATATGACAAAATCACACCGGTTTGTGTAAATTCAAAAAAATAAAAATGTAACATATAATTCAAAATATATAAAGTAAATCAATTAGAAGAATATAATATATACGCATATGTTCTACTTTAGATGAAATCAAAATTATTTTGCATATTTATACATTTCAATAAAATCTAGAAATCATCAAAATTAAAAAACCGAATTCGGGAAATACTTAAATAATAACTAAAATTGTGATATTACATATAATTTACATATTCTAAACATTCTATTTTTAGGATTGATTCTAAGCCATTGTGCTAGTGAGGTGGGAAACTGCACGTAACTTGGCTGCATTTTAACTGTTAATTTAAATTTGGTGCTCTGTAAACACGTCGTATACATTAACGACGCTCCTAAAACATATTATTCAATTTATAAAGTAAAAAAGTATAGTAAGAAATTTATGTCTTATAATGTTGAATTATTTAATTCACTGAATGTTTTTGTTCTAAACCTGACTGCATGAAACCTGGTGTTTCGTATTAAGAATAAGAGAAATTCTTGTGTTACCAGTAATAATTTAGTAATGTTTCTCTAGAACTAAAATTAGATATAATTCTTTAGTTAAAGAAAATTATTATTATAAACAGCTTAAAAAGAGAATTAAGCACCAAGGTTGATCTACGAAATTAAGGTACAAAAAGTCACCAATGTTGAGGCTAATTTTAAATGGTAAATATAAAGTAGCTTCACCGATAAGTGTCAGACAAGGTCTTTTGGTATACATGATAATGGAAAGCGTATAACATACTACAAGCAAAGTATAATATATGTAAATGCTGAGACCGAACAGACAGAAGTTCAGTTCATAACTAGGGTTTCTCAAGAAATTCGTCTGCATCCCGTTAAGCATATTGTTACGTGCGTACGGGTTCGTTGTGGATTGAATGCACAAGTCGTTAAGAAGTTAACAAAGTTTATTCTTTCCACAAGAAATAAATCAAAATGCTGAAATATTTCTTCAGAGATATTCGCAGAATATCCCAATATCTCAAACGTTTAGCAAAACTCAACTCAAAACAGATAAACTAATCCTATAAAACAGCGAAATCGCTACAGCATTAAGTAAACAAACAGCAGTTAGCTTTAAACAGCTACAAGTACAATAACAACAACAATAACAACTGAGATGAGGTGTTTCAATTCGGCTTTTATAAGCGTTTTAATTATCAATAGAACAATCTCGATTTTTCTGGATGGCAACAGTAATTACGAGATATTTATTTATTAAACAATAAATGCATGCGCTCTTTTATTTTTATTTTTTTTTGACGTAGCTTTCTCTTCAAAAGTCGTCTGCGTTGCACGGGAAATATAATAAATAAATTGCAATTCTAAATAAATAGCCAAATAAATGTGAAATTCGTAACAATTATGTTTACTGATGTGACTATTTTCTTAATGAATGTCAAAACATACATTTACCAAACAAAAATCATGGACGTTGCTGTGATTTAAATGTGCAGTGTCCATTTCGTATCAACTTTTCTCACACAGTGTTGGATTAGATACCGAGGTGCCCTTTATCACCAGTGTAGTCTGCCTCTGATAACGAATTCAAGATTGTGAAATTACAGTATTTTTCGCATTACACTAACAAACTATAAATGGAAAACATATATATCGAAGAAGAAGAAGAATTTTTTGTTACAAGCTATTTTTAGTATAAAGAAATATCATATGTATGTATAACATATTTAGCTTTCCTGGTTTATCTTTCTTTTCATGGTTATAAAAAAATCTTTCTTAGTTAGCAGTTAATTAACATCTGCTTTTAATACTAAAATAATGCCAGGTAATGTGGTGTAAAGAATATATTTCCCAAGCATACGTTGCCCTCGATAATTTTAACTGAAGCATGGTTGAACAGCTTATCTTACCATTCCTGATGACAAACTCCATTCTTTCTTGGCTTCAATACGTTCTTTTTTAGTACGTTGTTAGGGGAATAATCCATCTTATAACAGTTAACCCTTCAGAAACATAAACGTTCCTTTCACCTGTTACAGAATGTTAAGAGGTAGACGTATTATTAGAATTTATTCTGTAGCTTTAAATAGCTTCAGTAAACTAATCAGCTAAATATGATCAACTCAAAATTTAACATTTAAGTTCAGTTAGGTTTTGGGTTTTATTATTTTTATAATTTTTATAGGTATAGAGCAGTACGGAAATTTAAGTATTTTATAGCACAATTATTTATACCGTATTTCATATATAAAATCCTGATTTACACTATAACTGATTTTTTAGAAGCGGCCTTAAAGAATTTAAGAAAGCAGTGCAATAATTATCTATCAGTTAGACCAGCGGGTTGGCTAAATGGTTGGTATTCGTGGATTTTTGCTACATATACTGAAGCACTTGCATTCATATACTGAATATATAATATTGCACTACATATACTGAAGCATCATTATTTGAGAGAATATTTGATATAATAATTTACTTCTTTATGTTTGCGTAACAGCTTGGTATAAGAATCTGCTCTTTTCCCTTCCCTTAAAATCTTTTTAAAATAAAAATATTTTCCTTTTTATTTCATGAATAATTAGGGTTAATACAAATATATACTGAAAAATTCAAAACTAACTTCATATACTAAAGAAGTTCTTCGTTGTACTTATTTGCACGTTCTGTTGCATATACACTCACGTTTGTGAAAATTGCAACACCAAGAAGGAATCGTCATAATTGAATGCAATTTAATACACAGTTGAGTGGTAGTGGTACAAATAAATGATTAAATGTTCAAAGCAAACAAACAAGAACAAGAGATCAGAATCAGTATTTTGTGTGGCCACCACGCGCCGCAATAAGTGCTGCTACACGACGTGGCATGGAGTCAAACAAAGTTTGAATGTCTGACTGAGGAAGAGCATTCCATATCGTTTGTACGCGTACCCAAAGTTCGTCTGCAGACGCAACAGGACGAGGATCACGAGCAAGACGCCGACCAATGACATCCCACACATGTTCAATTGCCGACATATCCGGGGAACACGCAGGCCAAGGAAGAAGCTGTACCTGCTGCGCTGCAAAGAAGGATTTAACAATCCGAGCAGTATGAGGGCGGGCATTGTCCTGTTGAAATACAGCGCCTGGCAAGCTTTGAAGGAAGGGAACAGCTTCGGGCTGTAGAACTTCACGGATATACCGGTTGCTGTTCAGATTGCCCACAATTCGTAGCAATTGAGATCGTCTATGATATGCTATGGCGCCCCAGACCATAACTCCGGGTGTTCGTCCACTGTGGCGTTCGATAATGCACTCCGGAAGGTGGCGTTCACCGGCATAGCGTCTGACACGAATGCGGCCATCATGGTACCACAAATTAAAGCGGGATTCGTCAGAAAACACGACATGCTGCCAATCAGCACGCCAGTCTCTATGCTGATTGGCCCATTGTAGCCGCAGGCGGCGATGGTCGTGCGTTAGGGGGATCCTGTATAAAGGAGTCCGTGCGCGCAGTCCACACTGCAGCAGACGTCTACGAATTGATGAAGCACACAATGAAACACCTGTAGCTATTGACCACAGTGCTGCCAATTGTCTAGAGGAAGCTGTACGGTCCGTCCGCGCCATGCGGACCAGGTGTCTATCATCGCGAGCTGACGTCACATTTCGGGGTCCACTCCCGGATTTCCGAGTTGTCCGACACTCGTCCGTCCACTGCTTCCAAACGCGCATCACTGTGCTGCTGTTACGCTGCACACGAGAGGCTACTGCACGATACGACAATCCAGCTTCACGAAGGCCGATGATTCTCCCTCGTTCAAACTCTGTAAGTTGTTCAAATCTCGCTCTCTTTCGTCGACGAGGCATAAGTACAGATTGAGTTAACGTTTACCACTAGCAGATAACCACCGATAACCATACACGCCTCGCTACAGCCGTCTATTTATTCGGATCCGTCAGCCGTTCAGTGGGCGCTGCTCAGCATACGCATGCGCTACGGATTTGCAATTCTAATCATTTGCATATCATGCGCTACTTTGCATTTCCTGAAAATTTCAGCTCACTCGCGTAAGTCCTTCATGGTGTTGCAATTTTCACAAACGTGAGTGTAATACTATTATTCTGTATATTTGAGATACAGCTAAAAAATCATTCAACTCTGTTATATTTTTGCAATCTTTTTCATTTTTCTGAAAAATACGAAATGCCAAACTATGTTATCCTTCCCTTACATTTTTGTTTAATTTTCTATTTAGAAATAACTCATTATCAACAAACATTATAAACAAAAAGATAGCTTTCCAACCTCCCTTTCTTTTAATCTAACGCATGAAAAATTAGCTAGAATTTTCGTTGAGTCCTTACGTAAAGCCTGAGACTTATCTTAAAGTTTTTTATTGCCTAAGTTAGCTTAATATTTTATTAAAATTTTGTTTTAGCTTCAACTTATGTTTATTTCTATAAATTTTAATGGCTTGATTTTCCCAGCTTTCTTTATCTGATAAGAAGTTTTAATATTTATGTTCCAGAATACAAAATGAAATTCTGTTTTTAAAAATTCTTTGGCACTCTATCATTTAAAAAAAAGTTTGAAACAGCGAATGTTGGTAGCGGATGAAAGAAATGGTTGAAAAATCTGTGTTTTTGTTTTTTCTTCATATGTTAAGACACATATTGAATATGCAAATGCTATATATCACTGGAATTCGAGAACTGATTGCAAAAAAATTACGGAAATAAGCAACTCTAAACAAATTTTCTCGCTAACTGTAGCTACTTAGGAATGGAAATAAATGCTAATACGTATGCAAGCTTAAAAAGTTTTATATTTCAGTAATAATTTTTCTCTAAATCCCTTCTTTAAAATAATGAGCAAATTTGAGCAAAAAATTGTGTTTCGAACCATTTTCTTTCTTTTTATCCTGTTTTCTCTCCTTTTTCATATATTAGTTTTATATTCCTTCGCTGCATCATATTTTCTTAGAACCGCTTATTGTGTATTTTTGTCTCATTTGAAAGTTTACTGGTTGATCTGGTTCTTTTAATGCATGGGTGCGCCTTATGTTAATGCTGTTTTGTTTTCTGTATTTATTTATGAGATATCCTTGTAATATTTTCTTTGAAATACTATTCCGTTTGGATGAATTGCTTTCAATTTTACCAGATGTGCAAGGAATGATTAGTGACGCATTTTTAATAAAATAACTTAATATTTCGTATAAATTATCCTAGGGAAAAGGTGGTTTAATATAAAAATTACGATGGAGAGCAATACTTGAATATTGATTCACTGAAAAGAAACGCCTCTCAACGAAGAACACGAAGTTGCAGTTTTGCCTCATTTTAAATATAATTTTAAAAATCTTGTCTAATTGCATATCATAAAGAATTTTGATACGATTTCAGAAATGAAAGCAAAAACGTTATACTGAACACCTATAGTAGTAAATTAAGAATTAAGAGTATTTTAATTTTACCATTCTCTTTTTATTTGTATATATACATAACATACTAATCATATAACACATGGGCAATAGGAAATCCCTGAACCGTTAAAACATATATTTGGATTGTTACTTTCAATCACACTTTAGATCCAATCCATTGTCATACAAGATGAGCTAAATAATGTATACACAGTTCGAATTATTATAAAGTTCAGTTTTATTGTTTTACGGCAAAGGTAAAAAGCCCTAGTTGATGATAACCTGTTGTTCTTAATACTAACTTCAATTTTTAGTGAATAAGTTAAATTCCGTAAAATTTCACCATCCTGATTTTAGTGAATAAGCGAATGAAATTATTAATAACAACCCGTCCATGTGATAGATTTTCATAAATTCTTCACTTTAACCGATTTATTTGGTTATTATAAATAACAACCAATTAATCACATTTTCAGTTGTATGTGCATGTGGTTAATATTAAAATCCGAATGTTTAAAATCATATTTTTAAAAGAATCAATAGAAAGATAACTTTTTTTTTCCGGGCCAGAAGGAGAGGTGTTTTTCAATGTAGCCTCATAACTCCCAACGCAATTTTGGAATCTTTTGCAGAGCTTACCAAGTACCACTTTCCAGCCATACATTTCGATCAAAATTTCTTTTACTGAGAACATGGATTACGTTTGGAATATGGCTTTTCCGATGACAAGGCTATTAAATATAGTGGAAACGTAATTTTGAAATTTTTATATTGTAACCAACGTTCCTCATAGATTTTCTTCGTTACTGGTTACATGTTTCTCTAAACTTTCCCTGCCCTGCAGAGTGCGTTGATTTCCGCTATGTTCCAGAATATTTTTCTAAACATTCTGAACAGTTTATCCTTCTGCTTCAAATCTAACTTTTATTTATTTTTACCGATGCCACATCCGGTAGCCGAATTCTGCAAGAAATACTCTTCTAAACTCTAACTGAATACTCTAACTCTAGTTTCACACTTCCAGTAGCAATATGGGATGCATTTTGCTTTACTAAAAGGTTAGTCGAAATATACTCATTGTTTTAAATAGGTTAAATTTAAAAAGAGAAAATTTTAAGTTAATTTTTAGATGTTAAAATGCGTATACATTTTTTGGAGAGGCCAGATTTTTCTTCTAACAACGTATTTCGAAAATCTTTTTTTTCGACGAGAACTAATAAGAAATATTTTTAAATAAAATTCAGAAATGCTATATCATCGTTATCAAGCTAACTATTTTGCAATGTATTAAAGGAAAGAAATACCTTTCACAAGAAGCAATAACATACGAATCTTTTGAAAATACAAAAGTCATGCAATAATTGTGAAAGGATAAATCTTTTATTAGAAAAATTTCCTCACAAATAAGTCATAATGGAATAACAATAATTTCAAAAGTATTTGACTGCCAAGGAAACATTTCTTTGCGAGTTTAAATTCTTAAATTTTGCAAGTTCATTAACATTTGACGTAGAGAATGGCGACTAGGTATTGCCTGATGATTTTATTTCTTGTTTTCTCTTGAATACCTTGTTCTGGTGTGTCGTGAGTTTGATAGCAGCAACACTTTCTTTATAGCATGAGGTCCATGTTTATGTTTACATTGGCTCCAAGGCGATATTGTTCAGCTAGAAGCTACAAGTACTGTGTTAAGGCGTTTGCATATTCTACACAATACAGTGTTTCGCTTGTCTGTCAACAAAAGTGAAACAAATCCCATTTCTGCTTCTTTTAACACATCCAAACGATTAGCTTAGTGTGACGCCTTTTCGAAAGCACGACTCTGCACACTTGAGCCATTTTTCAAAAATGTTATATATACTAACCGCTATTACATTGAACCCTAATACGTGCCAAAGACTGAAACATACGAGATAAAAAGAAACGAGTCGAGTAACGGAATATGGCGCAACATCCTACTTTTAGTATTTCAGCCAATAAAGGTAAGAAGCGTCGTTTTTATGTTGTTTCTTCAGGTTCTGTACACGGAATGTGGGAGACAATGCCAGCCCTGCCGCCCCCCAGTCCAATTAGGCACCGAAAACGCTAACAACGCATGTCTGGGGGATTCTGTCTCGTTGAAATAGAAATCCAGAAATTCTTCAAAAGTAATGGACTCGGAAGGGAGATAGAGCTGTAATCCTTCTGAGAAACATTCAAGGGAAAGCAAGCGATGCTGAACGGAGTAAATGTAAAAAAAAGGTAAAAAAATGTTTTCTCTAGAAAGGCAAATATTCACAAATTAAAAAACTGCACAAACACTATGTATACAAATGTATATATATATATATATATACATTTGTATACATAGTATATAGGGCCCTATATATATATATAGGGTCACTTTTTATGAATTATTATAATTTGTTGCATGGTAATGAGAGAAAGAGAAAAAAAATGAAACAATGAGCATCCGAGAAAACCATTCGAGTTCGCTCTCTCCATGGACTTTAGAATTTAACCTCCATGGACAGAACGAACGTGTGAGTAGCAGGTACTGCTATTTAGTGATTGAATATCGTGAAAAGTAACGTGTAGGGCAAAAGCAGTGGTCGGACACTTGAAGCCGGTATTGTCGGGCAAACTACAGATGAGGACTGAGATATAGCCAATATTATGCAGAAAGTTTCACAAATACAATAACATTTCTCGCAAAAGAAAGGGAACCATGCAGTTATAGCAGTAAGATATTAGCAGCTAATAGCGAAAACTTAGTTTTCCTGCATAGTACCTACTGTTACCTTGTCCTATACAATCACAGCATGCGAACCTTTCCTATACCTACTAAACTTTTATTGTACCGTTAGCATGTCTAGTTTTATCTTAGCGTAAAGCAATAAATATTGATAGATCGGTCTAAAGTCCATTACGTATGTTTTAATGGATTAACAATGTTTAAATTGCATACATTTTTTCTTCATATGCAGTATTGGTAATGACAGTTTCTTGAAAGCAACTACTCCAAGCAACGCATGAAAGCAATCTTTATGCATTTTTCCCCTTTTGTATATATTTAAAACAGTCCTTTTGCGTTATTTAGATCTTATTAGAAATAAATTTCATGGAATAATTATGACAGGGAATCTAATTTAGTTCCTAAATCTCGCAAATCAATCTTGCAAGACAGACTTTCCCTGCAGGCTATAGCATCAAATAACCAATTTAACAGAGCTTTTGAATACGTTGCATATCTTATGACCTTCTGTGATTCACTTCCTTTCCTGTGGGCGTGATACATTGATACATGATGCCGCCTACTTTCTGCGCTCCTATAATTTATCCACAGTAGATGCAACAAATGAAAATGATTTCTTGCATTTAATTTTGGACTCTAAATTTGTAACTTTTCAAAAGTAAATTCATGTTCGCTAATTTTCTCCAAACTGGCAGAAGGAAGCAGTTTTCAGATTCCAAATGCTGTTGCAGAAGATTAAGCTTCTTTCAAGTATACTTCATCGTTTTAAATTAATTATGTTTTGGAGTCTATTAGAATTTTTCGCACTCAGATGGATGTGTTAAAAGAAGCAGAAAAACAAACGATACTTTCGCCTAGATTCGAACTCTGACCGTCGTAACTGTTAGCCAAACATCCTTCCAACTACACAGCAAAGGCACTAGGCGAAGAGGAAGAAATTCTTTTAAAAAAAGGTATTCTCCGATGAAAAAAACAGCACGTGACGTTATTATTTACCATATTTTAATTACTATAAAGTATAAATAAGCTTTTATATATATTTTACGTAACTTAAGAAATGTTGCATTACCAGCTTTACAGAGGTGGTTATTTTGAGCAACACAATCCCGTTATTTTTTATGCTTTTCTGCATGCTTCTTTCATTTGATTTATCTCAGTTACAACCGAAACTTTTCGGCACTCAATCAAAAAAACAAACAAAAGACTCGTAAATGGTTTTTCCTCGCAATATTTCTCCAGCACCTCCTTATATGTACATTTTGCCTTATTTTCTGCGTCGAATGGCAACAGCATAATTTAGCGATTTCTCTAGTGGCCCTGTTTGCTGTTCGCTCTTTCACACTGTCGTAAATTTCTTCTCTTCTTTGCTTCCCCAGTTTTTTCGTTCTTGCAATCAAAGCACCAAGAGCTGGATCGTAAATATTGAAGAAGGGTAATTCTGAAGTTCTGGATATCACACTTTCATATTTAAATGGAGAAAATGTGCGAGATACATGGACATAAAGCGCGAAGTAAAAAATCTAAATTCGAATATGATATTATATTACGGAATTTTTGTCAACCAGAAATTCTATACTTAAGCAACAAAAACAGGCCGTACGCGAATGCGCCAAAAATGCAATTATTTATGAATATCTTGGAATTAGGAAACAGCATTTGCAGTATTCAGTTTTCGTGAAACTAAAACAGTCTCAATGCGTCATTTTAATGGCGGAAAATTCCTTTAATGTCTGGAAGTTTTGTTATTCCTACAGAATAAGATAATATACGCATTTTATGACATTTACACATCTTACATTAGGTTGAATGAAAGGAAGGAATATGTTTCCATTATTCCTCATATTTTAAATATTTGTTCTTTAATTCTTATTCGACAATTTAAAAGAGACGTTTGCTTACGAAATACTTATCACTAATTGGCATGTTGAAACGCTATTAAAATGTGTATTCATTTCTGATAAACCTGCATATATTACCCATTTCAATATCCTGAATAAATACAATGAAAAATTATTACAGAAGAAATATGTAATTTCCATAATTTATAAACCGCGCCTGTTGAAAAATACTTCGAAGAGATGTACATATGGCATCCCCTCCTGCATTCCCTTTGGTAGGTAATCTCCATGTGCCACATGACTAAATAGGCCAAATAGTCTACATTGAAAAGGAAACATTTATTTTAGGAACATAGTTTATGTGTTGCAGTTAGCATGGAATGTACTATTTTAGCCATTTTTGCTTTCGGAATATAACTGGGGAAACTGAAGATGAAAACTCACCCTTGTTGTTGATCCTTAGGATTGTTGAAAGATGAGGGAAAATGTTTTAGCTTATTTTTTAGGAATACCAAATAGCCCAGGATGTTTTAACTTATCCATGTTTAACTCATCCATGTTTTAACTTATCCATGTCATACGATCCGTGAGTTTTCAGTTTTTTGAAACAGGCATTGATATATTCTCTGCATGAAATTCATTTCCGGAAACATGATTGACAACATTGAACAACAGACGACCGTAATGCAGAAAAAAATAGGTAGGACACCGGAAACTTCGCTAATTCTTTTGCAGATATAATCTCCAGAGCACTAATTCTACATCTGCTTCCCAGGTTTCACACAAAACTGCTCCCCCAGAAGAAGGGATCCGAAGGACTCCCACCCGTCTTTTCCTATTTCCAAACCTCTTCGAAGAACTTTTTTCTCACCTGCATGTTAGAGACCCCCAGACAATACACACATTCTACATTAATGACCAGTTTCTCTAACCACTATAATTATCGAGATCGCGCAACCGATATTGTTTTTCCGAGTTCTAAAATGCAAATTGCCTTCTCCATTGCGCATATAGTTATCGTCTACTAAGTCAAGTGGAGACGATAACAGAGTTAGGTTATCACATGGATGCTGAAAAAATGCTTTAAATCTATGCGCACCTAACCCTTTAAGTGTAATTAATAATGCATATTTATAAGAAACTAAAATGTTTTTATAATAATACTATGTAATTATACACATAATAAAATACACTTATATCCTTTAGAATGCGTTTACATTATATGATTGCATTTCTCATGTGCAAATTTTTAATATATTCATGTGGTCGGTATACGTGAAAAATAAAGTGCTTTAGATGCAGAACCGCGAAGTGCAGTAGGATATATTTCCTAGAAATACATTCTTCCATTCATAGTTAAACGGTAAGCTTCTGAGCTGAATTTTTTACGATGCCAGCAAAAAATTTTCGCTCGACATAGTGTGTGCATATGTGTAGAGTCAGAAAAAGAAATTTCTGGAGCGAAAGATTCTTTGCAAAACTGCGCTCGACAAGGTCCTTTAGGAAACTTTAGCCCGCTCTGATAGCTCGCTCTTTTTGAAACATTCAAGAACAGTCCTTATGGACCTCCCTAAAAAACAAAATAATCATGTAGCATAGGAGAGAACATATTACCCTAAAAATGTATGCTCTAGCATTAGTGTAAGTCGGCAATGGCTGGCACGTTCCAGAAGTAGTGAATATAAATGTTCGCACCCAGGCGTAACGATATGCTTCTATATTTTCTGTGCTAATATCTTGTTCCAAGCAGAAAGTAGATTCCCATTTGTCTGCAGAAGAAATGTATATACAAAGAATATTTACACATTTTTGGAATGATTTCCATAAAAAATTATTAAAAGCAATGTTTTGGAATAAACATTTTTAACAGAAGCTTATTATTTGAAGTGAGAAATAGAATATACTGCTCATAAATTTATTTTTCTTTCAAAACGTCGCACGTAAACAGGCTGGGGATTGAGGGATATAGTTTTGAGCTTTCTGAAGAGAAATATTAATATTCTATAATCTTAGTGAAATATATAGTATTAAAATTTCTAAGTGCGAAATAAGTAACGTTATTATCTGGAAAGGAGAAAACCGTCAATTATTACTTTTGCATAGAAAGAACACCGAAAAGAAACAAATACCCGATAAAGATATGTACTGATTCTAATAATTCTAAAGTTAAATTATTGGTAAAAGGAGAAAATCCGCAAAGGCAGGAATCTGTTGCAAAGTCTTTAAATATATCTGTAGCAACTCAAATAATCTGTAATAATATTTAAATAAAAGAATAAACTAAAATTTCCAAATTAAAGAAAAGATAAAAGACATAATGATCACCAGGTTTTGCGGAGGCATGTGGCTCAAGATTTGTAGAAATTTAATTCAAATAATTTAACCTTTCGAAAATGATGAAACAGCCAATAAAGGTACCAAAATGGAAATTCATTCGCGAATGTTAGAAGTGGAAAGCGCATTCTGAACCATCTTACTTCGGATGTAGATCTCTATATATTTTTTATTTTAAAAAAGAAATTCATGGAAATTTTCTCGAACTTTTTTAACACAGAAGTTATTTGAAATTCTATCATTGTATTCAGCTCGCACATCATGCACAAGTAAACAATATCGAAACAGGAAATGATGACGAATAAGCCAAAATCTAAAAATCCACTGCACATGCCCTTCTAATTTCATCCGAAACTTAGAGTGGCACATTTAAGTTGCCTTATCCCTCACTGGCCGCAGAAAGTTCTGGGCCCTTTTATATAAACATATGCACAATTACCGTTACTCTTAATGTTTTTATAAATATAGATAATTGATTTGCTGATGGTGTTCGAAATCATTTACATTCAAAAGGAAAAAAAATAAATTGTTTTAGAGTAAGTATTAAAATATTAAAAGTATCTGTGTACTTGTATATTCACTTATATTTACTGAACGTAAATTATCACACTCGTGTGCAAAATTAAGAGAATTTGCAAATTATGCCTAGTTTTACGAAAAGTATTGATTATGTCGCCGAAGAATTATACAAATATTCCGAATTGAATGTGCAAGCGTCCACGTGCGAATCTGGAGCTATAATTGTGGAGGCTCTATAAGCCGACTAGGAATTTTCTTTGATTGTGTGCTCGTACTCCTTCACAACATGCGTCATGTTTCTCGCAAAAGTTGGGTAAATTTTGTAAGGTGTCAGAGAAAGTGAGTAGCCACGTTGGACTGTCGGAATGACATGGAGACACTTCGGTAGCCTGGAGGCAGATCAATAATAAGCGCACGCGGATTCGAGGCTCAATTTAACATTCAGTGTCGTCTATACCTTGTGGAAGCAGTTTCAGGCTTGGAATATCCATATCCAAGCCTGAAATCCATATAGAAAAGGCTTGGAAAAATTCGAACATGATCCACAACGACGAATAAGGATCGTTGCTTTGTACTTTTGAGCTCGAGGACGCAGGACTGCTACAGCTTCACAGCTCTCACGTGAGCTGCAATGACGAGTTTCACGGTCTACATTTGCCCGAAGTATTCAAGAGATAGGTCTGCATGCCAGAAGGCCCACTGTTTGCGCCCCGCTCACTGCAGCATACAACAGAACGCATTTAGCATGGTACAGACAACATACGCCTTAAACCAGACTTCAGTGGGGTATCGTTTGTTTTACAGGTAAATCGAGTTTTGGCGTGAGCACTGATTCTAGACGTACCTGAATCAGGAGAGAGTTTGGAACACGATACCAACCCCATCATCAGGAAAGGGGTCCTTATGGCAGTGGCGGTGATGACTTGGGCAGGCATTATGTTGGACGTCTGCACACCCCTCCATGCGTTTGACAAAGGCTTGCTGACGGCTATGAAGTACAGAGAAGAAATCTTAGACTACCTAGTTCGAAGTTTTAGGGGTGCAGATTGTCCTGTGTTCCTATTAATGCACAACAACGCTC
>KK122266.1:184777-219212 GCA_000611955.2 Stegodyphus mimosarum
CATTCTTCCACATAGGCCTTAGCTGGTCGATGATTAACTGGAAAGTGCGGATATTCGCTGGATATGTTGGCCAGTCAGATCTCCTGATCTTAATGCTATAGAACATGTCTGAGACGCTCTGAAAAGGGCAGTGTCATCTCACCATTTCCTTTCAAGAACTATGTTGATGATGAAAACTCCCTTGCCGCAAGAGTGGGAACGATTAGCACAGAGACTCCTCAGCTGTTTCCTGTGCTGCATGCCGTCACGTTGAGCAACCTGTCTGGCACTGAGAGCGGACGGTACCTCATATTAGACTCATTTTCATTTCGATACCACAGGTGCAAGTTGAACATCCTTGCACTATTAGACTTATTGATAATCCTAAGTACGTCAAATGAGTTTTGAATGGTACACCTCTTTTTTTTATAAATGTATGTTCATACCAAATTTCATTAAAATCTGTCCACTAGATCTTAAGAAATTCAATATAGTGGCAAATTCTCTTAATTTCGCACACAAGTGTATAATTATAAATCATTTTATCTCCATCATTAGATTGCTCAAATGCATGCATTTCTTCTGGAATGTTAAAAAAATACCTCATGTGCTTTTAAAATTCCTTCTCGCATAAACAAAATTTAGAAACTGAAACTAAGCAGTTGACAGACTGTTGTCTAGACGGAAGCGCAGGTCTGATTATGCTGTTATCTAGACGTTATGCTGATTTTGTTTTTTCTCTTAATGACTATAATGTTATAAAATAATTAAAGAAAATTATACTTTGCATAAATCAGCCATTTCAATGTTAATATATATTTCGCTTTTCATTCTATTCAGTTCAGAAAAGCATTTAATTTTTATTCAAGTGTCTGATGACTCTTGAAAGTTGTTAAATATTTGGCATTCGCTTTTGTCGATAGAAAAGATAACTAAATATCGTACTAACAAAACTTGCAAGTAGCTAAATCACATGAATAAAAATTAATATTTCTTAGAAAGCTTTTTATTTAACTCCTTTTACATTAAAAGTTAACAAATTTGAGAACAATAGATTCCAGTTCTTTGTCATTAAGCAATTTCTTATCCAGAAATATATTTTAAAAATTGTGAAAATGCATTTGGTGCGCCTTGGTATAAATTCTTCGGGGTAATGTGTAATGAAAAAAAGATATTCTTTGTCTTCACAGAAACAGGAATGCTTTTAGAATCCCGTAATTGTGTAACTCATCGTAGATTCTTCATTTATTGCATAATATAATAAGTAATGACATGATTAAAATCTTCCTAGAGCTTACAGATTGTTCTTCTTTTTAACCTATACATACTTCCTATGCAACTGTTTATTCTAATTATCTTTGAAAAATTCACTCCTTCATTTATAGTGCAATGGTCAGTTTATCCAGTTGGTTAGTGGAAGAATTAGGATATATTTCCGTCTATGAGACATCTTATCTTTCTTGAGCTTAATTTGAATTACGTTTACTTTTCGTTTTTCAGGCAACTCTGGCACATTTTTAAAGGTAATTATCGAGTAAAGTATTATATGGCATTATTAAGAAGTAATGTTATAGTCAACTCATCCGTCTGAGGCGACACACTGGAAGCATATCTGAGTAGAAAACGCAGGTTCAATTCCCGGTGATAGCACATCTTATCTTTTTGGAATTGGCTTTGAATTCCGCTTCTTTTTATACAGTACATAACTACATCACCATTTTTAATGTAAGCATCTTGTAAAGAATTGCAAAACCTCTTTTCCATATAGGGAGTTTAGGTTCATATCAGCTTATACTTGGAAGACAGATGTTTATCTACTGTTCATTCTCACTTCATATTTCTAGAAGACACGTGTTTAGCTACTGGCCATGTCCCACTTCATATTTCAGCATTTTCTTCTATCTGACCACTTTACTACTACCATTATTCCCACACTGGGAAGTAGTGGTAGTATTCTTCTTAGTTTGATTCATTTCACTGAATTTTTTTAATCACCTCCCTTACTGAGAAAATTGAATGAATTTAAGTTCAGTGTTCGGCGAAAGGACACTTTTTTTTAATTTCCTGCTTCAAAATAGCTTGACGTTTATCTAATCATATATATATTCATCACATTACTATTTGATTGGAAGAACAAATATATTGAAAGTATTAATTTATTCTCGCAGCATATAAAATAAGAAGGTTTTGGTTTAGTTTGAAGTAATATTTGTAACATGATGTGTGAAAGCAATACCTCCAGAGAACGATGGCAAGATGACTTTGAAATACAAATGTTCTGTACCCGTTTTATTCATGCGAGGCATTCATTAAACAGTAGACACATTGGTTTTGTATGATTCTTTCACACATGCGCTCCAAACGCAACCATTTCCGTTTGCCTTTCAGAAGTTATAAAAATCAATACCATGCTGTTCTGCATATCCAGAGAGAGAAACTTTTACTGCAGCCAGCGCTTTTAATTAGTAATTCTTCGTCCATCCAGAGTAAATGTTGACCTTCTGAATTTAAATATCAATAGTCAAATTAGAATGTAGATTTTCAAAAATGCATTAAGCACACGCGGAATTATATTTATGCTGTATTTTACCATATCGTAGCCCTCTAAACTAAACCTCAGACAGACATTAGAGCGTATTAAATCCGTACATCTATGTTTTAGTTTTTAGAAATATTTTAAAATGTTTCGAAATATGTTTCTTCGTTAAAAGAATCTGTCAATAATGAAAATAATATTGAATATAATACTATGAGAACTTGCATTTGCGATGAGGTATTTCTTTTCTTTTCTCCTTGCCATCACCAGTAATAAATGCAGATTTATTTTTATGTAGTTACAAAAATTTATCTTCTACGAGTTATATAACTGTAGGCAATGACATTAGAATAAAGGGAATGCAGCGAAGGATTAACATTAATTATAATCGACAAGTTTTCAGTTCCCCCACGATCGAATCGTCAGCTCAACTGCAGGTTTCGATTCTATGCTAATTTTGATTCTATGCTGATGCAATTTAAAAGACTTAATTAAATTCTTTATAATTGATTACTCGTTGTTACTATTTACAAGCTTTAAATGGCAATACATTATAAGTCTATGCTATGCCAATGTTGTCTGTATATCGGCATCTCTTTTACGTCAAATGTACATTGGGAGTCTTATGCTTGTATCTGCCTTACCAATGCCAATCCTAAACATTATTGACCATAAGTGACAACTCTGTATAAGTAACAAACGGGTGGCATTATTAGTCCAAAGACGCTGTGTCCCTGAATTTTGCTTTGGAAACGTTAAAAGTCTGAATCACTTTTCAAACAGTTGTCACAAAATATTGCAGCCCTGTATTATATTTAAAGAAATTAAATAATGAAGGATCTGCATAAATGGTTGCATATTTCTCCAGATGTGTTAAAACAACAGTTCCCAGAGCCATCTAATTTTGAATCACGTACTTTTCCACCCGAATATGCGCATCTGGAAGCCCGAATTTGAAATTTGTTTTATTATCTATTTCATATTTTGTAAAACTTTATCGACTTTTTAATGAACAAACTCAAACGATTTAAAAGCGAGCAATGGCAACACTCTACGGGGGAAAAACCATTTTATCTAAAGCTCGCGAACTGTGTATCGGAAATTGTAAAGATATGCTGATTTTAAAATTATTTTGCGATATTGCTGTTGAACTAAATTTTGTGGTTTAAGTGCGAAGAACATGATATTTAATAAATAAAGGTAACACAGAAGACGTTAAAAACGCCCCTTTGGACGTAATTTAAGATCTGAAACCTTTCAGATTTTTTCTTATTGACTTCTTTTCTCTTTATAGTTATTATGCCACTATTAAAATCTCTTTTTCATTCTTCCGGTGACTAATACGTATCGTATGCCGTTGTCAACCCTGCACCTTTCTGGAGATTCTATGCGGTGCCGATTCTGTGATGTCTTCATAAATATGAACACATAACAGCATCGATTTCTTCTATATGGTACATCGATAGCAGCATTTATTTACGCTATAATACACGATAAAAAGGTGTGCACGTGATAAATCTATATGCTATGATAAAGCATCTATTTACCCTATATAGTGTATCGATCACAAACCTGATGCACCCTATAGTACCTTATAAAGTGACGTAAAGCTTTATATTGTGGTACAACATCATATCACCGATATACCCTACTAATATACCTGTAAGCCGAAATATGCAATTACAGCTGCCATTTGCAAATCCTGTTGTATCAATATATTAAGTTCTTCAAAATTTTCGGAACATTCACCATAGAATTTTTTGCCTACAATACAATTAATTTCGTACAATTAAATTGCTATTCAATTAAGTTATTATAATTAATTAAAATACTATACAATTAAATTTTGTACTGTTATAGATAAAAAACACTTCTTAAATATTATACCATGAACCACAGTTCAGTGTTATTTTTGCATGCATTTTCTTCCCATTTGTTTTCGTTTTATATAGAAATTTATATGTTTGATGATTTATGGTAGTCATTTTTCATTCATTCCAAAATAAAATAAAAACTTAACCTTTTCAGACGAGGCCTGATTAATCGATAATCTGGTTAATCCGTCCTGGTTAATAGGGAATCTATTTCACCTAACTGATATTGCTGGGATATTATAGAAATACAGATTAATAGTAGAAACATTTTGTAGAATAATAGAAAAATTTTCCCACGATATATAGTAACAAAAAATTGACAATTATATTTCAAATAAATTACATTCAGTTTCCTCACTAAACATTTCGAAGCTGTGCATTAAAAATACGGGCGCACACACAGTTTTTAAAATGATGATCATATTCAGCGACACGAAAAAATAGAAAATGTGAATTCAAACTTGATTCATATAATAAATGGTACTTTAGCACAAGTGTTACAAAGTTTCCATGATCAAAAGTGTCAAAGCATTTGAATAAACATTTGTATAATGAATCCCCATTTTTAATGTCTTCGAATGAACTGCGCAAAGATGTAATTAGTAATGATAAAGAACAAAGGAATGTTTTTCCAAAAGATGATTGAACGGGCAATATTCAAAAAGAACTTATTCCTTATTTATGAGGAAGCAAATACGTATTGTGCACACTTAATTTTTTAAATTTTTAAACAATGTCGCTTAATTCTGGGAGCTATTAGAAATTTTTCTTTCATAAGATAAACGCTCAATTATTTTTAAAGAAATTAATTAAGTACTCCTTATTATGCAAGAGCAATGAAAGACATTGATTCATCTTCAATACGAAATGATTAAACTGATTAAAATTTTCTTTATTAAGGGAAATTACAATGAATTTCTTTACTTATAAATCAATTGTTCAAACAAATAAAAACTTGAATTCTTCATTTCTTAAATTCCAGAAAACGGGTTTCTTTCCACAGATAGGAATCTATTTAGTAAAAATGTTTTTATAATGAATTTGTGAGCAGTTTGATTCAATGGCCATGAATAAGTAATTTGGAAGTTTGCATAAATGAAACGGAAATATCCTGTATTATACATCAAGTGAAATGTTAGTTTTTGTTAGCAATCTACGAACCAGAAATTCAGGTACAAAGTTCTTTATGTTACACGTTAAATATTCTAAATCAAATGCAGATTTACAAATATGCGTATTATATAATTGTATTTTTCTTAAATTATGATTTTAATAACACTTAAATATTACTAGTCTAAAAACTTAATTAAAATGCAATGTAATACAAACGTTAAAACATCAGAGAATAAACTACAAAAAAGCAACTCTACGTGCAAAATACCATTTCATAATACGTACATTAGACACTGCTCTAAAAGGTTAAAGGGCAAAGGGATTTTAGGTAATATTCTGCAAGCATACAAGGCCTAAACATAAAATTTAGCACAAATAGAGCTGAAACAATAATTTATTGCAGTTTATGGCGTTGCAACAATATTCATTAACCAAAAACTGATAGAGCGTTATTTTGCCAAATTCCATGATAAGAACGACAAGGAAGTATTTTTTTAAAGGTAAAAATTAACCATAATGTGGAATACATCTTCTGTTGATGTGAGTGCAAGACTTTATACCTTCTCCCATACTGTTAATGAAGTTATTAGGCTTATCGTTGAACCAACGCCCATGCATGACTTATTTATTCGTCCTTGTAGTTCATTTAATGCTGTTAGACGGGGTGATGAAGGAATAAAAATCAGATGTGGACACCACGTTGACTTCATTGTATGGCCTATTAAATTATGCACATTTTTTGCGGCATTTTATTTAAACTTGTTTCCTCAAATTTCTTTAGGGATACATTTCCCATTCAATTAATTTAGTTCTTACTTTGCGGCAAGGCAAAAATACACAAAATCTCAAAACGTCTTCATTAAAAACTGTAAAATACAGGAAAACTTAAAACGACAAATACACTCAAAAATAGTTTAAAAAAATAATTTTTACAATTAAAATTAGAGTTTCTGCGCAAAAGCAAGCCATTCTAGAAGCGGGAAGAAAGACAAAATTTTCGGTGCACAAAACGGTAAGTTTTGTTCACAGCGGGCAGAAAGACACTGAAATTAGTGCACGAATTTGCTTAAATCATTATTCTGTAAAGTTTCGAATGTAAACAAATGGCGTCCTCGGTGGGCTTGGCGGCACTTAAATTTTTAAGTTGTTGATAATTCTAAAACTATTGCATGCAGATTAACTAAAGGCATAAAACCTTAAACGGAGTATAAAAAACCACATAATTCAATTACTTTTAAGCAAAAAAATGTAGCTTATTTAGATTATCTCCTTTGACAAAGGTTGTTACAATTCTGGAATCATCAAAAGTGAATCTTGAATAAATTTAAGATGAAAGCTTTAAAAAGATATAATTAAAAGTGAAAATGTAATCAATAAACCAAATAATTACCGTCATTGACCGGAAATTAGTTTACTTTTCAAAGGGAACAAACTAACGCACGAAGAGTTAACAATAATTAATAATTGCGAAAGTGTTTCGTCTTTTTCTCTAGTAAGAATTACTATGACAAAAAAGCGTTTGAGTAAGATGGGTTTAAGTTAATTGAGATTAAGTGAGATGAGTTGAAGTAAAAGTGCTGTTTAGAATTCAGTCAGAAATTGCCGGAACATTCCGGCAATTTTAAAATCAATCTTCAAATCGGATATATTTTTGTAAGTGTGAATTTATTTCCTTAATTGAAAAAATGCCCCTGACACTTTCTCCTTTAATCATATTAACTCATATCATTAACTCATGTTTAATCATATTAATTAACATAGTATTTAGTAAACTTTGTAAAAATAATGAACACAGTGCAATCTTTGTCAGAACTATTAAACAAGTAAGAAAAGTTGAATAAAATTTTATTCACATAAGACTAAAATAAAATTTAAAATGTATGAAAAGGAAATTTACATAGCATACATAAATGACCAGAACATGAATTAATTATCTTACGTGTTTGCTAGCTTTTAAAGTGACACAGGCCCGCTACGTTCGTTGTACTCAGAATGGAATTTGGAATTCGAACCAGGATGGAGAATGGAGGGGTAGAGAGAGTGAGGAGGTGGGGACTTATTGGAATCTAATTTTAGAATGCGGGAAACAAGAGGTCGTGGAACGTTGAAAATCTTTGAGTGTAAGATACTTCTGTTGAAATTGTGACTTTAAACTGCCCAAACAAAAGAAATTAATTCATTTCTGGCTAAATCTCGTAGCGGAGAGAGGAAAAAAGTACTAGGGATCTTCACTGCTGAGATATGCACAGATCACTGCACAGATATTCACTTCACTTCAGAGCTGTTAAGCAGGCTTAAAAGGTTCGAAATAGGCCCATTTTTTTATTAACTGCAGTAACGAAAATATCAGAATTAATGATTTTGCTTTATGTACAATAACTACAGTAATTACATTATTTACAAATCTTTTAACTGACAGTCATTCAACATATACCACCTTTTAAGGTTTTATGTTTATATATAATATGTAAGTCCACTCATATGTAATCTTCGGGGTACAGTAGCTGCAGATATCGCTTTACCAATGGATGCTGTAACCATAGATGTCACACGTGTGGAGGTCGCTCTGCGATTCCGCTTGGCTACACTAGCAATATATCGATCTTCCACGGGGGTTGTAACCCTTGGGCGATCGGATAGAGACCTTCGGACAACAGTCTGTGTGGTCTGGAATTGTTTCCATAAACGTGAAATTACGGAATGATGAACCCCGAAGAAAAGAGCAACATCTGTGATCGACTGTCCTGCTTCAATGCGCCGCACAGCACGCCAGCGCTCAGAATCTTCCATTCGTCTTCTGAAAGTCATAGAAACACGTATGTCTTGAAAACAAATTGTCCGAAAATTTAAACAACTTCTATTAGGACCTACAATCAACTTCTGTAACCCTTCTTCTTGTGAGAAGCTCGCTTCTCACAAGGCTGACTTTTTTGCATATTTCTTGACATAATAGCGCGATTGGCTGTTACCTAACATATTTTCATACTTCCATCTACCTCTGCAATTCTGATTGGCTTCCGGAAATTAGCATTTTCCTCTCCGTGCTTATCTTTTAGAAGTGAGTGTATATATATAGAGAGAGGAGCGCATTTACCTTTTTGCCTCAGGTGAAAAAATATCTTGGCACGGCTCTGATATAAATATATATTGGCTGCACCAATCGTATATATACACAGTCCAGTCACATTAATGTGACCATCTTGCGAGACGTGCAGGAAGAGAGTCACATAGGTCCCTGAAAGTGTTCTCTGGGATGTTGAGCCATGCCGACTCTAATGCAGTGGCCAGCTGCGCTAGATTACGCGGTTGAGGATCCATGGCGCGAACAACTCGATCGAGATGGTCCCACAGATGCTCGATTGGGTTTAAGTCAGGTGAGTTTGCTGGCCAGGGGAGGACGGTAAACTCATCCTGGTGCTCTTCGAACCACGCACGTACACTGGCAGCTGTATGGCACCTCGCATTGTCCTGCTGGAAGATGCCATCATCCTGAGGAAAAACAATGCGCATGTAGGGGTGAACATGGTCCGCAAGGACAGATGCGTACTTGTATTGATCCATTGTGCCTTCCACAATGATCAGTGAACCTAGAGAATGCCAGGAAAACATTCCCCAGACCATAATGCTCCCGCCTCCAGCTTGGACCGTTCCGGCAATGGTTGCAGGGTGGTTCCTTTCAGAGGTTTCACGCCTTATACGCCAACGTCCATCTGTCCGATGGAGCATAAAACGCGATTCATCCGAAAACGCAACCTGTCGCCACTCAGTGGACGTCCAGCTGCTGTACTGGCGTGCAAATTCTAGCCTTCGCCGTCGATGAACAGCAGTCAGCATAGGTGCACGAACCAGGCGTCTGCTTCGGAGGCCCAGACGCAGCAATGTTCGCTGAATAGTACTTTGGGAGACACTTTTGGTAGCCCCTTGGTTCATTTTGGTGGTCAGTTGCTCAACGGTAGCCCGTCTATCTGCCCGAACGCATCTCCGCAACCGTCGTTCGCCTCTGTCATCTATGGCCCGTGGTGCACCACATTTGCCACGTCGCTGATTTTGGACAGTCCCATTTTGCCATGCACGGTACACTTTTACCACGGCGGCACGCGAACAGTTCACAAACTCAGCCGTTTCGGAAATGCTTCCACCCTTGGCCCGAAAGCCAATGATCATGCCCTTTTGGAAGTCGGATAAATCGCTTTGTTTCTGCATTACGCCAACGATTGAAATGTTTTCCGAAGCCCTCACACACCCTTTATATACGCTCAACTGCACTGTGCTGCCACCTGCCTTCTGTGATTGGTTATTTAACTCTGACATGGAAAGTACGTGATGGTCACATTAATGTGACTGGACTGTGTATATATATACGATTGGTGCAGCCAATTGTAACGAAAAAGGCAGGTGCACAACTATATGTTTCAGCAGTCCCATATGCAAAATTTCAACGTTTTACGGCGACTGGTTTTTCGATTATAGATATATAAACATTCTTGCGTACGTACACATGTCAAGAAGAAATCTCTTCTAAATCTATTTTAAACCCGTTTTGCAATCCTTTTTGGCCAAAACAGCCCATTATTCTGTTCGTACGTGCTGCCCGTCACGCAAAATTCTATCCGTCTCGCAGAATCATCGTTCAGATGGTGTTGAGAGTGGTTGAAATGGATATTTTCGTTGGAATATGACACCCGAAATTTTGCCTCCAAGAAAATGATAAATGTAAAGCATGTGATAAACACGCAGATGCGGAACACTACTTAAATGACTGTGTGCTTACTGGGAGATTGAGGGAACAATATAAAAACAAATACAAAGAAGATTTTAACAGGAATTATGAAAACTTAATGGAATTGGCACAAAATATTATGAAATTTATAAATGCTAACAGAGAAACTGTTGGAGTTTATTAGAATTAAATACTTGATGAAGTGAGATTATAACTGTATTTGTTGAATGTTTTTGTTTTGAGTGTTTGTTTACGTGTTGTGATGTCTTGTTTCATGTTATAACCTATTTTGTGTTTAATTTTTATTTTTGTTTTGTTAGTTGTGGAGTGAATGAATTTTTTGGGGTTTGGTTTATGCTGGCAACCATACACACTCATATTTATTATTTTGTTTCTTTTCATTATACTAATTCTTTTGTTACTCGGTTCTCGAAGCTTGGTTTCTTCGGGGCTAGTTTTTACTACAAATATTTCTTTAGATTTTCTTATAATTCTGTTAGATACTTCGAACACGGCTGGATCGCTGGCTGCCCCCGTTTGTTGTTGGCTGGGCAAGTCCCTACTTCAAAGTCATAAGATTGAGTTTTCTCAATCAGGTGGACTGGGGTCTGCGCCCCATATCATAACCCGAAATTTTTTGCAATTACACTACATCCTTCACGTCATATAAGGAAGTAAAAAACTACTTTTCCTTCTAGATTTTTCCATAAATATCGAACTAAACTGAAATTCTGTATTATTATAACTTCGATTATAATGATTTTACTTGAGGTGACTACTACATCTGTTAAAAAAAAATCTAACATGTAACATCTGAATACATCAGACGCAGCGAGCTAGTTTGTGGTTTTAGTGTTTAGATTAAATCATGTTTCTGAATTTAAGGTTACATACAGCAACACTTACTGTTCAGACAGTGATTATTTTATTATATTCATTAAATTTTAATCCAGATGTATATCGCAAATAAAATGAACACCTGTGCTTTAATTTTTTTTTCAGCAGTAAAAAACTATAGGAAGATTTGCTAGTTTAACTGAAAACTTGCTAGTTTAACTAGTTTAACTGATCACATATTTAACATGTATATTACAAATTACTCACAAGAGAAACATTTTTAAATATTTGCTTGCAAAAATGCAAAATTTTCAGAACAAAAGCAAGCTAAATCGATAAAATCTGAATTTGTGTTTAATGTTAGGCACATTATTTTTGTGTAAAAACGTTTTGTCAATTCTGAGGCAGTAACTTTATAAGTAGGAAAACTTGTTAATAATTAAGTTTTCCATGAGAAAGCAAGTTAGCGAGCAAGTGCATGAAGTTGACCGGGAACTAAAAGGGTTTTATAATCATTGAAGAAAAGTTTTTTGCAAGAGCCGTTTGAAAAGCGCACCCCCTTTAAAATTTTTCAGTTCAAATTTCAAGTTAAATTTCACATTGTTCCAAAATCCAAGTTCGCCATATGAACATTTCTTAAAAAGGTGGCATCAGTCTGACTTAGAAGAAGTTCCTGCCCCTAGGCAGCAGGAAGTCAATTTCAATAGATACTGATGTAAGTTTACTACATTGCACATGCATTAATAACGTCCATTTTATGTATGCTCTATGTGATGGTATATCTCCCGCCTTCCTTGCAGGCCTTCGGCCAGCATACTCGGCGCATATTCAAGAAGTCCGAGGTTCCAGCCCCGTCAAGGGCATTGCTCATTTTTCATATCTGCTGCATCGAAATGACCTAATTTCTCTACAGTGGCGCCCGAACTAAAAAAAGAAGGTGGTGGATGATACTTCACCATTAGGATTTCGCGATTGGTTCCGCTAATCCCCAGTCATCTTTTAAAAGGGGGTGTATTTAATGCATATCTCCGGCCTTCTTAGCATGCCTTCGTGGTGTAATGGCCAGCACACTCGGCGCATATTCCAGAGGTACGAGGTTCGAGACCCTGTGAGGGCACTGCTCATGTGTCACGTCACCAGCATCAGAAAAACATAATGAGTGTACAGCGGCGCCCGAACTAAAAGGGTGGTGGATGGTGATTCTACATAACTATAAAAGGGCGATTGGGTCCCCTATCAACAGTCGCCCTTTAAAAGCGGGATACCACAACGGCATTGCTAAGAAGACGGGCGAAATACCGTTTTCTTAGCGTGCCTTCGTTGTGTAATGGCCAGCACACTCGGCACGTAATCGAGAGGTCCGAGGTTCGAGTCCCAGCGAGGACATTGCTCAAGGCTCCTGCTTTCAAAAAATACTTAATTTCTCTGCAATTCTAATGAAAATAAGGTTGTACTGATATTTCATTAGAATATACTTTTATTTGAGAAAATGTGTAGAGTCCAATTTGCGTTTAGGGCATGCGCTATTAGCTCATTTCCATTTGAATTTCAATGAATGAAGTATATCATACGCTAATTCTCGTGATAGATGGTTTAACTGAAATTTCTATCAATTAGTGCAAAAGTCATACATTATGCATTTCAGAGATTAGCATTTTAAAATAGAACAGCACTGGAACATCCTCTTAATCAGTTGGAATAGCTTGAGCAATTGCTAAATGATTGATAGACAAATTAAATGATTAGCTGAATGGATATTTATAGCTGCTAATACGATCATTTCCGAAGCACCAAATGGCGTTTTAGTAATATCTATCTCCATCTGGAGATAGATGATCGAGTGTTATCTAATCCTAAACTCAAATTAAACCCATCGAAGTTCGAATATGTTTCGAATAAGTTTAATCATTGTTGCGGCGTTTTAATATTTATAACTTTGCTTATTAATGCTTAGGTGATAATTTCACTAATGAAAAAAATAACGAAATATCAGTACAATACATCTACGCTGTTTCCGTAAATATTTATAGAATTTCCTTTTCGAATTGATAAGGTTGCTTTGCAAAATTCAAAGTAAATGTTATGTAGAAGTTACCAAAGAGATAAAATGGGGTGGTAAGCCATTGATATGGCTAAAAACATTGATAACATCAAATGGGGAAGGCAGTTGGTTAACAATAAATTTGCTTTATATTTAAAAATTTTAATCTTAAGATTGTTTCCCTCGTTAATTCACCTTTCAAGGATTTCATATAATTTACATGCGTATTCAGATAGTTATATTAGAAATACTTCACTTTTTCTATTTTGCTTTATGCAACGAATATGAATACTATGAATTCATGTCAGATCGGTCATTCATGTGAACTCAAACATTGTCGGCATGTGAAAATTATTAACAACAGAAAAACATTTTTTTAGTATCTTTTTTTGTCTATAAATGGAAACACAAATTTCGGTTCTGCGTGTTTATGTATCGCAGGGACCCAGATGCCTAGATTTAGAGCTTAAGGGTTTTTTTGGGGATCCTTGGGGTTCTCAAAGTGTTTGTATGAAAATTTAATTAAAATGTCTGTTAAACTTGTTGTTGAAGCAACTATTACATATATTCGCCTAACAATCAAACTAATCGTCAGGAATCATCATATAAATTACAAAACTTAATCATCACCTTGCAAAATAATCTTAAATGTATGATGTCGCCCACATGATTTCCTCGTACGTTCTTTTAAATTATATATATTTTTGCAGCATTTCATTAAAACTTAGTTTCTCATATTTCATTGCAGATTTATTTCTTATTCAATTAAAATTCATTTCGCAGCAAGGCAAAAATACATAAAATATCAAAACATCTGCATTAGAAATTGAAAAATATAGAACAACATAAAACACCAAATACTGCTTAAACAGTTAAAAGCCAATTTTGTACAATTAAGGTTTCTACAAAAGAAATTGGGAGAACAATTCGGTCAGAGTGCAAGGAGACAGGTTCTTCGGTGCACAAAACTGAAAGTTTAAATTTAGTTCAGCTCGGTAAGACACTGAAAATGCAAAAATTGACTCAGTTCACTATTCACTATTTTGCTAAGTTTCAAATGTAAACAAATGTTTGCTCCATTAGGCTTAGCCGCTCAAACTTTTAAAAAACAACTTTTAAATTGTTGCTTTTTCTACAATTCTTGCAGGTAAGTTAACCAAACAAAAACCTTAACCGGAACATAAGAGCAACGTAATTCAGTCATTTTTAAAGCAAAAAAGGCACAATTTACCAATACATAAGAATAAAAATAACTGAGCTCACCGAGCCAAGGAACAGACTGAGTATATTTATTTACATACTTTTGGTGCAGCCGATTGCAACCAAAAAGAGATACACAATTGCATGTTATAGCAGTCACATAAACAAAATTTCCAAGTTCTGAGGCTACTCGTTTTCTAGTTATACCACGTATATAAATACGTACGTACATGCAGACATCACAAAAACAATAACTTTTGAATCCATTTTAAATCTACTTTTCAATCAGTTTGTACCTTTATTCTGTCCGCACATACAGACGTCAAGCAAAAGCAACGTTCATATGGATTCGAGAGCTATACGAACGAAATGGAAATTTCAAGAAATACTGTTATTCAAACATTCAACGAATTCAAATATTTCAACGAAAATAAATATTTTCGTTGAAATATAAGACCCGAAATTTTCGCTATCACAATACTTCCTTTACTTTCTAATTAACCAAGGAAGTAAAAATATAGCGCATTTCCCCAACCTCGAACATAATTTACGACTTTTCAGCTATTTTTATTGCATAGATAAATATTTTCTATATTTTCAAATATCGACATCAAAAAAGCTTTGATTCTTATATATACTGCAATTGTAATAGCATGTGCAAATCTTTCTTTCTTATTTAAATCAATTATTATTTGATAAAAATATATTAATTAGATATTTTTACATATCTTTAACGTTTCACGCTAGGTTTCCAATGATGGCAAGATTGTTGTAGACGTGACCTTGTAGAGTCATTAGGTTATTTGGAAACAGGAGGTGTGCAAAATGAGCAAAGCCATCGTCGGTACTCGAACCACAGATCTCTCGAATACGCGTCGAGCATGCTGACCACTACACCACGAAGGCATACTGCTAGTAAACAGTAATATTAGCTTTTGTTTTGGTGAATATGTATTAAAAATTATCACAAAGGTATAACGTATCTTTTATTTAACGCTTAGGTAAGCACTTTCAGTTTATTATTAAATTAATTTGCTTACATTATTAACAATCCCCGTAAAATTATGATTAATGAGTTGCAAATTTTGTGTTCGATTTTACGAGTCCTCTCTCATACGAGTGTGTTTTTTAAATCTCTCATGTGAACAGAAATGTGACTTTTTTTGGCATATGATAGTAACTAGATAAAGTGGAGATTAACGAAATACTTCGTATAAAAAAAAGGTCGCAAGACCTAAATACTTAAAAGAACGGATAGCAGATATAAATAACTACAGGCGATACAACTTCTTTAATAACTCTCTTTAAACAGCATTAAAAAATCATTTTTTTGGTGGCAAAATTAATGACATTTCGAAAGGTGTTAGGGAAATGCTATATTATGCTGGATAAACAAATACAAAAAATCTGATGTGTACACCATATGACCTTTGTACGAAATATTAAATTATACGCATTTTGCATTTCATTTAAACTTTTTGGATTGAACTAAATCTACTTCATCGATAGCGCATAAACCACAATAGAATAAATGCACTTTTTTAAAATTCTCTACATTTGTTTACCACAGCGACACTCTGGAGCTATCTTCACTTAACAGAGTTACATCTCATTCATTTTATAACTCATCAGAACGCACAAAAATTACGTATATCATCTAGAGAAATGTCTAATCGTTGCCACATGTTCTATTTAAATACTATGATAGATCTAAAATGATGTGTAAAAGAAATTAAACAAACAAACAAAATAACAGACACTTCTCATTCTATTAATTCAGTTCTCACTTCGCGACAAGGCAAAAATACATAAAAACTCAAAATGTATATATTAAAAATTACAAAGTAAATCTTAAACACTTATTTTCTGGAATAAATTCGAGAATGGATTAAGCATGATTTAAATCGCAATAATAAAAGAAGGCGTTATTTTTGCTGTTGCGAAGCTTAGGTTTTTTAGATTGGCAACAAATACAATATTCTTCTAAGTTTCAAATGTAAGCAAATATGTCCGCCATGACAAAAATAATTAAGCCTTTCCGCACTTAAACAACGTTTAAACTATTGATAATTCTACAAATCTCGCATGCAGATTTACTAAAGACATGAAAACCCTAACCGAAAGATAAGAGCAACATAATTCAATCATTGTTAAAGCAAAAAATGCATAATTTACCAAAATATAAAGATAAAAAAGCTGAGCTCACAGAGTCGAGTAACAGAATGAATTTATATATATATATATATATATATATTTATTTATATACCTTTGATGCGGCCGATTGAAACTAAAATAGGAGGTGAATATCTACATGTTATAGCAGTCCTATATACAAATTTCAAGTTTCTGATGCTACTCGTTTTTAAGTTATGAAAGATACATACATACATACGTACGTACGTACGTACGCACAGACGCCACGAAAATATCTCTTCAGAATGCATTTTAAATAGTTTTATCATGTGTTTTTTTAGGGGGGGGAATGTTTTTTATTGTGTTCTTACGTACGAATGCCACTCAAAAACATCTTTAAATTACAGTCGATAGTGGTCAAAATAGATATTTTCGTTGAAATATGATACCCGAAACTTTTCGCGATTATAATACTTCCTTTTTACTTCGTAGAAGAAAGTAAAAACACGTGAATCATATCTGTGGATCATGATGTACTCAGAGAAGTAATATCTCTATATTCCTTTGTACCACTTTTGCTATTTTTATATTTGTATTTTTAACAATTTTTTCCATTTATGCAACTATTTATTACCAATACTGGGCATGTTTATTTTGATTTTATTGTTATCAGTAGTTTATTGCAGTTTTTACAATCTTCTTACTCCAGATTAAATACTCATTGGGTTTAAATACTTCATTATTTTATAGCGAGTAACATACAATGCATAATATTATAGCGTGTTAGTGGAAAGATTAATGTTCTTAGTTAATTATATCTTATTTATTTTAAAGTAATATGCACATATATTTTAATAAGTAACCATATATTAAGTATGTATTTTGTGAGGCGCATTTTATATTTTGACAAACATCATTAATATGTCTGCTGGTCATACGATTCTTACCCTGCTATGTAAGTTTGCAGAAATCTCCAAAAAAACGCAATTAGCAGTAAAGTTAAATAACTTACACGCTGTTGTTTTCACCCTAAATTCCATTCATGCTTAAAGAGAGAAGGAAATATTTCATTCAAAACATATTAGTCATTTCTCTTGACAAAATTTATGTGTATTTTCTGTTTTTCCTGAGGATCTGTTCTTAGAAAAACATCGCAAAAGGACTGGTTGACGGCAAATATGGCGCATCTGTTATGACACTAGAATGATCATAGCTAGTTCAGGGAATAAACCTCGAGCATTTTCATTTCCTTTCATTCCAGATAAGCATCTCAAAAATTTGCGACAGGAATTCGTTGACTAAAGGATATGAAAGAATGTCTTTGTTATAGATGTCTTTTTAGTACAGCAACAGCATATACATTGCTGCTCCATAACAGAAGTTAGTTAAGGGAAGATCGGGAATCTTTTATTTGTTCCTTTTCCAGATCAGCATCTGGAATTTTGGGGCAGGAATGTTTAGAAGTTATTGAATCAGAGACAGACAATTTCGCTTCTATGGAAGGTATTATCTCTATGTAACATGAAGGCGATTACAAGCTTTCAACTAAACTGTTATTCCAAGAAAAGCAGACAGGCCAAATTCCAAATCTGGGAATATTACTTAAAAATCTAAACTTTCGAATGATTTTCCATACAGAAAATATTTTTGTTAGCAAAATTTTCATTAATTTTTAAAGAAATAAGTACATAAGGATCCCTACGTTTACATGCGACTGTCGCTGAGCTATTGTTGTTCGCGTTAAATAACGCTAACGCTTTATTCATGAAATTTGAAACTGTATAAAGTTTTTTACCCTCCTTCCCGCATTACTTCGTGCTGTATTTGGAAGCATACTCGATGTATGTTCGAGAGGTCCAAGGTTCGAAGCCTGGCGAGGGCATTGCATATTTTTCACATTACCTGCTTCAAAAAAACTTAATGACTCTACAAAGATATTCTTAACAATCCTGATTTGTAAATCGTATCTCTAAAAGGAAAAATGGAGAGCTTGATTTGAATATTAACTGGGCTTATTTTCCAAAACAAATGTATTAGCAAAATTCAATCAACTAAATTTAAGGCATCCGTAGTTAGAGCCGAAAAATTTACAAACGCTCAAAGTTTTCACTTACCAAATCCTTATCCTTAAATCTGAACAAAGGTTACGACAAAATTCGCTGAATTGAGATACAGTATAACACTATGTAGCCGTAAGCAGATTCAGCAAGCTCAAAAAATGAAGCAAATAAGTATTCATTTTTAAAGAAAATAAAAAAGGAGAGAAATATGCTGACTTTTATATGTTAATGAGTATAAAATTCGGAACTGTAAACAAATGTGCATAAAAGATTCACATGTTTTCCTCAACAACATATCTATGGGAATATTTCTATTTTAAAATGCAATCTGCGAATAAATTATATAGAAATAGTATTTTTCTTGATCCCATTATTATTCAGGTGTAAGATACTTTATACAATAATGTAGATCCAGCCGTAAAATCGCTGAACGCTGGTTGTTCGGTCCAAGGTTCGAATTCCGTGAACACGATGGCTGCATGGGTGTTTTCGTGGTTTAACCCATGTATAACGTATACAGGAGTCAGTTTCCCTTAGAAAATCCTCCACGAAGGTATCCCTTCTTCTTAGGCAGATAGTCCTCGAGCCTTTACCATAATCACATAAACCAAACCAGACAAAGAAAACTATAAAATATTAAACCGTGTATAACATGCATATGACCAGAAAAATAAAATAAAAAAAATATGATGTGTACATCACATGACTTATGTACACACATGTATGGAATATTAAATTATACGCATTTTGCATTTCATTTAATCTTATTGGATTAAATTAAATCTACTGCGTTGATAGAGCATAAACCACAATAGAATAAATGCACTCTTTAAAATTCACTATATCTGTTTACCATAGCGACACTCTGACGCAAGGCTCACTTAACAGCATTACATCTCATTCATTTTATGACTCAGAACGCGCAAAAACTATGTATATCATCTCAAGAATTACCTAATCGTTGCTACATGTTCTATTCAAATACTATAATAAATCTAAAACAATGTGTGAAAGAAATTAAACACACACACACAAAAGGAAAGAAAAGAAACAGTTTTTCACAGACAATTCAGTATTTCTCATTCAATTAATTCAGTTCTCACTTCGCGACAAGGCAAAAATACATACAAACTCAAAATATCTATATTAAAAATTATGAAGTAAATCTTAAACGCTTATTTCCTCGAATAAATTCCAGAATGGATTAAGCATCATTTAATTCGCAGTAATAAACGAAGGTATTATCTTTGTTGTTGAGAAGCTTAGTTTCTGTAGATTTGCAACAAATCCACTATTATGCTAAGTTTCAAATGTAAACAAATATGGCTGCTATGGCGAAAGAAGTTAGGCTTAGCCGCACTTAAACAACTTTTAAATTGTTAATAATTCGATATCTATAACATGCAGGTTAACTAAAGTCTTAAAAACCTAAACAGGAAGATATGAACAACATAATTCAATCATTTTTAAAGCAAAAAAATGCAAAATTTACAAACCTTTAAGAAAATAGAGACTGAGCTCACTGAGCTGAGTAATAGAGCGGATATACTATATATATATGTTGGTATACTTTTGGTGCAGCCTATTGCAACGAAAATGGAAGGTGCACATCTACATGTTATAGCAGTTCTATATGCAAAACTTCAACGTTCCGAGGCTAATCGTTTTTAAAATATGCGAGGTACGTACGTACGCACATATGTCAAGAAAAAATCTCTTCAGAATCCATTTTAAATCTGTTTTATAATTTTTTGGGGAAAAGGAGTCCTTATTCCGTCCTTACGTACGGATGTCACTCAAAAATGTCAAATATAGTAAAATTGCATTCGATGGCGATCAAAATGGATATTTTCGTTGAAATATGATACCAAAAATTTTTCGCGAATACAATACTTCCTTTTTACTTCGTACAAGGAAGTAAAACGCAATTGAGTACGGAAGTTCTAAGGGATTAGTAGAACACTGCAGCTGATTCACCAAGACGTGTGCCAGATTTTTCTTCATTCGTAACATTTTTTTCTTAGAGCAATTTACATTGTTTTTATAACTTCCGTTTAATGCAGGCAAGTATAGGAAAGGTTTTGCCTATTTACTATTTCTGTCATGAAAACGAAAAAAGGCATTGCCTATTTGTAACCTTTATAATGTTCGCCGCCGTTCAAAAGCATTTAAATGTATTTCTAAATTGTAACACTGAAGATGCCTAGCTTAAAGCGATTAAATTTTAATTTCCCGAACAAAAAAATTATTAGCGTGTCGCATTTCAAATCATCTCATTCTGTGACACGAAATGCGAAGTACAATGACGTATGACTGAAGTTTTCAGTTGTTCTTTTCTAAAGCTAAATGCTATTTAAAGAAAGCAAATTATTAAATCTAAAGACATTTTTTTTATTTCCTGTGGCTAGGCAAAAAGAAATTAGGACTTGTTAATTTTGCTTCAATGCTCAGAAAATCTATTTGATATTTTAGGAATGTATTTTCTTTAATCATCGGTGAAAAAGTATTTAATTCAAGTGCGATTGTGTCATTAGTTTCACAAGCCATACAAGTGAGATTTCGATGCATATTTAATTAGCGTCATAAAGCAGCGACAATTTCGTGAACGTGTTTGTGCAAAACTTTAACATCTACTCCTATAAATCAAAAAGGTGAAGAAAGACATGCATTAATATTTGAAATTCGTTCATAGTTTGAACTGGAAAGTCATGTAACTCTATGAGAATTTCTAAAAATGATGAAGATGATTTATTTTTTGGAACTTCATAAGACCAAAAGGGAACAACGCATTACCTTTTTTTTTCTTTCCTTAAGGCACTTTGATGATTTTCCCATCGTTTTTATATTTGCTTTGCATTTTTTGAAGTTTTCTTTTTTCCTCCTTTTGAATTTCTTAGAGTTAACTTTCGATGCTGCCCTGTCAGGAGTAAATGTTTAAAGTTGGGAAGTTTCGGAGAGAAACTCTCCTACAACTCGTAAACTCTGGAAGTTTCTTAATCTATTTCTTTTTATCGTGGCTTTTCTTCAACAATTTTAGAGGTCGATTTTCTATTATGTTAAAGTTTGCGGTAGTATATAAATTTTTTTTCTGTCTGATACTATTTTTAAATAGCCCTGGAAGTATTTGATAGCACTGAACAAATAAAATGTATTAAAATATTGAGCCAACTTCGTTCTATGAGATAAAATAGAAAGTCTTAGCATTTCCAGATTTTAGTCATGTAAAAGTGAGTTTCTGTAAATACTTATCAAAGTTATTAGTTCTCACTATGTTTTATAACAAACTACTACACTAGCCATTGAATTTTATATACAAGTTTATTCGTCTTTATTTTAAATTCATTTATTTATGAAATTTAATCTTGACCTTTCACCTTGAAACCTAAGAGATGCTAGAAGCTAACACTTGCAATTTGAGGGAAAAAATGTAAAAATAATTCAAATCAGAAGGATATATCCTACATGATGAAAATCTTTTTGCACATATGTGCTGTATCAACAAAATATGAATTATGTAAATTACAAACACCTAAAAATCAAAATTTCTATTAAATAAAACCAAAAGAATAGCCCACAACAAAACATAGCCTTCAAATCAAAACTAATATTTTAAAAACGTTTTATAAATGCATTACAAATATGGGTAAAAATTTACAATTGTCTGATACCTTAGGTTCTTAAATGAATGCAGTAAACCAAAAATGTTAGAAATGGGGTTTTAAAGTCGACATCACGAATTTCAATATAAGAATTTATTCAAAATAAAATTACTTTCAGCAGCTTTTCATTGTCCACTCAATGTCGATTTAAGGCAACTTGTCAACTGGTGCCCATGTAGTTGATGTAGCGAAACGCAAATTTATGGTAAAATGCCCTTGTCTCATATGAATATTAATGATGAAGTATCAAAACACAATTTATTCGCCAGTTCACATAGGACAGTTCCAAAAAAATCAAAGTATAACAGATGAAAGTTCCGAAGGCAATCAAAGTATTACACAGGATAAGACAAACTTGTCGAAGATGTTTACAATTGTCAAAAAAGAATTACGATAATCACGCTCAAACAATCAGCAACACAGCCTTCAGGTTGTAACAGTGAAGACAGCTTCATGGCAAAGCACTAAACTCTTGACTCGGTCGATCGCTCTCAAGCTAATCTCTATACACAAGACTCTATGCTCCCCGTGCAGCAAGGTATATATAGTTTTAACCTACCTTCCAGAATATTAATATATATTGTAATTTATAGCTTTAACCTACCTTCGAGAAAACCGCTAAGAATGTGTTCTAGAATGTTCTCGTTCCGTCTATGATATATCGCCAATTTTGTCCCCAAATATTGCCAAATGGGTAATTTAGCGCCAAATGTGGCAATTCTGGCTTTCCCTGCTACTTTTTGATAACCCTAATCCCGATTTAAGGGGAAGCTATCTCGGTGCAGCTGAGCATTTCGCAACAATTTCAGTTTAATCCTTTATATTAGCCAGTCACAGTAAATGGTGAAGTTAATCAAAGGGGAACATTTCGAAACATTTATGTAAGAATATGAGGAACTATATTTTTAGGAAGTATTAACAAGTCGTCCTCTACGAAAACCGTCTTCATGATAAAGTAATTTTGAATTATGAATTAATTATATTTGGAATGCCTGGAGCATCAGTAAGATCACTTTCAGACGGATCTAACTAAACTTACCTTTAACCTTTATGTGATAATACATATATAATACCCTTGGTGAATTTATTGCCATGGATTATTTGCTTGAGTTTAAAGTAGTCCATGTGGTTTGCTGCCAAAAATAACCTTTTGGATAGAACGGAGAAGTGAAAAAACATTTTCACAATTGGTTTTCCATTTAAACCTGCAAGATATCTCCTATGAATGCCAAGTTATTCAACCACATATCATCATTCAGTATCTTGCTTTGGTATTTCTCCTACTCTATTTGTCAAGAATCTAAACTTTGACCGCAGCCAACTATTTATTGAGCTGGAAAGCAATGTTGGGGTAAATTACATGGCAGTCAGATGATCTTAGTTACGAAATAAGTCGAGCTGCCTGTGACAAGACCTTAGAACAAACAAGTGACATTGGATATTCTCTAGCAATACAAAAATATAATGCTTATCGCTGATTGCCTAATATTTCTAGTATTATGGATAATATTTAAAACATAATTTTTTGTTATCTGTATAATCTGCAATTTTGCCTCAAGAATATATACCTATGTTGCATTTCCTTAATGATTAGATTTTTTTTTACCGTGATTTAGCAGTTTGTTCATGCATGTTAATTTGCAGGTTCCGAATTTCTCTACAAATACACCAGGGATTGATATGATACGATTTGTATAGAATGGAACAGTAGTTAAATAAGAATAAAAGTTATATATTTGAAAATTCATCTCGCGTTTATGCTACAATGCTGCACATGTGCAATGGTTTATGTTACAGAGAGTACAAGAACTTTGGAATATATTAAGTTGACGTCACATATAATGATATATATGTCATTAAAGATCCCTCTACGTTCGCTTACCAACCCATACACATATTCAGGTGAATAAAATCCTTGGTTTTACTTAAAGTTACAAACAAAGCAGATGAACATAGAAAACGTTTGCATTGAGAATAACACAACTTCATTACCTCAGATTTGATATTTTCATTACATAGTTACAATTCAAGTGTTTAAAAGGAAAACAAAGTAAAACTTTACATTTTTTTCGATTTATATGTTGATATTATATCTTTATGCGATGTATACTGGGAAAAAAAGGGGGGAACAGTTCTAAATCTCCCGTTCTACTGCGCCGATTGACGAAATTCAAATTGCGTTTTCCATGACTCGAAAGCGTGGCTTAGGATACGTATTAGATTTACATATAGCATTGTTCTAATATAGGTATTTTGACACAAAATCGCACTTTTTCGGAAAGGACATGCCAATTTTTTTCCATATTTCGATTCTACAATTCATATTATGCCAAACTGCCAAATGTCGTAAAAATCGCACAAGTAGTTTATGAAAAATTAGTTCTCAAAATTATAGCTCCTCAATGTTAATTCAAATTGGTATGCATTTATTAATATCTCTTATTTTATTACATTTACTTGATTCCTTCTTTCACAGTTCAAAATTTAGTTTTATTCCAACTGAAATTCGTCCATTTTTTAAGATTTATTTTTAAAATTTGTACTTTTAAATAATTTAAATAAATTTTTGGAAAAAAAAGCGTTTGAATTATAACCTATACAATTGTTACCATCAATTTAATATGGATGTATTTCTAAGTACACCTGCAAAAAATTAGAGCTTTATTTTCAAAATTTTCGAAGATATACGTGAATTTATACGTTGGCGCGTTTTGAAATTTCGCAGATTTGTTGAAAGCGACAATAACATCTAATGTGGTTTACGTACTTTGCTAAAATTATTTGAAAGTTGGAACGATGTGACTTTCTTTCTGCTCCTGCACAGTGTAAAACGATAGGAACGATTTGACTTTTTATCCGTTCCTGCGGAATGGAAGGGATAGGAAAATATGTTGCCCTGTACTAAGAAGTTCTCCAAATGAATTATACTTGGCGCAAACTGAAAAAAAATCGCTAAGTTAAATTTTTGAATTTCTCCGTAAATTTTGCTCCAAATCTTACAAAATTTAATATTTAGGCATAATTTGAGTTGTAAAATGGAAATGTGGAAAATGGTATACCATTTCAGAAAAAATATTTTGTGTCAAAATACCTATATTAGAACAATTCTATATATATAAATCTAATATATATCGCGCATTCCAGACATGAAAAACGAAATTTGAATTTCGTCAATCGGCCCAGGAGAACGGGCCATAGAACTGTTTTTTTTTCGAGTGTCCCTTGATTTGTAAAATCATGAAAGCAGTGAAATGCACCCAAGAATGACGTATAGTATAAAGTAATCCACGATAAAGAAATATAAACATTTTCGACCAATGTCGATTATTTAGTTAAATATTATCATTCTAGGTCTCTTTTCTTATTAGTGTTTTGAAGAAATATTGAGAAAAATAAGTGAATTAATGGATGACTAATTGCTTGTAAGAAATTATAATAAATTGCTTTAATATCCAAACGCAGCGCCATATTAGAATTCAGTAGGAGATATACAATTTCTCAAGTTCAATATGAAATAAAGCAGTTTAAGCTTGAAAAAAAAACTTTTCTCATTGATTGTTTTCTTTTTCCTTTTTAAGTTTCGAGCTGTACTGGAAACTGTATGATATAGCATTATTCAGAGTAAAAACGTTAAGTTTTATATTTTTAAACATGAGTTTTAAGCAACATTCATTTCGACGCGGGTGCCAAATGTGTATCTTATATCAGGTTACTAAAACGGCCAGTGAGAACAAATAGTTCATAGAGCATATAAATATAGGATTTGTTCTAACACGAGCCACCGAGCATATGAATGCATTTTCATGTATCATAAAATGGCTACCAGTTTATTTATTTATTTTCTTACTTATTTATAGTTCAGTTTTAAACGCATGATTCAAATTATTGAAATCTATGTATATTTTATGTACTTGGATATCTTTCAGCGACTTTTCTCTAGCAAGGTCCAAATATATGATGCATAAAATGCGTATTATGCAATAGGTATAATATTTCAAAAACTAGCATTGAAAATGAGCCCTCAGGTACCACTTCTATTTATGATTTTTATGAAATTAATTAATCATATTTTTGCTTACGTGAGCAGTAAATTTTAAGAGAAATTAAAACTCTTATGTGACGATCTAAAAAAATAATTCAGTTTTGGATTTTCACCTTATAAGTTAGCATCAGTGAATAGTTTTAAATTATGCGCTACCGAAGTCTAAGGTAAAAAACAAAGCTTGCTTTCACTAATTAAAGCTTTAAGAAAATAATGTTAGGGCAATTAAGGTATCTCAGCCGCAAGCAATCCCTTCAAACAGGCTGATAATAAAAATAAAATACTTCTTTTGAAGTTTTCAAAGAAAAATCTGATTTAGTATTCAGAATATGTTTATTCAGTGATTTTTTTTATTAAATTAAAATTTAAGTAACAAGAAGGACAGTTCAGAGAGCAAAGAAGACATACTTGATAATAATAAAAAGTGTTTTTTTTAACTTTTCTTTTCTTCATATCTAGGTTGGGAATTTTCGTGTCCTTTAGGAACAAGATGTAGTTGCAGTTTTCGGCAGATCTAGAGTAATAACACTTTTAAAATTTTTGACATAATCCATGTTCAATTATAAACAAACAAAGAGGTTTAAACAAAGAAAGTTTCAAAATTCGATAATGTTAAGACGGTGACAAAAAATTACGAATTGATTTTCGATTAAAATATTTATTCAATTAAATTTCGTTATTTCGTTCCAGCTGAATCTGTCATTGTTGACTGCAGTAAAATTACTTGCTTTAGAAAGTAACTTATATATATATATATAATATGATAAAGAGCTACAAAGTACATTACTGGATTAACTGCTTTATACGCAGCTTGTTTGTAATAATACACGTTCAGAGTAATTTATTTTATAATTTCGTTTCTTTGGTATTCCTGTTACCCACATGCAAATAGTATTATAGATCCTATCTAAGATGACCACCCATGATTTTGGATAATTCTGGTCTTCAGCGAAGGTAATTATCTTAAAAAGATAATATTTATACATTTATACAGCGTTACTTCACATTACCTGAAATACTAGTCCCAGACACAGGTCTCCTTGAAAAAAGTAAGAAAAATATTTTATGCAAACATATTTTACACAAAACATGTGTAAAGTACTTTCTGTACACACTGACGGGGAAAATTTTTCAAACACCAAGCAGGAGTTGCCCTACATAAACGAAATTTGGTTTATACAATTGAAATTCGTTTATAGAATTCAAATTTCGCGTTAGGCGTATAAGTGTGGCGCTAGTAAAGTCAATCTGAACACGAAAACCAGGTTTGTTGTAGAGTTCGTGAGCGTTATTTATCGTTGAGATTTGATGTTACGAGTTGATGATATTCAAGAATGTCTTTAAGAAGACGAAGAAGCCATTAACTACAGCTCAGTGAGTTCGAACGAGATTGTGAAAGAAGGGTGGCGAGAAGGTGGGTTTTCTTTCCGCGATATTGCAGAAAGAGTTAGCAGGAATGTATCCACTGTGCAAGATATTTGGCAATATTATTGGCAGCAGTCATCATGGGAAGGTAATGGCTCAAGAAGCCCAAGTTCTGCGCGGCCAAGTGACACTACTGAGAAGAACACCGCCGTTTTCGGCGTATTGCTGTGGGGCATCGTACTGCGTGTACAGCAGAAATGTAAGCCGCGGGTGGCACCACAGTGACGAAACGAACTGTTACAAACCAATTACTTGAAGGACAACTTAGAGTCAGAAGCCGTGTAGCTTGCATTCCACTGGACCAAACATCTGCCCTTTTCGACGTCAGTACTGTCAAGCCAAAGCTCATTAGAGGACGTAATGGAAATCTGTTGTGTTTTCTGATGTAAGCTGGTTTTGCCTTCGGGCGAGTGATGGCCGTGTCGTGGTGCGGCCTAGACACACTGGACCTACACTTGGAGTTACGGTCGGGGTAGCAACTTCGTATGACAGCAGGAGGACTATCGTGTTTATCCCACTCAGCCTGGCTGCAGATTTGTTGGTCAGTCCGATGATTCAACCTGTTCTACTACCATTCATGAACAGCATTCAAGGGGTTGTTTTCCAACGGCAAAACGATCGCCCTCATACCGCTACTGTAACTCAGCATGCTCTACAGAGTGTCGACAGGTTGTCTTGGCCAGCTAGATCACTACATCATTCTCTAATCGAGCACGAACGGGACACGATCGGAGAAAACTCCACAACCAGCATTAACGGTCCTTGTATCAAACGACCAAATGAGACACGCAAAAATTCCCACAAACTGGCATCCGGAACCCATGTCACAAACTGGCATGCAGATCCTGTACGACACAATGGATGCACGTTCGCATGCTTTCATTCAGAATTTAGGCAATGACACACGTTATTAATAGACCATCATTTTACATTTAAAATGACACTTCTAGCGCCTTCTTGCATTAACTTGTATCTTGGAAATTTAATCAGTTAAATATGTCACCTACAAAAATACATTGCCGAAATTTCATTACTCTAGATTAATTCTTTCTCGGGGTTGGGATTTTTTCTTCAGTGTATAAATACAATGCATTCAAAACGCTTAAACTGGAGTTCACAACATAACAGATATCTCCAAAATTGAATTCATCTCTGTTAAACATTCTACGTTCATTCTTTCTACAAATATGCAAAGTATGCTTAGCATATGCAAGGAAATAATTTCGTTTAAGCCATCGCTTGAATATGTCTTTCATTGTCTACTATGCTTTACCTGAATTTTAAAAAATGCTGCTAAAAGTGCGTATTTATAGTAAATTATTTCAGTGTAGGAAAAGTATAGAAGTCTACAAGATGCCAAATCTGACGTGTAAGGAGTAAATTAGTAACATAATTCTTTACACGTAGCTTCACAATAGCATCAATGCTAGAAAGAACAGCAGAAATTTTTCAGCTGAAGAATCTTTTTTGGTCTAACTGAATCATTTCTTTTCAATATTAGGTGTATTGCTTTTTCGCAGAACACATATGCCATTTCGCTTCAAGCAAAACATTGTGATGAATTATTAGCAATAGAAAAATTTAACACTTCAGTCTTTATTCAAGTCTTTTAAAAACGAAATTGCTTTGGCTGACCCATTTCCCCTCAGCCATGTAGATGTTGATTTATCTTTGCGCTACAAATAAAATACCAACATCCATCACCCTTAATGATTCGAATAAAAATTCAGATTTATACTCCGCTATTTCGGTCAAATCATTTTTTATCTTTAGTTTTCATTCAGTAACAGCAAATTTCAGCTGGCGATTTCATTATGGGTTTTACCAGTCTATATATTTTTATACTGGTATTATGGATCTTAAAAATTGACATTGCGGTGTTTTTAATTAGTAATGGTAGTACTTGTCAAAAATGTTATTAATGAATGGGAGTAATTCACGAAAATATTTTGCATTTCTAAAAGCAAATAAAATACCAGATATAACTGTCATCCATAAGAGATAATTATCATCCTATTACATGGAGTTTAATTTCAGAAATTTCATTCAAGTTAAATTGATTATTTATCTTAAAATATTAATGCAAAATCTTGATATGAACGAATGAATAACAAAATTCGAGAATTTGCTAAATTATTTATGATCCTCTGAAATAGAAATTAACAAAAATATTTCAAAAACGGGCGATAGAAAAATAAGAAAATGAAATATCCTTAACAATGATTGTAAAATCCAAACAGAACCCAAGAAGCATGCCTTTAAAAATATACGTATAATTAATTAAAACGAGTAGCCTCAGAACGTTGAAATTTTGTATATCGGACTACTATAACATGTAACCTCGGTTTTTGTTTGCAATCCGCTAACCCAAATATATGCAGTTACTCGGCTCAGTGAGTTCAGTTGTTTTATTCTTATATGTTGGTAGACTGCGCATTTTCTGCTTTAAAACTGATTGAATGATGTTGTTCTTATCTTCCGGTTAAGGTTTTCATACCTTTAGTAAATCTGCATGCAAGATTTGTAGAATTATCAACAGTTTAAATGTTGTTTAAGTGCGACTAAGCCTAATTATTTTTCTCATGGCGGACATATTTGTTTACATTTGAAACTTAAGAGAATCTTGGATTTGTTGCCAATCTAGAGAAACTAACCTTCGCAACAGCAAAGATAACGCCTTCTTTTATTATTGCAAATTAAATCAAGATTAATCCATTCTGGAATTTATTCCAGGAAATAAGTGTTTAAGATTTACTTCGTAATTTTTAATACAGATATTTTGAAATCTTATGTACTTTTGCCTTGTCTCTAAATAAGAACTGAATTAATTGAATGAGAAATACTGAATCGTCTGTGAAAAACTGTTTCTTTTTTTGGTTGGTTTGTTTAATTTTTTTATATATCGTTTTAGATTTATCATAGTATTTGAAGAGAACATGTGGCGAGGATTAAATAATTCTGCAGATGATATACATAAGTTTTGTGCATTTTCAGTTATAAAATGAATGAGATGTAACGCCGTTAATTAACCTGACGCCAAAATGTCGCTATGGTAAGCAAATGTAGTGAATTTTAAAGAGTGCATTTATTCTATTGTGGTTTATGCGCGATCGACGAAGTAGATTTAATTCAATCCAATAAGTTTAAATGAAATGTGAAATGCGTATATTTTAATATTCCGTACAAGAGAGTCATGTGGTGTGCACAGCAAATTTTTTATTTCAGCGAACTGATTGTAATATTTGAACTTAATTATATATTGATGGAAGGTGTTATATGCTTTATACTAATAGAATAAATTAAAATTTCCTTCTTTTTAAAACAGTGTAATAAATAGCTAAATGGCATGTATAATAAGGCAAAAAGGCTAGATTTCTTTTTTTCTTAGCAAATAACAAATCATGATCAAAAACTCCATGTGTTCTTAATGTGCGTTCTTCATCAGGTTTACTGATTAGATTAATTTTTGCACGTGTTTTCTTGATTTCATTATATTTTGAAGAAAGCTGCAGTTGATAAGGATTCTAAGCCTACTTACTTCCATTTATGAAAGAGGCACTCACGCAATAGGTTTTAAACTTTACTAGTATTTAGAAAGGCTCTACATAAAACGAGAGAGGAAGGAATATTAGAGATTGGATAATATCATTAATTTATCTCTGAGGTTTATCACGTCACTGAAGGTAATCCCCCAACCGAATTCCATGTAATTTAAAATAGTGTATTTCTGTCTAATGATATAGGTAACCATTACACTGAAAATTCTAAAATAAAACGAGTTACTCAACTTACACTGTAAAATTCTATGTTGACAATATCATTTAAATTATTTTAAGGTATCTGCCTACGTTCGGACCACTTTTTTTTAAAACATAGAATTCTGATTAAATATATATTTATTTAGTCAAAATATGATATCAAATCATGAAAATAGGTAAATTTTTAGGAATATGTTCATAAATTTTTGAAATATATGCAATTTTATGCAAATTTTCAGGAGAATTTAACACTTACGTTAAATGTCGTATATTTTTTTCTACTCCATATATTTCAATTTTACTTATACTGTATACTACTACAACACTTATCTGTGTTGTGAACTAAAATGTTTATGATATTTCTAAAATCTACTAAAATATGTGTAATTACATGAAAAAAACCAGTTTTTGGTAAAATATTTCTTATCGTTTTATATAGAAATGCTTATAAAACAATCAAATTAATAAATATAACTTAGATTTTAGCTTAAAACCTAGTAATCAATATAGAAAACACTATGGTTAAATTTCATAGAGATATCTTTAGAACATTTTGAGTAATTACATTTCTTGTATGTAAAAACACTACAAAAGTACAAAAATAGTTTTCCAGAAAATGCATTTAAAGATTTCACATTAACAGAAAAACTGTTCTGTTGTATTTACACACTTAAAATTCTCCACATTTGTACATCATGCCCTCCATATCTTCATACTTAGGTAATTTTGATTTTCTATTATATTATTTGATTTCCTAAATGCTGTTTTTGATATGAATGGCAAATTCAAGGTAAACAACAACTTTTTACCAGATGTGTAACCTTTTCCAATGAATCTTAATCCAAGTACCATGAACGAATTTAAAATATTCTTATTTCCATTTTTGGGAGTTGAAGAAAATGCTTTTATAAATCCGCATTTACATTTCAAGCTGAAGTTTGAGAAAAGTCCAAATTTTGAATCTTCTACTAATTGCAAGCCAGTTTTGAAACACACTGGACAGCAGAGAATAGAAAAGACAGAAGCTAATTTTGCAATATCAAATATTCTATTTCCTTTTAAGTCTTGATCATTCTTTGCAGTAATAACATCTGTAAGTTCAAAAGTTTTTAATTTCGATGAGCTTGTAGATGTTACATCATTATCAAAAACAGTTCGAGTTCCAGTTGTATAACAATTACCGTAAAAAGATCGCTTTTTACTTCTCTTAGATCTCGCTTTTGGCATCTTAGAATACTTAAAATAATGCAACAAATGTTCAAAAGAAAATAAATAAAAGAAGCAAAGAGATAAATATAAAAATTAAACAAAAATAAAGCGTCAATATGCGTTTAGCAAACGAAGAACAAGCGTGGAACAAATGTAAACAATAATTACAGTGTAGCCAGTCCCAATTCGATAAATTAAGGCAAATAATTATTGCCAGAAACAAAAAAAAGTACCCAGAATTAAAATGAAATGTTTTAGCACAATTTACATACAAACAGGTTAAAAAAAAGCACGGATAACACCATTGTTTACCTTTAAGTTTAGCCTTTTAAATGGCACTTCCGGTATTTCTGCTTTCACTTCCGGTGCAGTTAATTGGCTATATCTTCTCTTCTAATTATCATAAACGTAAAAATGAACCATTTTTGGAATCCTACAAAACTGACCTTTCAAATTGGGCAATAAAAAATCGAATTTTTTCGCCGAAATCGTTTTTTTAACGTAGGCAGATACCTTAAAGAGAATTTTAGCATAAATATCAAACTCTACCTGCGCCTGTATACTGAAGATAATCTCCCTTATTACAATTTTTCTTGGCAGTGTTAAAAGCATTCTTAACGGTATTCTATACATGACGCCTGAAGTTTAAATCCGCAACCACAAGAAATCTCTTACTTTGCATTTAATACCATTACAACGATAATAACAATTTTTTTTCATCGAAGCTAGTTTCTCACATCCAATGATTTGAGTGGGTCCTAGCATAAATTTCTGAAAGCAAAATATTTTGATACAGTTTCTGTTCTTTATGAGCTTTTATGCAAAGTTTAAAAATGGTGCACATTTCTTCATTAACAACCTATATCATACCCATCTAATAATTTTATTATGTATGTCTATCTGACAAATGAAGTTTTGATAATGTAATTAAGTGCTATAGGAGAAGAGGATAATTCTGAAGTAAAACCAGTAGGAAATATTTAGACATATAAATATAGAAATACATATATCGGAAACATTTTGACATTGAACTGTAGCGACATATATATCGGAAATATTTTAAACGTTTATCCAAAATTTGTGAAACTATTCTTGCAAAAAGTTCAATTTTTTTACAAACCAAACATCAGCTTACACATAAATTCATTAGTAAATCTGCAGTTAACTTCAGACAGTATATTTACAAAAATAGTAGTTGCGAACGTTTGTTTGAAGACTAGAAAGGATGAATAAAAAATGAGATAAGGCAAATAGGTAAATACAGAATAAAGTATAACCTTATTGAAACAAGCACAGCACGCAGATGGACTATAAAATTAGCCAACAATTTTTCAAGTTTAATATATCATTCACTGTTTCTTTCTGCAGTGTACAGTAACATACCACATCTATTTTGAAAATGTAAATTTTTAGTAACATGCGATATTTATTTTGAAAATGTAAATTTTTCATTTATACTGTAAATGCACATTAATAACATTTTATGTATAATATATAACTTTTAAAAATCAACAGCTGTCGTACGGTTTCCAGAAAACTAAAAGATAATTGAGTAGGTTTGGGTAGTATTAATTCAGGCTATTAAGAAAAACGAAAATTTACTCACACCCATTGAATAAACTTTTATTTCCTTGTATGAAAATTTTAGCATTCTTAAGCAATACAATTATAAATAACACATGTTTTAAAAATAGCTGCAAAAAAAAAATCCGTCAGTAATCTATTGACTTACGAACAGCTGCTGAGAATAAGTAACACTTAACACGTCTTATTTAAAAGTCTCCTCTCAATTAACAAGCTTCAAGGCAACAGCATTAGAAAGTTAGTAAGACATTTTATTCCTTAAGAG
>KK122266.1:222460-249431 GCA_000611955.2 Stegodyphus mimosarum
AAAAAAAAAAAAAAAAAAATTCTGAACTGCACCATTTCCAGATTAATCTACGCCACAGAGCATGCGTAAAGCTGATGACGTAACTAACTGGAAACTTGAACTCAAAATTTTAAGAACTAAAACCTCTTTAACCTCTAAACTCTCGCTAACCAAAACTTTGTCCCGGTAAAATTCCATATTGGATAATTGCTCACATAATTTCATTCTCTGCGATGGTTTGACGATATTTCGCTTCGTTCTCTTCCTTTCGTAACAATATCAAAAATGTAAATGTTCATGAATAGGCACGATTAGAGTGTCATATAAATTGTTGTCACAAGTGTCAATTGTGATAAAAATGAATATTTAATCTTACTCTGCTGCCAAGTTTCCCAGTCAGTATGGAGTTCTCATTTTAGCATTCTACGCAATCAGAATTCTTTCTTTGGATGCACGTTCTACGTCGTCATCATTTCTAATTTTCTACGTTTCTTCGTTTTCTACGCTGTTAAAACATATGTGAATCAAAGAAAATATGCCATAAAAGAGACTGGCTTATACAAAGTGTTATAAAAACTCACGAAAAAATAAATCTCCTTTGTTCAAACGCTTTAGGCAGAACTTGTCAAAGCAGGCATGTTTTCAAGCTCTTGAACTCAGGTGACTAATGAGTTCCGAACATATGTTTCGTTTCTGAGACTTCATACCGCTTTTTCAAATTTATTAACCATATTTTAAAATGAAATTTCAAACGAGTCTTAAATCTTTCAAACAAATTTCATATCGTTCCCGTACATGCATTCGTATTCAAAGTAAACAAAAGAACATAAAATAAACTAAACTAGTATTATATATATACAAACATAGAGAAGGAAATTTAGAACTCATTTTTCACACGAAATATTGAATCCTATAAATCCTATAAATGTAGAATTATGATCATGCAGATGTAAAAACAAAATTAAAATAAACAGTCACAAGAATAACCAAAAAAAAAAAGAAACCAAACATTAACATGAAAGAAGAGGTATTTAATCAACTCCAATATAATGTCATCAGGAGGAGATAGCTGAAATTACTTACAATTTCCTCTTCCATAAGAACATTCTTGCTTTTCTCTATCCAGAATCAGATGATGAACTATTCGTATACACTTTTTAACTCTTAATTGGAGCACGAAAAATGGTAAAAATGGAAAATAAAATCTTAATGAAAATTATTTCAAATTAAAATGAATTTTCCTTTCCTATTTCCTTGTAGAAATGTGCATAATATTTCCCAAATCATCGCCCATTTTTATAGCATTATCTTTGATTACGGCGTATGATCAAGTGGAATGTTTAACTACTAGTAAAATGTTTTATAGATTTTCAGAAAACGTCGCAATTTGAGCGTCTTTAAAATATACCTACAACAATAAAGTAATAATTACCAAATCAGCTGCCTTTTTGTAGCATCACTGTTGATCGCTGTTTATAATTATGTAAAATGCTTATGCTGGCATAAGGTTTTAGACGTGTTATAGAAAGTAACAACTTTCATGTATACCTACAATAATAAAGTAACCTTTCACACAAGGTAACAGATTGTGTGAAAATAGTCTAGAGAGAAAAAGAAATCAGAAGTTTATCCTGTCACCTGATTTATGGCTTTTCACCTATCGTACGTTAGCAAAGAAAGCGAAACACGAAGTTTTTTTTTTTTTTTTAATTTGATGTTGCGCAAAGATTTTTTATTGTTCCATATTTTGAGGCTAGACAATAATTGTCGTAATTTCCCAGACTTTCAGTAAAAGATATGAAAAAAGTGATAAGCTGTCCAGAAGTTAAAAGAGTTTATAAAACTTTTAGGAAAAAAATTTGATGCTTTTAAGTTCTCAATATTAAGTGGTGTGCATCCTAAAAATTTAAAAGTAAACCTAACTATGTTCATTTTCTTTGCACTTTGGTCGGAACCGTATTATCTTTTATCAAGACTTAAAAATGTTTTTTTGAGGATTTTTTAAAAGTTACCTGCGCAGATTTGGAAGCATTATTTTTACCCATAGCGTATGTTTTGCTTATTAATGCGTGGTGTCTTGATTGATTTTTAATATAAACGAAAAGACTGTTTAATTGAATACGAAAAATTACAAACATGCGTCTGGTTTTGAAAAAATTTTCTTTCATGTGCTACTCAAAAACCTTTCAAAATTTATTTAAAAATTTGGAAAATTCATTTTTATTTTTCAGAGGTCAGTGCAGCGAGTCCCGAAAACTCGACAACGTTTTTGGAACTTTTTTAAGATATCCCTAAGCCAAACAGAGCAAATATTACATACGTTACATAGAATTATTATTTATGCGTATGTCTTTCCTGTTCAGTTCACTGCCGTTTCTGCATTGTACCATTAATTATTGAAACTGCCAACAAATTTCAGAATATATTGTAATACTCGGCAACGCTGCTTCCTTCTTCCCAGGATAGGAAGAAGGACAGGTATCGGCTGGCCGCTGGCTCACATTCCTTTCTATTGTTTCGAAACCGATAGGAGATTTGTCTGAAGTTTTGTAACTGCATCGTATTGCAAACTATACTCACTCCAATTCACTGCGAGTATCGGTCCTCAGTTCACATCCACGCGTATGAGTGTTAGAAATTTTTGGGAACTTTTGATATTCTGTGAAGTGAAAATGTCGTTCGAAAAGAAAAGAAAACAAACTATCGTAACAATGGAAATGAAATTAGATGACTTAAAGAGACTTAACAAAAACAAACTAAAGTAACAATGGAAATGAAACTAGATGCCTTAAAGAGACTGAACAAAGGGGGAACTGTAAACAAGATTACCATGGATTTAGGAGTTGGATGTCAAAGGGTTAAATATTAAGAGTTCTGAAAAACCTACCCCGTATTCCCTAAAACTCGACTTTACGGAAACTCGACAGTCTGTTAGTCCATAATATGTCCAGTTTGTGGGACTCTACTGTATGTTATAAATTTTGAACGCATTCTATAGCCCAAATAAGTGAAGAAAAATTTAGAATTTTGTATTAAAACCTTATTTCCAGATGTTGCTATTGAAGCAATACGAAATTTAAAATTCTTAATTGCTTGATTCATTTCTACTCTTATGATAAAACAAATTTATCCCTTTTTGAAACTTCTCTCTTATTATTTATTCTTCATTATTATTATTATTATTATTATTGCTGTTGTTGTTAATTCATATCATTTCTAACTGGTATGTTACTGCTTTATTTGATCATGGAAATCTTTGTTGAATATTCTGCCATAGATAGTTTGGCATTTTATTTTCTGCGGAATTGTTCCTCAGTCACACAAACACAAGTCGCCTCCTAGAGAAGTCATAAAAAATAGGAATAAAAAAAATCTACTGTTAGATTTTCGTGAATAAGAGGTTACAGCTTGGCGTTACGACACCTGTTTTTCATTGTTCTTGGAAAAGACGTAACGTGAAACGCAAGATATAGCATGGCGGAATCATATAATGCTGTCATTTAGCAATAAATAAAATTTAGCATTTTTTATTCCAAAAAGATTTGGAAATTTTAAACAAAATTAATCTATGTAAACAATTGACAGATAATCCTTAGTAGTAATATATTTATTTTTATGCCACCTTTAAATATGACGTATTTATTCTGCATTCATACTAGCGTGATTGTTCCTTCGCCTTCTTTAGTATTAAGATGCTCCAATGGGTGACGCTGGTCACTACGGTTATTCTGTACTAATTTTTTTATAATTCTGTAATTATTTAATTCAGAAAAAGGCCAACAAAATATTTATTAAATGTTTTATCTATTATTAATATATATAATAACTTTTGTGGACGAATAAGATACTAGTGTTTGGGAGACACTAATCACTAACCATCATTCAAGGTAAATGCACCACAGGGTAAGAACAAGGTACTTGCAAACATGGTCATTCGAACAATTATTTTATTTCATGAAAAAACATTAGTTTTGTTGTTCTGGATGCATCACCGATCAGTTGGTGCAGTCAGCTCGCCTAATCTGTAAGAACTCCATGATACCTCGTAGCCTTTGAAATAATACGGAGCACCAAGCATTGGCAAATTTGCTCGAGCGGGAGAGAATGCGACGCATCTAGGGTAAACGTTTGGTTTCAGAAATGATTTAATTTCAGCTCACATCTGTCTCTATTGGTTAATAATAAGTTTCGGTCCGTAAATTTAAAATCACTATTGGTTGAAGACCTTTATAAGTACCTGCTCATAAGCGTTAGGTAAGAATTATATAACAACGATTAATTTTGAAATGATGTAATTTATAGATATTTAATTGGTAATTTGTAACCAGTTGCAATTTTTACGATGGAAAGAGGAAATCAAATTCAAATAGAGGGTTAAACGACTATCTTAAAGTAGGAATCTTGTTACAAATATTTTTTTTATTATACATGTAACTCGGAAACTGATCATAAAAAGTTCGGGACTTAATATTAATTCTGTTCTTATAAAAAAGTACGTATCAAATGTTTCCGCGAATGTAATAATGTTTATTAAAGCGACGATGGCCTTATTCTTCCCTAGACGCGCTTTCAAATTACTCAGATCTTTCATTTTTGATGAAAATTATTCCACTAGTTTTATTTACATAACAGTGAAGGTAATTCCAATAGGATTGTAAACAATAATGCATTGATAAATATTTACTTTACATTTGTTCATATATATCCACTGTTAATGAAGAAACAATAGACACCCATTCAGTGTAAACTCTGCACTTCGTTAGATAATAACGTTTTCATGATACATTCAGAGCCATTTGAAAATACGGATTTTTTTAAAGTAATGTTTCAGCTTGATTGAATACAAATAAGTGGGGTGAATGAAACTATAGAGTAATAGATGAAGCACACGTTATGCAGCAATACGCAATATAAAACTAATTATATTTTAGAATTAATCTGCATAGAAATCTAAACTGAAACACTATTATCATAAGTGTTATCATAAGTATATGAATGCTGATTTCCGCAGCCGTATTTCAAGCTTAGCTGTTTAGAAAGATCTGCTGACATTATAAGGTATTCTCCCATCTTCTTCGCATGCCTTCGTGGTGTAGTGGTCAGCACGCTGGGCGCGTATTCCAGAGGTCCGTGGTTCGAAACCCGGAGAAGGCATAGCTCATTTCTTCTGCTTCTGACATCGAAAATAACCTCATAATTCTACAATATAATAGTTTTAAATAAATCTTGAATATAGTTCGAAATATCAAGCGGAAAAATAATCATATTTAACATGCAAATAAAGACACATTAACTTGTACTAAATGTACAAATTTAATTCTCAGGTACCTTTTATTTCATAAATTTAGATTACATGCTCTTTAAAAAGATATTAATATTTGTGCAAATTCTCTTAACCGCAGTATGCAAGGAAACATTCATGATAAGTTAAATCAAGAAAAGTAAGGCCGAATGATCAATACAAATTGGAAACTGTATTAATTTTTATTGTTTGAATGAATGATTTATGTTCTTTAATGGAAGACTTCAAAAGACTTCTTGGTCTGTTCTTCGATTTTGTTGTACTAAAATTATCCAAATGTTCTTTTTCCCCCTTACTAGCAAATTAGATTTCCTTCTAAAGTTACATATTCATGAAAGTTTATTGATTTGGTTAATGATATTAATTCCAAACTTCTCTCTCCATGATTCTTTAAATATGAATGCGTTTTCACGTCTTATGTCAAAAATTTGTTTTCTTCGTTACTTCCTGTGTTTTCAACTTGAGAAAGAAGTGTCGGTAATCATCTGTACTTTACAAATTTAGGATAACTGATTGCTGAAGGATGTATGGATTGTTAAAGCAAGTAATGGATTTATTTAGGATTGTTGAAGATCAATATATTATTTCCTTTCCTTAAATAAACTGAACTTTTCCCTATGGAAATATTTTAAGCGCAAGACTGATTTTTTCTTACTTTTGTCATTTTCCCTTCCTTCTGAAATAACATGTTACACAGGATCACTTTATGTTTTTCATAATACAAAGGATCACACTGTCTTTTTCATTCACATTTAAATTAAAAGATTTGCCAAAAATTGCCTGTAGGTCAATTCTGCTAAAATTCAATTTAAAATTTATCTTATTATCATTGGCACCGAAACCCACAAAATTTGCTTCTGAGTTCTTGGTATATTTGATATTTAGCATAGATTGAACGACAAAATGTTTAGGAAAGTTTGAATTTATTTTACGAAAATATTACAAAAAACAAAAATCAGACAATGAGAGATCAGGAATGTAAGCTGATTATGAGGTGACAAAGATCGCTTTCTCAACAAAGAAAACTCAAGATTTTTGCTCAAACGCGCCTTGCAACTTCGCACCGAAAAGCCAAACGATACTTTAACTGTGCCTGCACAGTAGCACGAACTATGCTTTCTCCAATGATATTACTTAATGTACAGGGTATTTGTAAAGTCCCGGACCCATTTTGATGTTTAATAACTCATAAAATAATGAAGGTATAAGCAAACGTATGGCATTTATAGACGGAATAACTTATATATTTTCTTTTTCAGGTTTGAATATCTTTACTTTTGTAAATATCGTCTGCGCGTGAGGTTAATTTCAGATAATTTCATTTTTCAGTCTAAATATCTGTACTTTTCTAAATATCGTCTGCTTATTAATTGCACTTCTCCCTTTTTTTTTGTTGTTCTCCGACGAACCATCCTTTCATCTTCCTGGCATTGTTAATCGCCATAATGTGCGCATATGGGGATCTGAAAAGCCCCATGAATACCGTGAGGCACAAAGGGATTCCCAAAGTTTAATGTGTGGTGTGGACTAATGCACGACCAGGTCATTGGACCTTTCTTTTTTACAGAAATACGGTCTCATCAGTCGTATACTTAGACATGTTGGGATGTTTTATAAGAAGGAGGCATAAACGCGTTTTAAATGTAGTGACATTTTTCATTGTTTGCTTTCGTGGAGGCTAAAGAATTATACATACATTTATGTCTAATGAGCCTGTTTAGGACAACCATCCACAGTCGCAGACAAGTTTCGCTTTGGAGAAAACCCTTGATTGGTTTAAAAAATTATGTATATATTATAATGATAACTCTATAGAACCTGGTATTCTTAGGAAGCATGCACTAACGAACTATAAAAGGACTGTAGAAGAAATATCATCGAGTCTTTATGATGCAAAACAAAAGAAGAAAAGGTGTATAAGATCCTTTTATTTGAACATAAAGAAGTAACAATGACCCAACGTGGGTTTACACAAGCCAACACTTTTTGCTTAACTTAAATAAGTAGTGCTGAACTTAAATCAAATGTAGTAAGATTAGCCTAACGGCTCACAGGAAAAAGTGACGCGCAAGAGCGGTCTGTTTTGATGGCTAAAAGAACTCAACGCCACAGAATCAAATCTCTATTAAGTCACGGTAACAACGTGGCCTCAAGTAGGCAGAACACGCTCTAAAATCAACCTTCTTTAAATTACTTTTGATCAAACTGTTATAATCTTCTTCACATATTCAATTTTATTCGACAAAGAAATTTCCTTAATTAGCTCATCTACATAGTCTCTAAATGAGTCGTGTCATACGCATGGCCTCTTACGCGCCATGCGACCTTCACTAATGTTTTTATTTGGAAGGAATGCTTCTGTCACTCAAAGGAAATAGCAAATAATATATGATTGTTAAAAAAAAATTGAATCCCACTCCATATCAAGCCTATGTACAAGCTCAGTTATTAAACGGGATTCCTGCAATGATCTTTTTACAAAAACATTTTCTTAAACGACGTTGAAAACTGCCAGCCTATTTACTGATTGTGTTATCAGAAATTATGTGCGACTCAAATTTAAAGCAAAATTTCATTGAAGTGAGTAATCCGAATTTTGCAAGTACCTACCTACGTCATTTCTAGAAAGTCGCCAATTTTCTCGTGATTTCCATGTTCGGTAATACGTAAAAGTATGAACAACCTTTCTCATGAAAGAGAACAAATCCCTAACAAGATCCAAATTAACAGGCATTCATTTGACCCCGCAAAAGCGCTAGAAGGAGCAGCCTGTCTGCAGACATTTGAAAATTAGATGCAAGAAAAAAAATGCCATGTATCGTTAAAGAAACAATAAGTATCGATCTACTAATAGGAGTTTCTTACACTACTTCTATATTTTCATCATTAAGTAGGAAAATAGCCTTGCAATAGCAAAAAATTTCGAGTATAATATTTAAACGGAAAAAATTCGTACAATATTTCTCGGATAAGCCTGTACATACGCTGAAAAGAAAGACACGTTTCCTTTTCCAAAACATTCTGTAAAATGGAATTAAAATGAATTAAAAAAGGATTTATTTCTGACTTCTGTCGGATATACGTACGGATATCGCATAACTCAAAAACAATTAGCCGCAGAATCTTGACAGTTAGTACATAGGACTGCTATAACATCTAGTTGTGCACCTACCCTCTTTATTGCAATCGGCAGTACCAAACATATATATACATACATACATATACAGGGTGTTTCAGAGATCATGGGACAAACTTGGGTGGTGGACAGTACTAAAACATACATTTTTTATAAGAATGTAGGGTCTAAAGTGACAGGTTAAGGCAGGAACGCAAAAAAAAGACACGAGAGGAAAATGTATTTATGTGCAAAATCAAAGCAAAGGGCTTCTTTTCAGCAATACAGTATTTTCAATAAATGTTCAAAATTGTGACCACCTGCAATAATACATGCTTGGTAACATCGCAGAACGGATTGACGAACATTTTGAAAAATCGACAGGCATTTCGCGCACGCTTGCAGCCGCAATGGATAGTCGTGCAACGGTGAGTCAACGGGAGTCTGATGCTGAATGATGCTCTTCAGATAGCCTCATAAAAAATCCAAGCTGGATAAATCTGCCGAACGGGATTGCCATCGAACGGGTCCACCACGGCCAATCCATCGGAGTAATCCATCCAAGTAATTGCGAACCCGCACGTGGTTATGGGCTGGTGCACCATCATGCTGGAACCACATGCAATCACGAACGACAGCCGGAACATCCTGCAGCATATCTTGCAGAAAAATATGATAACATAAGCCATTTGTACGTTCATGTAAGAGGTATGAGCCTATGAGGTAATTGTTAGCAATACTCGCCCACACATTCATGGAGAAGTGGGTTTGGAATGCCCATGGACATGTGCCGTGTGGATTATGAGTTGCATATTCTGGCTATCTAAGATGCCGTCCTGTGAGAAAGTTGCCTCGTCCGTGAATAGCACATCAGATGGAAAATACGCCTGCGCCTCACACTGCTGCAAGAAACAATGGCAGAAATGAACTCGAAGAGGGTAATCTGTCTCTTGCAAGGCTTGGACTCTCTGCAAACGATATGGATGCAAACCATTTTCATTCAATACTCTCCAAACGGTGGAATGACTCAGCTGCAGACGACGTGCAATAGCTCTTGTACTTGTCTGAGGTGATTCATGCACAATGTTCAAGATGGATTTTTCAATGCGAGGTTGTCGCGCAGTTCTTCCACTCCTAGTGTCAGATGTGGCTTCAAATGACCCGTTTTCACACAGAGACCGATGCAACCTCTCGAACATTGTGTGCTTCGGCATACTCCTGTTCGGAAACGGTTCCTGGTACAACCGTAGCGCTGCTATGTCTTTCCCATTAGTAGCACAATACATGAGATGCATGTCAGATTTTTTCCTTTGCGTAAATTCACCCATCACGCTCGACATCAGAGTTGCTAATGATCCTCTGATGCATCGGATCGTGGTTTGTCCGGCTCACTACCGCCCTCTACCGCTGCACTGCCAGTCAATCACAGCTGTAGTTTCTATTACTGTTAGTGTTCCCTTTTTTGAACATTTATTGTGAATATTATATTGCTGCAAAGAATCACTTTGCGTTGATTTTGTACATAAACACATTTTCGTCCCATGTCTTTTTTTTTGCGTTCATGCCTTAATCCGTCACTTTAGATCCTACATTCCTATACAAAAAAATGCATGTTTTAGTACGCTCCACCACCCATCCAAGTTTGTCGCATGATCTCTGAAATACCATGTATATATATATATATATTCATATTTAAAGTAACTAAAACTAAATTAATAAGCCCAATTTATAGTGAATTATATATATACATATATAGGATCGTTTCTTACTATCTAAGAGTATGATGTCTGCGAATTTACAACCGAGATTGCTGTCTAGGGGCTCTCAATAAATAATCTGACTTATGGAAAATTCGAAACTTTAATGGAAACATCACCAGTTCCTACAAACTACAAAGTGATTACATGCATAGAAGGAAAGAGACGAGATTATTTACAGATGAAGAGAAGTAACTGTCTTTTACATTCGAACGTCTTTCAGTCGCCATCGTCTTAAAAGCTGAATCGTCTGCATTCTATCAAGCGAAAAAAGAGTTCTTTCACACAGCTTGCAGAACCATCTAATTGTTGTGGACTTTGCGATCATACAACTGCTCGTCCATTGTGACAGATAAAGGCCTCGCATTCTGGAAATGAGACCATCAACATCTGGGGATCTGTAAAATAAAATTTAAAAAAAAGAATATTAGTTTACATTGAGATTTGATGAGCTTTCCCTCAGTTGTCGTCGTCGTAATGGTCGTCTTAGAACATCATTGTAGCGGAAACTCTTCTTCACCCTCGTCTGGAATCGTCTTCGTATATACGTCTTTTTAAACATCATCTGGATGCGTCTTATTAGATATCGTCTGAATATGTCATCTACATGCGTGTAGGTATCCTCAAGATCCATCATTCGAATGCGTCTTCTTAAAATCGTCTTCTTTAAGCCGTCTTCCTTGATACAGCTCATCCTTAGGCATCATCTTCATTCTTCTTAAAAGTGTTCACAACTTTAAAACGATAGTTCTTTAGTCAAATCGCGAGAAATTTGTCACGTCGAGAAAACGTCTAAATCAGGAATCATCATAACACGTATTGCATTATCAAAGACTCTCGGTTTTCTTCCTGGATCTTCTGAATCATCTCTGCTTCTTTTTTCTCACCTTCTTTAGATTTTTTTGTTCCTTCTTTGTTTTTTGCATAACGTCTTTGTCATCAGGTTTTCTAACTGACTTTTGCTTTTCAACCTTCTCCTCTTCGGTGATCTCTTAATTTTTTATCATGTTTTCTTTTACTTGTGTGCCGCCAGACACCTTACTGAAGGCTTTCTAGTAGAATTATGTAGCATTTAATTAATCATAAACTCTGAGCAGATACTCGTCTTTGGGAAAATGCTTCTTTTCAGAATCTCTTATAGCGGCGTTTCTCCTCCTTGGGTTCGAATCTACGTGTATTGTGTTTTCTTGAGCTTTCTGTTTCACTAATTCATGTTTCAATTATCTGTTATTCACCACTCTGTAAAGCACGTCATTGCACCATCTTGAATTACCGCGCATACAGGGTTTCTCCTCAAAGCGACAACATGTCGCATACGGGTACCAGATCTCTGTTCGATTATGTAATCGTACTCTTGTAATATTTATAAGGTATTTCTCGCACCTTCTTCGTATGCCTTCGTGGTTTAGTGGGCTGCACACTCGAAGCGTATTCGAGAGGTCCGTGGTTCGAATCCCGGCGAGGGCATTGCTCAATTTTCACGTTTCCTGCTTCTAAATATCTAATGTCTCTACAACTTAGGCCCGAACTAAAAAAGGTAGTGGATAATGATGCTTCACCACCGGGATTTGGCCCAGTTTTCCTCCAAACCCCAGTCGCTCTTTAAAAGGGGAAGTATATATAGTATATCTCCCGCCTTCTTCGCATGCCTTCGTGGTGTAGTGGTCAGCACGCTCGACGCGTAACCAAGAGGTCCATAGTTCGATTCCCGGCGAAGGCGTTGCTAATTTTTCATCTTTCCTGCTTCAAAAATACCTAATGTCTCTACACTAGCGCCTGAACTAAAAAGGTGATGGTTGATGATTCTCCATCACCGAAATTTGGCGACTGGGTCACCAAACCCCAGTCGCCCTTTAAAAGGGAAAGTATATAAGATAATTCTCCAACATTCTTCGCATGCCTTCGTCGTGTAGGCTCGCCGCGTAACCGAGAGGTTTGTGGTTCGATTCCCGGCGAAGGCGTTTCTCATTTTTCATGTCAGCTGCTTCGAAATAACCTAATAATGTCTCTATACATTAATGCCCATCTAATACCTTCGAAATAACCCTTCTAATGTCTCTTCTCATCTGGATATTTTAGTACAAATGTCTTTCTTGCCCATAGATTCTTTGAACGCAGTGCAATCTGTCACGATTTTAAACGGTATGCCTAATACGTATACCGTGAATTTTTTAAGAGCTTCTACGACTGCTTTAACCTCTAATTCGTAGCTCGAATATTTACGCTCATTGTCTGTTGTCTTCCTACTCATATAATAAACTGGATGCATCTGATTATCAGTTAAGAATTTCTAAAACAAACTCACACTGTAGCAGTTAGCACTAGCATCAATGTGTATTTCCGTTTCTGCTTTCGGTTTATAAATGCACGAAACAGGTTCAGACGTCAAGATGCGTTTCAATTCACTGAAAGCATACAGCGCTTTATTTTCGAATTTTAATTTAGAATCTTTCTTCAGTAAATCACTAAGTGGTTTTCCAATTAATGAATATTTTGGTATAAATTTTCTGAAATAACCATTTAAACCTATCAGGGCTTGTATTTCTTCTCATCTGCTTGGCGAACCTGACGTGTCCTGACTAGACAGTGAGTTTGACTACAAACTATGTCCTATGGAGTGTAGCAAAGACAAGATGAGAAGGGTTAAATTATCCTTTATTTTCCACGATATCACAGGCGCTCCCGCACTTCGGGATACAAAGATTAACTACTTATGGTCTGAACGTAAAAATATAAGACTACTAATTGACTGCAATTTAAATAAGAGTTAACGTTTTATATTTTACACAGATTACTAACACTAAGGTTGGCCTTTTAATTTATTATGTATGTAGTACGCAACCTGCGGAAAACTACAATGCGTCTTTAGCCTTCGAGAGGACTAAACCGTCTAGCCTTAAAGGCGGATAGTAACTGATGGCAAGCTCTCGTGAAGTCTAGTGGCAAGACGGCTAACTCTCTCCCCTTCTAACTCTGCTCTTGGAGAAATCTCACAAATTAAATATTTAAGCGTTAGCTCATACAATTTGCATAAACATAGTCACGAGTTTATTCTGGCCGGAAGGGGAAAATAAGAGATGATAGTAAAGTTTTAAAATAAAATAAACGTTAGTCAATCTTAAGATCCTTACAAACCTAAGTAACTTTTAACATCTTTAACACATTTAAGTGCTGGAAGGTTAATTACCGCTTTCGTTTTAGAAGAAGAAGGAAATAATTTCCTATCTTTAATTTTGTGTGCTAGAAATTCGATTTCGCCTTTCTAAAATTGACACTTCTTAATGTTTAGTTCCAATCATATTCCGATGCAGTCTGTATCACACGTTTCAGTTTTTGGATCGCTTGAATTTCATTTTCGGAAGGAATAATGATATCGTCCATATAGTTTACTACAGTGTTATCTTTTAAGGATCACGAAATATATCGTAGATATATCTTTGGAAAACGCTTGGGCTGCTAGCAAGGCCAAAGGGGACGTTTGAAAATTCAAATTATCTGTTTCGTGTTTTTTTTTACTTAGTGCAATATTACTTGAGTAATCGGAACTTAGTTTTATGATTTATTCATCTACCCATTCAGAAATCTGTTTATCAATTTTACGCTGCTCTATTGGAAGGAGGGGGGACACCACGGCGCACAATGAATCGGAAGTTGATTTCTCAACACTATTCTCATCTTCAGGGTAGATGGTTTTATTTTATTAGGCTTATAATTTCTCCCTAACTGTTATATTTCATCTCGATGTACCCCGTCTTTGATATGATTTAAATCGATTTCTTCGCCGTTATAAATATCACGAATGCTCATCAAATAGTTTTCTGGTTGCAATTTTTTAATTTCGACTCCTTTTTCATTTACAGTTAATTGCCCTTGCCTTATAATATCGGTACCAATGATAGCTTGTAAAAACATTTCGTTTCTTGCAGTAACACAAATATTTGATCGCAATGAAGAACCATCAATTTCGAATTCACCTTCAAATCTCCCTACAGGCTGAATTTTTCCATTGCCAAATGCCGCTAAACATAGATTTGCCTGCTTAAGTTCAAGAAAACCTATTTTCTTATGTATATATTCTCGAATTAATGTTATTTCACTACCAATATCTATTAAAGCATCGATTTGCAAATTCCCTAAATTAGTAGTTTTATGCATTTCTAGCTCATAAATCTGAGCAAAAGATTTGGCATCTTGGGTATTTTTAGGAGACGTTTTGAAACAATCCACAGTTTTGCGTCCAAATAAGTTACATTTAAAACACTTAAACCCTTTACTCTTATTGTTACATGAGTTCAATTTATGACCTATGCTTCCAAAATTTTAACACCTTGGTTCTTTACTCTTATTAGGTAGAGCGCGGTCTTTATTTTGTGTGTTAGTACTTGAATGACTTTTAGGCTTTGTATCTGGAATGCGAATTTTCTCATACATCTTAATTTTTTTTGAAACTCAGAAATAGTTTTGAACCCATACAAAATAAATTTGTTGCTACTTGAGTCAGGTATTCCATGAATTACATAATCAAGAATGGATAAATCGTCAACAGAACCACGACTGGCTAACTCTCGCATTGCAATTAAAGACTCAGAAAGGGATTTACAAGGTTTAACATGTCATTTCTATAACAAATTATGAAGTTGTGTACTGTTTATTTTAGAATCAAATTCAGATAAATATTTTCTTTTAACATGTCCCATGACATAATACCTTTCAAAGACCGAATAAATACTTTAGCAGAACCAATAAGCAATTTTTTTAGCCAACACAATCTTTTGTAATTCCGATAACTTAAATAATTAAAAAGATTCTTCTAAATCGTAAATGAATGGCTCAAAAGACTATGTATCAGTACCATTAAATTCCGAAACAGTTTCTAAAATATTACGAAAATGTAATGAAATATTACTACGTGTCATAACGTTTTGATCTACTGAATTATTTATGGGAGGTGATTCTGTCCGAATATAATTAGAATACCCACCCTTATCAGAATCATAAACACTTTCATTTTCGGGTAAATCATCCTCGCCATCACTTTTGGATTTTAAAAGCTTAAAAAGCTGTTCAATATTAAATCACAGTTTTTATCAGAATTTGACTCATAGTTAAGATCTAAAATGTTACACGCAGAAATAAAATCGTTTGCAGTGAAAGTTTGAAGTAATATTTTTCGTTTCTGCAACATTAAAGTCAGATGGAAACCACAGAAATTACTCAATCTCGCTCTTTTTTGCGCATCACTTAAAGTTCCAAGCACAATTTGATGTAAAAGTTTAACAGATTTTGTAGGCCCACTTCATAAACAATTAGAATTGCAAGGAATAGAATTTAAAACAGTCATCTTGATTCACAATGCAATAGAACACTATTCTTAGAAGTAACAATATGGAAATAATCGAAACAAACTTACTCGTTTCCTCTTGTAATATTCATCATCAATTCTTCCTAGGCTCATCATAAACTACGTTTATCGCGGCCTGGGGCCCATAATCTGTAGGATTTCTTACTATCTAAGGGTATGATGTCTGCGAATTTACTTCCGAGATGGCTGTGTAGGAGCTCTTAATAACTAAACTGACTTATGGAAACCTCGAAAATTTAAAGGAAACAGGAATAGCTGCTACAATCTACGAAGTAATTACATGGATTGAAAATAGATGAGAATATTTACAGACGAAGAGAAGTTGTCAGAAATTCTATTCCTTCTAATTGCCTTTGGAAGCATAACTGAAGTCCTATCTAGGAACAGGGAGCTTACTCAAAACTATGTTCGTGCGTGTGTAGAAGATACAACAACGATAATAAGGGTTAAATTTACCCTTTATTTCTCACAGCGTACAACCGTTCCTGCACTTCAGGATACAGAGGCCAGCACGGATGGTCTAAAACGTAGAAAAAAAGAAATCCGCTCACTTAAGTAAATAAGAACTAAACTTAAATGCTTTGCAGAGAGTAGTGACGCGAAGATTGGCCTTTTAACACTACGTATGTAGTGAGCAGAATGCAAAATCTACAATACGTCTCCAAATATCCGCGAGAACTAAGTTCTGGGCTTAAAGGGAGACATGAACTGACTGAAAAACATGCGAGGTAAGGCAGCGAGAAGTCTCTCTCTCTCTCCTAAAAGTCATATCTTAAATACTTATACATTTTGCAACCTCATTTGCATAAACAATTCTATTCGCGCTTATTCTGGTCGGAAATGGAAAATAAGAGAGGATAGCAAAGCTTTAAAATAAAATAAATGTTAGTAAAACTTAAAATCTTTATAAAGTAACCGTCTTTTACAATCGCACATCTTTCAATCGTCCCATCGTCTTAATGGCGGAATCGTCTGATTTGTATCAAGCGAAAAAAAAAGAGTTATTTCACACAGCTTGCACAATCATCTAATTCTTTTGGACAAAACCATCCTACATACGTACCCCCTTACCTGGGTTAACAGTTTTTACCACGGCTTTATTTTCAAAATCGTAGTCATATACTTCCAATTACAGAATTGTTTTAAATGACAAAAATATTTATGTTTTGGCAATGTCGAATTGAAAAAAAAGACAGTTTTCGACAAATAACGAAATCTGACTTTTAATGTGTTCTCCCTGATCATATACTTATATTAAGGAAAGTTTTATACTCAAGATGAACAAAAAAATTATAATAAGATGTTTGAATTTCGTACGACAAAAATTGACCAGGATATTTAATTCCAAAATTTGCAAATTTTTATGTCAGTTTCAACTTGCTTTGAGGGATCGGCTGATTAAGTTAGAATAATTCGAGAATTAAGTTTAAATGAAGAGAATCAAAAAATGTTTATAATTTAACAGGCCGCACAAAGAAATGATGCGGTGTCCACATCAGATTTTTTTTTTCTTGTGGACCTCACTATTGTGAACTGATGACAGTTTGGCTCACTTGTGGTAGTGAATATAATATGTCTGCTTCATAAAGTAAGTGCTGCCCTACAAACCATTCCATGACTCTGATAATAAAATTTAAATGACTTGGTAATTCGGAAATTCAATGATTGTGATTTACTGGTTACATTAGGAGGCGAAAACAATAAATTAACGTTATTAATATTTTCGATATATAAATCTAACATACGATTATTGTTTAGTTATGTATTGCAAACTGTCCAAAAAAGAGATAGAATGAGAGAGAATAGCAAAGTTATTACACACCATATAGCAGAATCAAAATATGCATTTCAGGTTGTGCCAGGTTGTAAATGGGAAAAATGTATAATTTAGAAATGGTTTAACCAGTTTTTTGGTAAAAGAATAATTTCGTTCTTACAGTGAAATCGAATTTAATGCTTTGCGTCATGGTAAAGCACATGAGGAATGACTTCGCAAAGGATGTTTTAAGAGAAACCAGATTGTTATTATTGTTGGGGCTAATCTCATTTGTCGGAATTTATCAAGACAATCCCACGAATTTTATCGTCACAAGATTGGTGGGCTTTCATTCATATTGGTGGGACATATATGTGACAGTACGGCAGTTGCACAGTTCCATCCCGGTTTTGAAGGAAGGTACACCATACGGCGAATCCTAGAGCCTCCCACTTCTCGTCCACAAAACCAACTGAGAGCACATCCAGGTCTTCTCCGAGAATCGAAATGGGCCCTTCAGTACCGCCGTAAATGTCACTAGACGCTATAACCATCTGAACGGAAGCTAGCTTGTGTGTCTCGATATTTATCTTTGTTAAATAATTGGAGATAATAAGCTTTATTAATGATTGTGTAGACACCTTATCGCTGGATCCGTTAGTAGGCGCTTACAGTTAGAATTTGAGATTTAATTTTTTACAGATTTACATATTATATGAAATATTTAATTTTGATACTTAAATTAGATATTTTGACGAGGTCATGGTGCAGGTTTATGGTCAGAGTGGTCGGCTTAGAAAGAAAAATAACAACTACAGCTATCGAATTTTATTTTCGTTCTCAAAAACCCTGATCTCTTTCCGGTGTAGCTGTTTACTGGAATTTATAGACATGGCAGAGTTCATTGTATATTTGATTTATAGTACCTATTTCCATAAATGTCGATGAATTCTTCAAATCTATAAGTAATCTTTTATATTTCACATGCTTAGCAAATAAACTGTTTATAAAATTTTTAATGCGAGTAACTGCTGAATGATTTGTATAAAAGCTGAGTGTGCAATATCGTCCTCTTTTCATTTGATATAAATTAATGAACAAACTAAGTTGAAGTTTTAATTCAGTTTCACTTAAAACTTTGTTTCAAAGTTTGGTATTTGGCGCAACTAAAATCCAGTTGACAGCTGCTGCTTTCTTACCACTTTATAGAAAACGACGTGTCAAAGAATAAAACAAAAATTTCCTGCATTATTAAAACCTTTCAATACACTTTCTTAGATATAACTTTCGATATTTGATTGTCAGAATCAATTAATCGATAACTTTACATGGTTTGATTTCATCTCAGTAAGTGATTTTTTGAGGCTGCATCTACTTCTGAAACTCTACTTCCAACTCACTTTTCTGTCGCTGTGATATACAAAATAACACCTCTTTCCCCTTCAGTAAACATTTAACGATTTTTCGATTTCATCAATTTGAAAGGTCCAAAGTGATAATGAAAATTTCAAATGGTGTATGAAAGACAGATAAACCGAAACGAATAAAGAAAGTTATTGTTTCATTTCCAGGAATTCAGGAAGGACACTGAAAAGGTTTTCATTGTTATTTTATCCTTGTTTGTCTTCCAATGTTGAGGAATAATCCTTTATTTTACTTGCATTATAAATGCTTCTTGCTTTCTCAAAATGAAATAATATACTCTCATGACCGTTATTACTAATGTAAATAGAAAACTTTTGAGTTTCTTCCATGTATATGAGTAATGATTATTTTAATTTATATAAATAACCTTTGTTTATTCCGATGATCCAGGAATCGTAAAATGGAAAAGCAACTTAATAGACAAATAGAATAAATAGAGTAATAATAAAAAGATGAAAACAATATTAGGATTAATAACAGAAAAAAAATCCATAATTGTCCTCACCGAGAAATAGCGTTCGTTTCAAAAGGGCTTTAGTATTTTAAAATTAGTGAAAATTCAATTTCAGTTTCTTGGTTTTCGGCTGAAATTTCTAAGTACAGTCGATCTGATTTTACTATGCACTCATTAAAATAGCCACAATCATACTGCGCAGATGATTCGCAATGCGTTATAAGCTGCAATATACCACCTACCTAAATTGTCCTGTCTTTAGAAGCGAAATCCCTTTGACCCCCGCGTGCATAATTATAGAACCGTCTTCGCTATATATGGTTTCCGAAATTGCAAATCAAATTATAATCGGTTGATGTTTGAGACATAATGTGTATATTACAACAGTTCCCTTTCGAATGCGCTTCGGGTTATTCTCCCGTGCATGAGGTTTGGTATTTCTTACAACAACCGCACATTTTTGCTATTTACAAGTATTCATTTTTTCTGATGCAAAAACAAAACTTTATATTTGGCTGACTGAATATAAACCCCAATAGTAATGATTTGTTCTTGAAGAAAGATGCCGTGAGGAAAGATACCAGTGTTCAACTTAACATGCAAAGCAAGTTACTTAAGATGAAAGAGTGAGCCGAAATCTAGAGAATAGGATTGCTTTAGCGACAATCAATTGTGTAACTGCTTGTTTCTGGTGTAACACCGGATCCATTTCTGTGCACCATGAACAAGAAATTCAAACATATTTTCTTTTGTTAGTGTAAGCTGAGTAATGAGCTAGTTGAAAAGCATAGCGTCTGTTCAACATCAGTTCTCTACTTCAGTTCTCTATTAAAGCTCTTCATCTATTCGTGTGGTTCTTTTTCGTTTAATATTTTTAGCCTTCATCAGTAAAGGAACATGTCTAGTCAGGTAAGGAAGGAAACGTTTTTGAGTTCTTGCCAAATCATAATCATTAATGATTTTTTTCACCAAAGTAACCAAAGCTCTAGATATAGTGTTAGGTATATTGTAATTACAGTCTTTTTATACGAATATTAAATGCAGCACGAATGTTGAAGCATATATTGTTGCATGCTTCAGCGATCGTGCTGAATTTGTTACTCTTACAAAAAACATTTTAGATTAGGGTGTTGTTTATGAACGGCCACAAAGCGTCATTCTGGGCACTGGAGACATAAACGAATGTTTTGAAATTTCGCACACAATAAGCCTTAACTGTGAAATTTTAAATGCGTAACCTTTGCATGGCCATGGCGTTTCATTTGCGGCGAACATTACGGAAAATTTACCCAATTTTTGGGGTTATCCGATACATGAACGATGGTCAACCTTCCCCGATAATGAACTCTCTGCCTCTTTGCTCAAACAATCGAATTTCAGCTATTGTTATTCGAAGCTACGCGCTCGATATTGTTATGATTTAAAATAATAGAGCTCTGACAGTTAAAGTTGCAATGAAAACATGTCGGTAGTTTCGAAAGACACCACCCACCTTTTGCCTGCGCCAATTTATCAACTCATGGAAAAACCATAAATAGCGTTTGACCGATACACGTATGATGAAAACATTTGCAAACGTCTGTAAAGAGACAATAACAATACAAGAAAATACAAGGAAAAACACTTCTTTGGAATTATGAGCTTCCAACGTGTCCACCTTCGCAATTTCCCGCATTACGTGCGGGAGACTGTTGGCAACAATGACTAATGTAATATCGCAAGAGGAATCTGTATAACTTTACATTTTGTAAGGACTTATCTTGTTCTAACCAATTATTTTTAGTTTTCCATTCCTTTCCCTCCTGATTCCAGTTTCCTGCCGAAATGTAAATTTGTTTTGATGCAAATTCTAAACGTGTTTCAGAAGCAGTATTTAAGCCGCGTTTCGAGAATTCGAAAAGGTAGTAGCGGACTTAGTCCCGAGTTTATACTGGACGTTTGAAATTAGCCTTTCAGATTTACAGTGATATTTCTAAGATCGGCTTTGCTGTCTGCAGCTGATTTAGCGTTAGTTAAACGAAGGAGCCAGTCATTAGATATCTTAATTTACTAGTTAGTTGTTACATCCTTATTTACTGTTAATTTACGTAGCTACAAGTGGTGGTTGGTGATTTATGCGTACCAAGTGCGTGCATATGATTTAATTTAGTTCAAATAAAAAGATTATTTAAACCTTTCTTCTGCAGTGTTTTTTCTTAAAGATATAGTGAGAATTCGCTACTTCGTCTTCTACATAGAGCTGTATGCTACCAAAGAATACACATAGACTCTACAATTTTATGGCGTCTTCAACTCTGACAAATGTCATGGATTTCATGTGTACACCAGCGATTCTCAACCTTTCATTATTCGCGGCCCAGTTTTCAATCATAATTTTCATCGCCCCCCCGCATACAATGAAATGCATACAACAATAATATATATTGAGTATTTTGATTTCTGCTTTTAAATTATTTTAACTAACTGCTAAACAAGAGTAAAAGCGAGCAAACGTTGGCCAGAAACCACATTTGGCATTTTGTCAAGCAGGCGGTGAACAGATGATGTGAATGGAAGCGGGGAAAATTTAAATATTATATTTGAAACGAAAGCCAAACAGGGAGATAGCATTAGAAGAATATAAAGTACAGAAATTCGTTAATGAAAGTTAACTTAGACGGGATGAGCTAAATTTAGAAACTAGGAATACATTTTTAGAATAATAAAAGAAATAAAACCGAAGCATGACTAAAGAAAAGAGAAAAAAAAGTAATATGATTTGTGGACGCCGTCTCCAGCATGCGCGGAGCAAATGTTTTCACATTGGAAGAAGCGAAATGTTTGATAACGCAAGTTTCATTCTCCTTCGAGTCGATCGCTATCGAATCTATCGTATGTTATATATGTTTTCGTGTTAATAGCAATTCACCATATTAAATATTCACAGCAGCAGATTTATGCAGATTCATTAATAATTTTTTAAGCGGGCGTATGAGAGCATTAGACGATAGTCAAGCATCAACAAGTACACAGATAAGCGTGGTTCCGAAAATAATATCAAGAAAATATTCTCAAGAATACTTAAATTTGGGATTTACCAGTACTGAAGTAATTGAACAAGAAAGGCCCCTGTGTATCATTTGCTCAAAAATGTTGGCCGCAGACAGCCTGAAACTTAATTAACTTAAAGGACATTTGGAAACGCTTATAGTGAGAACGTCAACAAACACACAGAATTCTTCGAATTAAAATTAAAATCATATGAAAAACAAAAATCATTTTTAAAGAAACTTTGTGAATAAAAAAGCTTTAATCGCATCCTACAAAGTTTCATATAAAATAGCCAGATGTAACAAACGTCATACCGTTGGTGAAGAGCTTCTTTTCCCAGCAGTAATTGAGATTATAGAAATTATGTTTAGAGATAACTTTTCAACACAATTGCAGTCCATACCTCTTTCAAATGATACTATTGCTCGTCGAATTCTTGATATAGCTGAATATGTACAGTGTCATTTTTTCTCGAAGTTGCGTGAAAAATTGTTTTCAGTACAGCTTTATGAAGCAACAGATAGTAATAAAGATGCTCATTTCATTGCTTATGTTCGATTTTGTGATAATACGTCAGTACAAGAAGAACTACTTTTCTGCAAACCAAATAGAACTCAAAGCAACGGCGCTCGCATTATTTGCTATTTTAAATGATTTTATGTACGAGGCAAACATAGAATGGAAACATTGCGTCGTAATATGCACCAATGGTGCTCTATCCGGAAGATTCCAAAGCATAGCGAGCACTTGTCAATCAAAAATCGCCTCAGTGCGTCTGAATACATTGCATGATCCACAGAGAAGTCTGGCTTCCATAGAAATGAGTCTTAGTCTGAATATTGGGTTAACTACGGTTGTAACCGTAGTAAATTATATCAAAATGAGACCCCCTGAAATCAAAAGTCTTTTCCGCACTTTGTAAGGACATGGGTGCAATACATTAAGAGTTACTATTTTATTGCGAGGCAAGATGGTTATCGCGTGGGAAATTCTTGCAACGTGTTTATGAATTAAGAGAAGAAATTGCCATTTTCCTAGAATACGAAAACAGACTAGAAGCCGAGAATTTTTGGCGATGGTTTATTTGTAATGAAATTGAGCTACTTGGTGGACATATTCGAAAAATTAAATAACTTGAATCTTCAACTCCAAGGAGCAAATACACATATCTTGAATACGAGTAATAAAGTCAATGCTTTTTGTAGAAAACTGTAATTGTGGAGCAGAAATTTAAAGCAGAAAAAGCTAGCAATGTTTGCAAATGTGAATGATTGTACTATAATTTACAAGGCTGAAAAAGACATGCAAAAGTTGTTTTTGTAACCACTGAAAATCATTTAGCCATGTTGCCAAAGAATTTTCAAAAGTATTTTCTTGCTGACGACAAACTGATAGCAAGTTACGAGTGGGTTAGGGAGTCATTTCATAGGACTCCCGAGGGATTCTCAATTGATGAGGAAGGAAAATTCATAGACTTCACGACATGTGGCGAAACCAAAAGTTAGTAACAAATTTAGTAATAAATCACTATTTGAATTTTGGTCAGGAGTAGAAGATTATTTTTCTGCACAAGAAACAAGGGCATTTCGCATTCTATTACCATTTTCAACATCGTAATTTTGTGAAACTGGATTTTCTGCTGCGACTTTTTTGAAGACAAAATATATATATTTCTGCTAAATATAGAAACAGAACTGAGAGTGGCTGTTTCTAATATTAAGCCTTCCTTCGAAAAACTTTGCTCTGCAACACAGGCCCAAGGAAATCACTAAGAATTATTAAATTTGTTTTTAATTTGGTATGTTTGGATTTAGAAGTTGTTTTACTTTAATAAGTAAATTACTAAACAGGTCGAAATGTATTTTGTTTTGTATGTGTGCTTTCCTTTCAGTCAGTTAATCAATTTTTTTAAATAATATTTTCTCTTGGATATTCTCGTCCTCCCTCTAGTGTGCTCGCGCGCGCCTCACAGGTTGAGAATCACTGTTGTACACCTTATATTTAAAATAATCCCAGTCCAAGAAATCCGTTGGAGTAAAGTCGCGGAAATCGACTCATGAAATTTCAAAGTTATGAGAGATGTCTCCATCTTGAAACGTCGTACTCGGTGAAAATTTGTATCGCCACTTATGGTTTTTAATTGCGCTGACCATCCTCTTTAAAATGTTTCACTCTAACCGTAACCGTCAGAGCTCTGTTATTTCAAATTAGCACAATTTGCATTGATTACCACAATTGGACAATTTTAAATTACCCCAATTAAGTGGCTAGGCAGGCCGCTAGAGTTTCATGTATCGGGAAAGTATTTTATGACCACCCTGTACGTATGACTTTAGCTATGTACATTTTGAAGCAAACTGGTTAGATATACCTCACCGATAGACGGCGCTATGCAATTACTTCTTCTTACTATTATTTATTTACTCCATTCTGCCTATTTAAAATACGTATTTTGATCAAACCGAGTTTTTCCATAATTAATCCTTGGACATGTTACACAGGTCATCCAGACGGTGTCATGATTAGGCGAGCTTACTGCGGTTCTGAAGGGCCCGGTTTCGAATCCCGGAAAAGACATGGACGCTTGTAAATATATAATGTCTGTGCGGCACGGGACACTCTAAATATGCGGCGAGCCGAAAGTCCTCTCGCGTGGTTTGCTGGAAGGGGAGAACCACCCCCCGCGGTGCTCTCCCTCAAATTTGGGGTGGAAAATAAAAAGTACAACTTCTATTTAGAGTAGACTGTGGCAACCAGTGTTCCATGTAATATGGACACGACAACAACCTGTCACGCCGCTTATTTATGTTGCATTAAAACTTAAAAGTTCTTCGTCATTTTTTTTTTCGGAGCACATAGATGTTTCTTGTAAAACCGAAGTTAATCTATGACTTAATTTTATTGAATTTCTAATTCAAACTCGTATATTTTTCTTTAATTGTTACTTCTCAATATCCCTTTTATCATCGAGCTTATCGCAACTATATTGAATCCCGAAAATGAAGGAAACTATTGGCGAAGGTACATCGAATCTACCGTTTTAGGTAATGTACCAGACATATATTACACGATTCATTTATTATTTTATATTCGCATAGTTTTGTTTATACATTTTTCTATACCAGGTCCGTAAATAGCTGCCAGCCATTGTGCTTATATTGTAGAATCATTAGGATTTTTTTAAAGCAGGAGCCATGAAAAATGATAAATGTCCTCTCTGGAACTCGAACCTCGGACCTCCTCTCGAAATACGCATTGAGTGTGCTGACCAGTACACCACGAAGGCATGCTAACAAGGTGGGAGAAATAACTTATAACATTATTCTTGATTAATATATATTTGAATCCTTCATTGGAAATGAAATATTTCAATTTCCGTTACATAGGATCTTTAGAAATTTTATTTAAATTTAATTCCTTAAGTTCTGATCCAAAGCTTAACTAATTATCTCAACTGGAAGTTTAATACCGAAGTTTCAGAAATCCTTTCCAGTCAATTGAGACAGTCAAGCGGAAATTCTCTAAGGGTCAGTACTTGTCTCTACATTATTCCACACATTCATTAACCACCTTCCTTCTCCTGTTACTTCAACATTAGGCATGATGGCTTATTTCATATATTTAATTTACTGGACTCTTAGCTGGCTGTAGTGAGATTAAAATTTTAAGTCGAGGAAGTGCAATATATAAACTTGGAACTTCATTATAAATTTGTGCGTTAAATTATTTGTTAATAAAAGCTAAAATTTTAAGCTGAGGAAACGTTAACTGACTTAACATTTTATCGCAGATATTTGTATCCCTAATTGTGTCATTGAAAGGGTTTCAAACGTGAAATATATAGGATTTAATTAAGACTGGAATACATGAAAATTTGCCTACCAGAAAAGACCAAGTTGTCTTTTCTGACGGCCGTACGAAAACGTATTTTTTAAAAGATTGCTATGCCGTTTAACGATTTCCCGTTTAATCGATGACTGCTCGGTATTAAATTGATACCTCTCATTAGTAAATCTTAGTGAAAAAAATGCAGATCAATGTATAAGTAATAATTGTGACTGGCATCCAAGAAGAGAATCCTTTTTAGACGATCCTTTACATTTCATATACTTCCTTATAAATAATTGGAAAATTCTGCAGTCTCTTTACATTACAAAAATTATGTTACTTTAAAACATTTCAACAACTTTTCCTGAATCTAAACTTAAATTACGAAAACGTAAATATAATGAGATCCTTAGCATATTTACTGTGATGCATTTGACAGAAGATTCTCTTTTTTGAATTCATTTGAGATTTCAAATTATAGTCAGAACTGTTGTTTCTTATATCTGCTCAGTGAGATATCATTAAACATATTCTTCATTATGAGTACGAATTACTTTCTGCTCATCACTTTTTTTGAGCTACAATTGTAATCCACATACCATAAATCATAGGTATTTCCTTGATGAATGCTTCGAGACTAAAACGCAAAGACTGCAGGCCAATACATTTTGCAGAATCATGAGAGATTGCTGAAGTCTTGGTACCCATACAGTTCGAGAATTTCAGTGTATTTCCGAATAGATCTCAGCGTCGGTTCATTGATAAATAAATGGGAAAAGGTGATAGAATACTTTTCTTCGTTTCTTTTATATGAATATGGCGAGAGCTCAATTTTCTCTACGAACATGTTTTTGGTGGGAATGCTGTCTCGAAATTTTCTCTCATTCTCTTCCTTTGTATTATCTCAATACAAGAAAGAAAGCTACCATTAGAATAAAGATGCTGTCCTTCATGTGAAGAGCA
>KK122266.1:254124-268477 GCA_000611955.2 Stegodyphus mimosarum
AAAATTCAATCAGAATCGACTTCTAATCTTTTGTTAGGAAAAATTTATTTCACTTTTTGAGAAAACTTTGTGCATTAAGGATTAAAATCCACAATCATGACAAGTAATCAAAGAAATATTTTGCTGTCGTTGTATAATTTTGTAAGAACATGAGTGTTTCTAATATTTTTAACATTCCCCATTTATTTAGAAAAAGTAAAATTTTTAAAAAAGTGCTTTAATCGGATTAAGGATTACGATGTTTTATGGTTACGGATGATTTTGGAATAAACAGAAATTATTTACGAAATAAAGTGGTGTATTTACTTTATTGGAACTAAAGGTTCAGTTTCTTGAAAAAAATTGTGCACTAGGAATTTTAGAATGTTTTATGAATTAATAAATAATAATGAACCAATAAATTAATAACCATCATTAACATGTATGTACATGGAATCTAAAAATACAAAAAGGAAAATTATAACTTTGTGCAACAATCTGTCAAACTATGCACTTTGATTTTATTTTTCCTTCCATCCTAAAAGCAGATTTTGCTTGTAATAAAATGCTGTGAAATAAAATAAAACTGTGAAATAAAATGAATTGTAATAAATTACTGCGTCGTCATTTCAAAATAAACCCGCGTCTTGTACGCCTTGCAGAAACCCAATGACACAATAACTTACGTGAAACGTTTCATCCAATATTAATTTTATAAAATTAATAATTAACCAATAAAAGTGAATATAAATTAAAACCAAATTATTCTCTACAGGAATTTTATTATAAACATATCGTAATCGCATTTACTATCTGCTGTTTTCTTGCTAGCTACATCCATGCTACTGATCCTTTCTTCAAAAATTAAAAATAGTTTTAAAACAGGCGTTCACTACGCCACTTTATCTGTCTTATATAGAAATGATAATCAGTGAGAATAAAAAAAATACTTAAATTTCTCATGACAGGAAGCTTCGTCTTTACAAATTAAAGATCTAAATCATTATATTATATTATATCGCATTACATTCATATACGTAATAAAAAAAAGACTGTGAGATTGATGGCAGGGAACGTAGGAGGTTGAATCCGTTATCAAGAGGAAGAATTTTGATGGCGTAGAATGCTGATATGCCGATCCATAATAAATAGGAAATTAAAGCACGTTAAATCTTCATTATATTTCAGTAAACATGTTTAGGCCACAAACAACATGGCACATTAATTGTGCCTATTTTAATATATTTTCATTTTTGATAACTTTGCAGTAAGAAGAAAGCAGTAGACAGCAGTCCAGCTAAGCCGCATAGTAGCGAGAGAACGCGTTATGTTCAGGAAGAAATCTTAATTTAGACAGAGTTAGGTTTTGGTTATCAATGCATTTTGTTTGGATAATTAATACTGCTGTAAAATTATTATTGGTTGCTCGTGTATTCGTTCCATTTACATCATCAGAGTTACGTAAGAGTCATATGATATGGATTAATCCAGAAATGACACTCGGCAAAGAAAGATTACTGTTTTTAGAACAGAGAGGGAGAATTACGAAGTTAATTTCGATGATTTACATATTTTTTAGCTTACACAGGTGACAGGTGAAAGCAAGTCCGGACACCCGGACGGATTACATAGACTAATCGGGTATCGTCCGGATCCTGCAACTATCTGGAGCAACACCTCGAAATCGAGACAATTTACATGGCCATACAAGGTCAAAGTATTAAATTATTCTGCGCTTGATACATTATATTTTCTGTAACACAAAAACTTTACGCTATAACACATATACAATATTTACCGCTACATTGAATAATAGATTCTGAAAGTTCACTGTCGTATAAATTTTTTTCTTCTCTCAAAATATATCAGAAATAATTTTGTAATTAAATACTCTTTCGGTTACATTGCATTTAACACATTGCTACCCATACTCGTTGTTACACTCAATACACAATACATTTTAGACACAATGCTAAACTTAATACAATGTATATTCTGTGCTACATATTATGCTGACTATAATTTTATCTTACACACACACACACACACACAAATATATATATATTTTTACTGTCACACACACAAATATATATATATTTTTACTGTCACACACACAAATATATATATATTTTTACTGTCACACACACAAATATATATATATTTGTGTGTGTGACAGTAAAAACAAATTCAGAAGCAACGGCCAGCTAGAATTTTGATGGCGTAGAAGTGTGGATCCGTAATGAATAGGAAATTGGAGGCGAAGGCAGATTAAATCTTCATTTTTTATTTCAGCTTCTGAAGGCCACTATCAAGTTCACACGTTAATTGTGCCTATAACGAAAAGCTTACATTTTAGATTAATTTTCAGTAAGATAGAAGGAGTAGACAGACAGCAGTATAGCTAGGACAAAGCGCTGAAAGCAAGTGCTTTATGTTCGGGGTGAAATCCGAATTCAGACTGAGAGTTTTGGTTCTCAGTGCTTTTGATTACATAGTTAATACTTCTGTAAAATTACTGTTGTCTGCTTGAGTTTTAGTTCCATTTACATCAACAGCATTATGTCATATGACATATGACGTAGATTAATCTAGAAACGACGCAGTGCAGAGAGAGGTTACTATTTTTAGAATTGAGAAGGGAAATTTATCTCTCATACGCAGATTCAGTGAATCTCTCATACACAGATTTCACAATACTGTATACATACATTTCCACAGGTACTGTGTATTGGGATGCATCCCCATTATTGAACCTGGCGGGATCCCCAGTAGGCATACACCACGAAAAATTGCCAACATAAAACTAAGGACATATTTTGAGAATTTTTTTAATATTTGTTCATTTTTTAAAAATTTATTAAATCAAATTTTTAATCAATTATATTTATTTGTCTTTAATTATTTATGGCAATTTTTCTAAATTAAGACAACATTTTTATTTTTCATCACAATAATTTATTTCTCTTAATAATAACATTTATTTTCATGAAACTTATGATAACAGTTAAATATAAATAAAACTGTAAAATAATATACTTATATAACTTCCCTGTAAATAACGTTCTTCGTACGTTTTTCTGGTAGAAGAACTATGATATTCTCAGGTGAACTCACTCTTGAGCACGCCACATAAAAGTGACCATGATCAAAATAGTCATTTTGTAAATCTACACTAGCTAATTTTAATCTCTGGCCTTGTGCTTTGTTGATAGTCATGGCAAAGCAAACTCTAATCGGAAACCGCAAACGCTTAAAGATATACGTAAAATCACGTAAATTATGTAATTACGTAAAATGCCTAAAATTATGTAAAAGGATTCACATAAAATCCGCTCTTAGTGCGCGTGTATATCGTAGAATGAGTAACTATGCAGAATGCAAAATTTCAAGTCAGTCGGATGTATACTTTCGGAAATCTCGTGATGAGTCAGTGGTATTTCGCTTATATATAGATAGATAGATATATGTCATGATACGAATGATCTGGATCTTGGTTGTGGAGTAATATATGTCTAACAAAGAAACTTGGCTAAACAGGCATGCCGGATTCAAGATAATTTTATTATTGAAGAAAGCAATGCGGGGTTCGCAATAATTAGTTCAGATACGGGCGTGTTATGTGCCCTACATTTTTGTTAGCTTAGCACAGAGTCCGTGAACAAAGAAGGTAGCCGCAAAGCTTCTTGCCAGGACGAAAACGTAAGCGAAAGTGTCGCATCATTTCAGAGGGAAAAAAAGGGAGGGAGTCAAAAGTTTCAGTTCGAGTTAAAATAATTTTGTTTTACAATTATTTGGTTGAGAAAAGGTATCTGCGTTAAGCAAGATGACTTTCAAAGGAAACCTGAATCACATCAACGGTCCTATTAAACATATGAAAGAATCGACTGAGCTATCGTTCGATGGGATTGGAGCTTGGAACAAACTACCATTATTTAGCTATCGTACAGACTCAACAGCAAGTGGGCGTAAAAAATATCTTAAAGCATAGCCTACTTTTTTGTAAGGTTAGTTTTCTATCGTGATTTCAGTATAAGCTGTCTTGTTTTCAACACAGCAAATTTATAACAATTATTGAATTATTTACCGTAATTAAAAGCTTGCAACTTTATTGACTTTAAGGCTAAATTTAATTACTTCAATCAAATTTTGTCTATCTGAATCCTGTCGTTTTTCTTATTTTTCATAATTAAAAGCATTAAGTAAACATTTTAAACAATTGATGGTAAATGTATGAAACGAACCTATTGCGGGAAGCTCAGATGGGGCAGAATATAGCTACATATTCATGCAAATATTTGCAAAAGTCATTCGTCAAATTTATTATAAATTATGTCAGTTAAACTCATAAGATATATCTCTTTGTTTAGCATATGTATATTATATCAGAACTTATAAAACATATCGTTTTACAATTTACATCGATATTAAACTTATTATCTGAAATAAAATATTAAAAATTAAACTGCGCATATTCAAAATTAAAAATTCAAATTTTTCGAATAAAAATGAAAAAAAATGTGCGTATATTCAGTCCAAATTATCAGTTTGTTAACAGTGCAGTGTTTTAATTTTAAAATTACATAAAGTTTTCATACCTCATGAAATAGAAGCCATCTTAAATTTATTTTTTTAATCGGAGATAAAACGGAAAATGAACAATGCTATCTCTTTGATTTTGTGTACCAATCAATGTTGCAACAAGCAGTTTTATGTAAAATAAGATAAAAAATGGGTAATTGAGGATATTTAATTTGGAAGTTCTTTATGTCTTCTAAAAACCTATACGATCCCAAGAGAAACCCATTTCTTCAGAAAAAGGAAAAAGAAAAACCTAAATTCTACTTCAGTTATTAGCTAGAAATAATTGTTTTCGTCCCTCTATTATAGATATCTAAAATACATATCCCATTGTATAAACAAGAGGAAAACACGAAATGTATATAATGTAGCCAAGAGTAAAACATAAATAAATCATACGAATTATCATTCTAAATAAACATATGATTTCGTAAGCAAAATCAAAATAGCAACTGTAAATAGCAATGTAAGCAAAGTAAAACATAACTGGCTGATATGCATTATCTTTCTCAATACGTGACACATCTTATTCCATAATTAAGAGTAAAAGAGCATAGGTGAATAATAATGTAAGCCAAAATAAAATAAATCTAAATCATATGCATTATTTTTCTAAATAAATGACACATCTTATTTCATACACAAAAATAAATATAAAAAAACATTACAACCAAGAATAAAATGTAGCTGGGTCATATATATTGTTACGAATTTGTACACAGCTTTTAGTGCAATTATATGTGAAAGTGTTGTGTTTTTAACTGTATTGTAACATGAAAAATCTGGCGAGAAGAGCTATGCCGGAACACTAAGACTACAGCGGCAAGCCCATTTAACATTGAGTATCTCGGAGATACCTCTGGTATTGAACAGATGTCGCTAAGCCGGCAAAACATTTGGCGAGAAATTGCCAAAAGTCACCAAAATTTGGCGACCATTTAGCGATATTTTGATCCGGTCCCTGTATCAGCGTAATAAGTACTGTAACTGAATAAATGTAATTGATTTCATGTGTAACTGTAATTGAATTTGGTGTTCATATGCCCTCCAGTAATTTCGAGGAAAAGAAAATACTAGAAATATCTCAGCGGCCGGGTGAAAACTATATAAGGCCGGAGATTGTGCGTTTACTCTCACTTTGTTAGTTAGTAGTTGTTATCGTTGCGAATTGTTAGTTCAGCGTCAGTCGGAGTACTGAGATATCTTTGGGTTAACTTTCTCTAAAGATGCATTGTGTTTAACGTTCTTAGTAGTTTAAAGTGTAACTACTGATTGTACTCTGTGAGATTGTGAACACTTTCAGGAGTATTTCTATGGAAAATTCCAGAACTTTGAAGTGTTTCTTTTGATAAAATAAATTTTGTTACTTATCATCGGATATATGTGCATTCACTGTATTACGAACCCGTAGGCACGAAAAAATGTTACCTTTATAAATAAATGACAGATCTGATTCCATAAACCAAAATGAAATACCATAGGAAAATAATAATATGAGTAAGAGTAGACTATTGCTGCGTCATATACTTTATCTTTCTGAATAAATGACACATTTGATTCCATAAATAAGCATAAAATAGCTAAGGTAAATAATATTGTGGACAAGACTAAAATATATCTGAGTTATACACATTACCGTTTTAAACAGATCACAATTTTTATTAGTATTTAAGCTTTTTTTTAATGCTCAGTGAGAACTAAATTATGAAGATTACTAAAATGTACACTCCATTCGTTTTGAAGCAGATGAGAACTTACATAGAACAAAGCCTATTTCAGTATTTTAGACACTTCTTCTACGTTTTCAAAACTCTGAATACAAATATGATATACGTTTTAAATTATGCAAATAATTTCAGAAGGCTCTTTAAAAGTGCATTGTAATGTTAGAAGTTTCCATAGACTCACTGTTTTCGTTCTAGAAGCATCCCTAACAGATTGCTTTCAATTATATTTTCCAGATTTTGTTTTCTGAAAGATGCATTTAAAAGTCGATGCATTTATTTAGAGGAAGAAAGAATGTAACTGTAGTTCTTAGCTGCAAACATTTAACCAGAATGGGAGCGATAAGCCCTACCAATGGCGAAAAGCATTCCAGAAAATTATAACCATTTGCTTTTTATCTTAATAATTTCTTTGCAACGTTTATTGCTTGTGCTTTCCAAACGAGCGCTGGGAGTGATTTTTTTCCCATTCAGTGGAAAAGTGGTGTTCAGCTTTAAAACGAATAAAACATTTCCTAACCGATTTCCGAAAGTTGATAATAAATTGCACTGCACTGGAGTTTTACAAAATGATCAAGTGTATTTATATACTTAAAATTTTGCGTTTGCGTATATATATATATATAATAAATACTAATGATGTGCATTATTATTATTTATGTAATATTATAAATTATAATAATGATTTTTAAATACACGTTATTATTTATATATTATTATTAAATACATATTATTATATATATCTTATTATAAAAACACATTAAAAATCTATAATTTAATTAAACAATAGTCTCTTACTTTGTCATTTTTAATCTGGGTATTTCCTCTTTATTATTGAATAAATAATAAATATTATTAAAAAATAATAACATTTCTGGACTGTGTCATTTCCAGATTAATCTATACCACAAAGTGTGAGTAACGCTAATGACGCACTTATTTTGGAACCATAACTCTGAGAACTGAAACATTTTTAACATAAAGCAAAACCTTCCTCTTTGTTGAGCTGCCATATTGCATAAATGCGTAAGTCTAGCTTCACCATCTGTGCTGCTTGGACGCCGCTGTGCTCTCTTCCTACCGCAATAGTATTCAAAAATGTAAATATTCTGAAATTAAGTATGATGAGATTGGCAAATGAACTGTGGCTATAAATGTAAATTTAAATAAAGATGGAATTGAAACCGTCTCGACTGTTAAGTTCCTTAGTCGTTACGAATTTTACTTTCAAGTGTCAAGTATCTACGCCATAGGTATATATATATATATATATAAATTTGCAAATAATTGCAAAGAGTAAAACATTAAAATTAATGAATTTCAAAATTTATTTATAAAGGACTTAATCAGTAAAATCCTGCGCTATCGCTGCAAAGAATAAAAATTTAATTTAACAGTAGACAAGTAATTTAATTTAACAGTAAAAATTTTAGAATATATAAACGAAAAATTATCTCCTAAGAAACATCAAGTGAAATTTAAGTAGTAAATAGGTACCACTGGAAATTAAAAATTGGAATTTATTCCATAGAAAGATCCGGACTTATTAAAGGCATAAACAATTCATGATGATCGTTTTTCGTCATGTCGCTTTTCTGAACGAAATCCTTATCAAAATTTTAAATTTTCAGATCAATTTTATGAAATCTGAATTTAAATCTTAAAGAATTTCAGAAACGGGAAATAATTCCTCAACACGATAATAGACAATTTATTAAAATTAACAGCAATATATATATAGAGAGAGAGAGAGAGGGAGAACCAGATACATGAAAAATGTTATTTATAACTATTAAGATGAATAATTAAACTAATTCGATTATAACGAAATTATAAACTAAAAATCCTGTTGTAAAGATTTGCTGACTGTAACCTAATTTAATACTATTGTCATTTAAACTGTTATAAGCAATAACATTTACACAAAGTTCTTAATATATTACTATTAATTATGAAACTTGTTATGTAAGCACTAATAATTAATCAAAATTGTTAAAATAAAATTAAATAGTAATAATTTTTAGAATGTTCATCATAATCCTTCTGATTCGTGTTAAATTCGTTCAGCTGAACAAAGCATTTACGTTTTATCTCTGAGTAAATGTTTTGAATTTTAAAAACATTTTCTTAAAACTTCATAAGAAACCTTACAAAAAACTTTAAATCTATTTTCTGTTAGGAACTACTTTTAAACCAGAGCCTTATCTAAAGAATTATCGGGAGAGTATTATGGAGCCTTTATTCCTCAAAATTTAACTGGCAAGAAGTATTGAATGATCCTTTGCAGATTGCAAAAATAGTTTCTTCTTCTCAATGGTCTTCTTCATGGTCTTACATAAAGGCGATGGAGAATTTAGACTTTTTCTTTTCACAAACAAAACCATTATAGAGAATAATAGACTTTTCTTGACTCTATCTAGGTGTCATATTTGACTATCCTTCTGTAAACGAGCTTTCGTTTTATAAACGGTTAGGAAAGGTTAGATTTCGTTCGCATCTCATTTATTGTTAGGTAACCGTTATCTTGAAATATATGAACTTAACTTACTTATGGTCAAAGAATCACAAGAACGTGTACTTTAATGTTTCTTCAAAGCAACAAAATTCAGAGATCTTTCGAAATATAGAAGGTTTTTTCTAAAATGCGCATGATTTAAAAAGAAATTTCTTAGCGGCAGTTTTAAAAAAATTAAAAAACTTAAGGAATTTACAAAATCAAAGGTTGAAAGAATTCCGCTTGTCTTTGTATTTATTCTGTTGCTAAACTCATCATTGATTTATAGGAGCTAGTGCTGACACTTTACTTATTAAACGGAGAAAATGCATTACAAATACTGAAATTTAGAAAAAATATTGTTTATGTTATGAACAGAGTAATCTTTGTGCAAGATAATTTCAAAGTTTACGCAGTCGTCTAGAAACCATTTGTGATGTTAATTCTGGTAAAGAAGTTAAAGAAAAAAAACACACCACCACAGATAGCAAATTCGGTTAATTTTGCACATATACCCGAATATGCATGTCTGCGACGAAATAATGATGAAATTATTTGCGAAATCTCATGTTGTACTAATATATTTTACTAATAATATTGTACTAATATATGTAGCTGAAAAGGTAAATCGAGAAGACAATAGTTAACTGAGAGAAGCAAAAATGTGTATCGAAGTGCTGAGCATAAAAGCCGTTCTGAAATGAGTTCAAATTATACTGAAATTCCAAAAACAAGGATGAATAAACTTTAAAGCAAAGTATTTCTTTTTTTAGGTTGAAAAAGAACAAATATTTTCAGTACTTTTCAATAATTGACGGACGAATAAATTTCAAGGGATTCGTATTGAAACATGGGGAATTTGAAATTTTAAACATATAAATCAGACTGTTTCTTCTTCAGAATGAAACTCGCATGAAAACGTCCCATAGCTTTTTGAGACAATAGCTGTGAAGGATTTTATAAAGATGACATCTATTAAGGTAAAGGGAAATATAAAACATGTAATTTTTTTGAGCAATACGCTCTCTAAAAGAACAAAAACTTCTTAATTTATCAGCATTAGTTAAAAAACTTTATTGCGCTTTCCTCGTTTATCGATAAATACTCAAAAGTTATTATCGATGGGGATCAGGAGTAAGAATAAAATGAAAACTAAACAATGAACTAACTATTTGAATGATGTCTTCTAACAAAGAAATATCTGAAAGGATTTAGATTTTAGCTATCATCAAACGGGCTTGTTAAGTTATTTTAATTTCATTCTGAGCTCGCAGTTTACTAGTCTGCTGTTGTGCCCACTCCTGCCAACTCAGTATGTTTTTCTGATCTTTTTAACTTTATTAGTAAGTATCTTTTTCTTCGCAAATTACGCCATACACAGTTCAAAAGCAAAATCACATGATATTTGAAATTTTAGAATTTCTGATACAGTTTCGCGAGATGGAGATAGTAAAGTTTTATTCCGTACAGTGTTGCACGAATTAGCCGTAAGACAATAGTTATTTTTAGACGTACTTATTTCCGAAAATAGTCTCCATAAGTTAAATAAAAAAATTACGATTCAAATTCTAAATTCGGAGAGATATTCAAAAAAGGATTTTTCTGACCCAGTTCAGCTTCCAGAGCTATTATTCCGAGTGATTTTGATTAAAATGCTACGGGATAAACTATCAAAAAAGAAATAAAAACTTTCCTTCTAAATTCAGAAAGCTATTAATTAGTTACATCTCTGAAATTTTCAGGTGGCAATATGTAAAGCGTTCAATATTTAACTAAACTGAAATATAACGAATATAGTACTATTACTAACTCTAATGTTTCTTCATAAGTTCAATATAAAAAGTTCAATTATACACTATTTAGAACCCTTCTATCACAATCAATAAATATGTTTTCCTAAGACCACTTTGACAGAATCTGTAATTGGAAATGCATGTCTAGAATCAATACTTAAGTGGGTTGAAAATTGGATGTCCGCAGCCTGCATGCTATTCCTAAACTATTTTACAGACACCACGAATATACTTCCCGGGAATTAATTATCATTATTATGCCGTTAAGTATTCTGACAGAACTTTTGAAAAAGGTTACAATTTGTATGAGCATTTTTAACTATTTTAATGACTTGGAGTCCAATTTTGCATTATTTTCTTTACCATTAAAAAATGTGAACAACCGCCAAAAATATGCAGATCGCTTTAATTAATTTACTACATTCTTATATAAATCTTATTCAAAGATTTGTTTAGCTTATTTTAGTATTTTCGAAATAATTTTAGCAGCGAAATTGTTTGCAAAATTAAGAATAATATCTTTGTTTGAGACTTTATTTATATGTGAACAGTTTTTTTCGGCAATTGCAAATAAATAAGTATAAGAAAAATCCAGATTGTCCAATGAGCATTTACAATTCGTGATGAAGATAACTAGTCATGTCTAGCCATTTTTCTCCAATGTTAACTGTATAAAATCTTCAAGCTTAACTTTATCAATATCAAGTGTTGTATCTGAAAGTTCTGTAGGATTATATTATTTTCTGAGTAGTATTGTGTAGGATTATATTAAGTATATTAATGAAGTAATATTGCTTATATTGAATACAATTTTACTTATATTGAGTATATTAAGTAAAGCTGTGTGGGAGTATATCAAGTTATTTTTATTTGTTATCTTTTCTGTCTTTTCTTTCTTCCGTTATATTTCCTCGCCAATATGTAAATCAGTGAATGTGAACAACAGCGTATTTAAACTAAAAAGTTTAGTTAGAGCGTTGTTTCGCTATTGAGAGCTCATGTTAATTTCACCAGCTCTTGAACTTTGAATCTCGGCTTCGCATTCTTGCAGCCGAAATTATTATCTGGCCAGTGTAGGGTTCTTAGTCAATCTGCCAGGTGAAATCGAATTGTGTAGTCTTGCACTACTATTTGTAATAATGTAACAAATTTGTTGTTACATTATCTTTTAAGTTCCTCACCACAAGTAGTCTATTGCCAATGTAAACAAGTAAGTCCGTAGCGTCTGTAAAGTGTTGTGTTCAATGAAAGGGTCTTTTACAACCTCTAACTGTTGTTATCTTTTTCGAGTCTCTGCGAGAAGTCACAACTTTTAAGTAAATCTCGTTGTATTGTCTGATAGCAAACAAGGCCAGATCCTACAGTTGGCGATGAAACAAAGAAGTTTATAATTATCTGCATAAAAATATATGCACTTTTTCTGTAAATGTAGAAGAAAAATTTAATAAATAAAAGAAAAATATAGGTTGTCATTATTTATTCTCAAAGTTTGTGCCACTTGAAATGTTTTCTAAATTGGTTTACTTTTAGTTTAATAATTCAAAACATGTTATTTAGTGGTTACTTTTGAACGTATTAGAATTATTTGAAACAAATATCAGACTAATTTAAAATCTAGCTGTCAGACATTTAAATTACAAATTGTTACCAACAGAAATATCTTGCAGATACCAATCTTTAGATTTCAAACAGAAAATACGTATAGATTTGAATTTTTTCTCTGCGTTATTATTATTACTGCCTATACATGTTTTAACAAATATATTGAAAATAAAATTTTTATTTTAATTTTAAAAATTTTATTATTTAAATAACCCTTCCCGTTTTGTTCCAAAATATATCCGCCGCTTTGGTTGCTTGTTTTCCAGTTGTGCATTCGGTCCATATGCATTTTGAGTTTTAGACTATTCATTTGAGGAAATAGAGTTTCTTTTGGCCTTTCTGAAGTAGCATGCGTATTCTGATACAAGTACTAAACTGAATGTTTGTGATAATTAAACGTTTTCCAAGTTATTAATAATAAACTAAATTTTGTTATATTTGTTCCATTCCTCTGTTAGTTATTATCTCTATTATTATTATTCTGATGAAAGGGGGCAACATCCTAAAGCGATATACTGCCGCTCTTTCAACAAGTAAGGATTCTAAACGATCGCGTGGAATTAACAGAAAGGAAGGCAGATATGAGCTGCAAAACTATTTCATTTCAGTTCTAGAAAGTACACTGATTCATGTTTCCCCTCAGCGCCTGCAGATGGCGTAGGGAATTCGTTAAAGTAAATATCATTTTCTTAATGCGCATTTTCTATATTTTATTTGTTCTGCAGTTGCTTTTACAATGCTCTAAACCAATTTAAAATTTTCTGCAAATTGTTTTCCTCATTTCCGTTTTATCTTCCCAGCACATTTAAGCAATCGCAACATTTGCTTTCCACAAACAGAAAGTTTTGAACAAATGATGCTGTTGCAATTGCAGTTAAGCGGAGATGAGATAGGCGCAATTCCTTTTCATTTTCTTTCTGAGCTGCAGAAACAGACGCCGAGCCATAGCATTTGATTGCGATTCTAAAAGATGTTTCCGATGTTCTTTCAGCACTCATAATGGAGTATCTCAACATTTCTAGCTTTATTTTCTCCTTTTTTCCCCTCCTTATCTTCTCCATTCTGCAAATCCTTTGTGGTGCTTTTAAAACTGTTTGACTCATCATAAACATCATAAAGAGAATTGTTCTTTATTTAATCCTAACTAATTCTTATTTGCGAAATGCATACGCAGTAAAATCTTAATACATCATTGTCTGAAAGACCAAAATAAAACTTATGTTAGCAATAAAAGTTTACATTTTTGAGGAACGTCAGAAAATAATCTCATTACAATTTATCCTTGAAATTAAGTGCATGTACATTTTCATTCGCATTGTGTAAAACGCATCCAAATAAAAAAATTCATCATTGAATATAATTTCGATTCCGTAAGATCGAAGTTTTCGAATTTGATTAGTTATGTATTTTAATAACAGAAATATAAATGTATCATCCATTATTTTAACATAAAGTAATATATAACTTCGTTTCATGATTATTCTAAAATCGAGAGAAGAAATTTTAATAATGGCGTTAGCTCACTGCTATTGTGAGCGCCAAACAAAAACAGTAATTAAATTTTAATTCTCAAAAAGAAATTCAAATAAAGTATATCTAAACTTATATCATCGGATGAATCGGAAGGCTTAGAAAAATTTCTACATACACATTATTACGCTTAAAGGGATTATATGTGCTACTTTTCGAATCAAAGCAATAATTTCTTTACAATATTTCCACTTCCACGCAGTTAAATTACAAAATAAAATGCATACTAAGAAACATTTTAAGTTAACTACTTCACAACAAAAAATGCGTTAAAAAGCTGTCAAAGCATTATTGCACATATGTGACAAAAAATAAGGAAAGGGCGCTCATAAAAGCATTGTATTAGGTCAATAAAATAGGATTTTTAGAAAACAGATGGAAAAATTTTGCAATCATTTTGGAAATAGTAGAATTCGCACATATAAAAATTCATTCTTTCAATTAACTTAATTTTCTCTTGGATAATTTTGACAAATCATAACTAAGTTATGGAGGAACACGAAAGATATGGAAAAATTCGAACACGAGAATTCTCGATTACCAGTTGAACATAAACTATGAAGACAAAAGTGAGTAGTTATTTGTTATACATTTTGAAAATACTCAATCGATTTTCAAAGACGATCAGACATAGGTCTATCTTCTAAAGAAGC
>KK122267.1:0-13119 GCA_000611955.2 Stegodyphus mimosarum
AGTCGTAAAGCACGGAGCTCTAAAAAAAAACACGTCCTCCTATCTCCCGGCTCGGCTCAGTTCGGCTCGGGCTCAGTAGCATGTAGGACGACTGCGGACAGCGATGCAAGAAGAAACACGTCTAGGCATAGAGTCAATAAAAGTGCGGCTGGTGTCCTGAGGGATGGCTCTCCATTCCCCTTCAACCGTTTGCCACATTTCGTCTTCTGGCAGGGGCAGTCACGAGGCAGAGTCTGAAACGGCGTCCAATCACAATCCCACACATGTTCGATTGGTGACAGGTCAGGAGAGTACGGTGGCCAGGGAATCATCTGTATACCTTGCAGATCTGCTTCCGACGCGAGCTGCCAAGAAACTCCATAGCATTTCCTGGTGGAGTAAAGATCTCAGGCAACAGCGTCAGAAATGTCGTGCTCTAAGGCGTAGAATAAGAACAGCAACCGACGAGGATACCAGAATGCACTATTTATCAGTTTTCCGTAAGGAAAGGGCAATATATAAAAAGAACATTCTCGTAGCAAAGACAACAAGTTGGAGGACCTTTTGCACACAGAATAGCAATCCATACAGTGTCCTTCACAAAGTGTCTACTAATAAGATGTACCAACCATCACAGATCTTCGCCCACCCCTCTCTTACAACAGACATTGCAGGAGACACAGCTGCCACCTACCTTGATGCACTGTTCACGAAAGATTACCCTGCACAGGACACATTGGAGCAAAGGTCGATACGTGCAGATACAGCACTTCCAGCAACTCCAGCCGACGAGCCCTTCAGTGTCCCGGAAATCAGACAGATCTACCGCCATCTCCCTCTCAAAAAGGCACCGGGACCTGATGGCATTGATTACAGCATCCTTAGAATAGCATACAAAGCAAGACCATCCTTCTTTACCAAATTCTTCAATCAGCTCTGGCGCCATCAGGTCTTCCCCCGCGTTTTTAAACAGGGACAGGTCGTCCTGTTCTTAAAAAAGAATAAAGACGCAGAACATCCGCGCTCCTTCAGGCCAATATGTCTATTATCCTCCCTAGAGAAGATTTATGAGAAGTTAATAGTCAATAGACTTAGATTTCACCTTCACCGCAGCCACTACCTCAACAATAGACAATTCGGCTTTAGAGTTGGAAAATCCACCACCCATGCTTTGCACGCTATCTTAGAGGAAATACAAAGAAACAGATCAGGCAACCTGCACACTGCATTCATCTCGCTGGACCTCCAGAGTGCCTTTGACACACTCTGGTGGCCGGCAATCAAGCAGGCACTCAGGAAAGCGCAATGCTCCATCAAACTCTACAACGTCCTCTGCCACTATCTACAGGAACAGAAGTCTCTTAGTATCTCATAACAACGGAGTTACAACTAAACACCAAGAAAAAGGCTGCCTGCAGGGCTCGCGTGTGGAGCCGATCCTTTGGACGATTACTTTCAACGCGATCCTGGAGGCAACCTGACCGCGACACACGTCAATCGTCGCATATGCTGATGATGCCGTATTGTAAGTACGAGGAAGAACCCGCGACGAGCTTGAGAAGAATGGCACCGAGTCTTGTGCACTCTTTGCAAAACTCTGCGGCAAACTTAAACTTCAATTATCTATTGAAAAGTCCTGTGCTCTGATCATACCGAAGCAAAGAGCCAAACTGAGACGCGAACCATGCATCAAATTAATGCAGAGGAACATTAAAATCAATAACACCTTGAAGTACCTTGGCCTTCTGTGGGACAACAAGTTAACATGGATCCCTCATCTCCAAAGTATTAAACAGCGAACTTCTGAAATAGCAAGGAAAGCTCGCTTATTTCAGGGGCGAAACTGGGGTCAAACCCCCCCATCCAGAAATTTCTTTATCTGACGGTCTCTGAGAAAATAACCCTTTACGCTTCAGCAATATGGACCAATCCGATCAGTGGTAGGAAATCAAGCAGCTGGGCACCATACAACGACCTTACGCCTTACTCTTGTGTAAGGACTATAAAACAACGGCCACAAGCGCAGCAGTCGTACTATCTGGTATAATGCCACTGCACATACGCGCGGAGACTGAGGATGTTTATGCTACGGTTACCCACTTAAAAAAGGATGCTACCTTTTGTGGACCCACCTATAGCCCAGTCCAGTACGACCACCCAAGGAACCCGCTGGAGAAGCACCCGGCGCATAAGGAACGAAACGTAAGAATTCAGGTCAGCGGAAGTGGCGAGCAAATCAACATACAGGATCCACGGTACTCCAAGCAGTACTATACAGACGGTTCCAAGTTCGACGAGGGTACAGGTAGTGCATTTGTCCTGTACCACGGAGGAAGGAAAGAAATCGAATGGAAGAGGCACCCTTACCCGGTAAATAGTATATTCCAGGCTGAAGTCATAGCCATTACCACTGCGATTCAACATGCAATTGACAGCGGGATTACCGATGCAATGCTGTTTACAGATAGCATGTCAACGCTATTCGCCCTAGTCAATCATAAGTGATAAGTGACGGGAAGACGTGGGCACCATCCCTCTACCATTAGGATTAATCGGTGTAGCGCCACGTCCCCCATTATCTAGAACAGACCATTGAGGCCTCATGGGTGGCTCGCACGAGGCGCCCAGATGCAACTTCCAGACCATCCGACTTGCAGTCCGGCGAACCAGAAATTTCCTTCATGCCACCGGGGGAAGACCTTCATCCAACGTGACCGGGCCCAGTATTTATTAAACATAAATACTTTACATGGCCAGGCAAGGGCAATTTCACATATGATTTGTTGATATACATTCTCTTTTAAAGACTTGTGCTTTTAGCATTTCTTGACAAGTGGTGTGTACACATGAATACATATATGCATTACATTCTATTCACGGCTTTAATGCATACTATATACAATTATATACATTATAAGGACATTAGTCTATATTTAGGTACACTGTTCACTAATTGCTTTCTACAGAGTTTTTATACTAGTTATTGTGCATTGTCACTATCACTCCACAAATTGGCATGTAGTTACGTTTGTGACGTTGTATCGCATCCACTTTATTTACGTAAGGATGCGGCACTTTCTCTTTCGCTTCTGCACAACCTGATATACGTGCTCTACGCAGTATGGAAGCTATAAACATTGTATATACAGCATGTGATAGGTTCACTTTTGGGTGCCCTAAAAAGACTGTTTACTTACTACGAAGTTGTTGCTTCGTCTTGCTTTACTATGCTCTTATTTTGTCGTCGCTCCGTCACCATATATTATCGTATAATTACACATTTGAATTACGCATGAATGCGGTTCTTTCAATTCACCTTCTGTTGGCACAACTTGCTCATTTTATTTGCCACTACGTGCTGTTCATATTCTACGTGGCACTTTAAACTATATACATGTATTTACAGTGATATATACTTGTCACAGCATGCTTTACATATTCTACGCAGAAATTTAAACTATATACTTGTATTTACAATGATATATACCTTGTTTTTCCCTTTACCCTAACGTTATCATTTAGTAGCACATTCACGACATCATGTTGTCTTTTAGTTGCAGATTAACAGACGTTTTCAGTGCCTATGCGTTCATTTTGCACTACTTGTTATCCTAGTCAATCATAACCACACCTCGCCATTGATAGTGGACCTACAGAATATTCTGCAATCCCATCCCCAACTAAATGTAAAATTAATATGGACTAAGGCACACGTTAACAACGAGGGAAACGGGGCAGCCGATTACCTGGCCAAGGAGGCCGCGAGCAACATAGCTGCACAGACGGTAACAGTTCCGGCGCCACCCTCGTATCTCAAGAGAACCCTCAAGGAAAAAGGCCTGCAGAAGTGGCAAACAGAATGGGAGACATGTGATACGGGTCGCAGAACCCACATATTTCTGCTTAGAGTGAAAATGGAGCGTCAATACTCCATACCTAATATCACTAATTAAATCTTGGGGCACGGTCCCTTTCCCCGCTATTTTGAACGATTCCGCATCTCCAACACTGGCTTGTGCGTCTGTGGGTCGCTCGGAACCCCAGATCATTACATCTTCGAATGCCCGCTCACGGAGGATAATCACCTCCACTTGCCATCGAACAACCAAATAGCCTTTAAACGATTCATCATTAAGAACAAAAACACAGTTAACACCATTTGCAGAATCATCAGCCAGATAACTGCCCTGGGGCAAGACATATGCCAGACCCACTAATACAGGGTCTGGCATCACTCAACCTCAAGTGGCACCGTCGCATATTTATAAATAAGTACATACTCCTCCGCATCTAAGGCAATACAGCCTTTTAGTGTGCTTTATGTTCTAGTAACACCGTTATTAATAACGTTTATATATCATGTATGTTTATGTGTTATGTTTATGTGTCTTTCAATATGTAACCAGTATGTTATGTGATGTAATGTATACCTTGCAAATCTAAAATCTGTAATCCAACATAATAGTCAATGTATCCCTCATCAGCCCTTGAATGGCAGTGTAAACTTTAATTTAAGATCAAAATAAACTCCTTGTGCGGCCCCCTGGGGTCCCAGGGAGTTGTTGCCTCTAGATAGGGGAGGGCGCGGGACATATGCCTGCTTACCTATGTTAGACACCAGGCGTCCCCGTCCTCCGTCACCTGTCACCTGTACACCTTGCAGAGCATGTTGGCAGATGCGAGCACTGTGTGGTCGGGCGTTATAAAAATTGCTTTAGGCAGCCTCTGAAGGTAGGGGATCGCCATCGGCCGCAGTATATTATCCAAGTACCGTTGGGCCGTCATAGTGCCCTGAATACGAGCTAGAGGTGACCTGGAATCGTAGGCAATAGCGCCCCAAACAATTATGCCACGTTGTCCCGCGATGGGGCGTTCCACAGTTACTGCCGGATTAGATCTGTCTCCACGTCGTCACCACACACGTATGTGGCGACTGTCACTGGTAAAACAGAAGTGTGACTCATCTGAGAACACGACGTTTCGCCATTTTGTCATCCACATCGCTCCAGTACGGCACCATTCTAAACGTTGGCGTCTATGCTGTGAGGTCAATGGCAGTCTTTTTAACGGAGGCCGTGAGTGCAGGCCACGTTCAACCAATCGACGGAAAAAGGTTCTCGTCGACACGGGAACATTCAGGGTATCTTGCACATGCTGCAGAATCGCGGTACAATTGACTTGCGGGACCGCCACAGCTTGTCGGCGGATGCGTCGATCCACGCGTGCTGACGCAACTCTCTGCACCTGCACCCCTCCTTCTTCCTACATTTCCTTGTTCCAACCATGTTTGCCATAGCCGATGCACCGTGTTCGCATCCATGTGGGTATCAGCTGCGATTTTAACGTAAGGAGCAACCCGCCCTTCTCAGTCCAATCACCATACCCCTCGTAAAATCGTCTATCTGCTGGAAGTGCCTTCGTTGACGGCGGCCTGGCATTCTCTCCTATTATACGTATCCTCGGAGACAAAAACCTACTTTCTTCGATAATTCGTCTGGCAGAAATTAACGATACGAATATTGCCCATTCTGCGCGTTCCTTCCCTTATATTTTCACGTACGTCGGAGAGCTGCGCATTTCAAATCATTCGCATAACTCAGAGACGTGCGTCTACTCGAAAATTTGAATAAATTTCTGACAACTCCTTCTTGGTGTTGCATTTTCAATTTCGAGAAGTGTATTAGTGTCCAAATGAAAATAAAGTGATATTATGAGGTATTTTCTCCTTCCTTCCTGTATGTCTTCGTGGTGTAACGGCAGCATGCTCGGCGCGTATTCGAGAGGTTCAGATTCGAGTCCCGGCTAGGGCATTCCTCGTTTTTCACATCTCCTGCTTCAAAATACCCAATGACTCTACAATATAAAGAACAAGCTTAGTATTTAAAGTGTATATCGATATGCTCTTTATCTATGTTTTATGTACTTTCGGCCATGATAATCAACATATACACAAATCGTTTCATAAAAGTAATGAATTATTTTCTTATAAGAAACCGGCACTGAAGATAACGTTACATATATAAGCAATAATATCTGAGAAACATCTCTGTTCTAAAGTACGAGCAAAATGCTTAAAAAGCACTCCTTTTCGAAATGTGAAAATTACTAGGCGGTAATCTCCAAAGTAATTTTCATTCTAAAATATATACACTTGCTCCAGACATTCTCGAAAGCATTGAGAATATACCTCTTCCAATATCTGTCATAAGCCGCGCATATCATTTCTCTCAGCTTGAACTGTCAAATCCTGAGACAGTTTTGCAAGTAAGCTGATTTTGGAACTACAAAGATCTGTTTCTGATTAAAAGAACTCAAGCTCCCTAGCTCAAAATGCAACACTGTTGTGAATGGTTGAAAGGCAATTCAACCCCGTTTGCAATGCAACATGAACTATTCTCTACTGGGTGCTATAACATTATTTTATAGAGAACATGCTAACAAAATCTAACAACCAAATTCAAGGACTACAAGTTTCACTCACGTAATGTGACATTACTGCTAATCCTTTTTTACAGAGAGGGGTACTAAAATAAAATAAGATATTAAGCACATATTCATTCCGTTTATGGGACGACTGGATATCTGTTTCTGTTATTAGAGTAATTAGAGAGCAATATGAAACTGCGTTTGCGGAAACTCAAGCGTATCGGAATATAGTAAAATGATTCTTCGACGGTGGTGTTTATAAATTATTATGATCCTTGTAAGGTTTATCCTAAGTTTATTAACAGTTATTTTAAGTTATGATTCTCTTCTAGTTATTCTAATTTCACTTACAATTTCCTGCCAGAATGTAATTTCAGAAACACAGTGAATGCAAATGAGTAAGAGTACTATTTAAGTCGATGCTTCACCGACTTCTACTGAGAGAGTCTGACTTTGCTGACTAGCGCGCGTTTGCCTTTGGCTACGTTCTCTCTGAGCTCCTTGGTTGGCTTCGTCGATTTAATTAATATTTAGGGGACAACTACTTAGAATTCTGATAGCTTCGGCTATACCTTTCAAATATAGCTTAAGCTTTGTTTGGTTTAGTTTCATAATTATTTAAGTTCAAGCCCAAGTGGAGGCTTTGTGTGTAATCGAAGTAGGAGTTGATTTATTCTGAGAAATAAAGGATAGTTCACCCTCCTTACGTCATACGTGTTTATTCACACACTTAAGGGATTATTCGCTTGTTAGTGTTCGTGGGGCTCTAAGATAGAACATTGGAATTAAATACCCCACATCCTGATAATTATTATAATCCTGAATTAATATCATATTCCTGCTTTCCCCTTCCGATGTGTAATGCATTAACTTTCATAAAGTTGAGTCATAGGTAAAACGATGTGATATAATAAGATTATATTCTCCATATCAATGATTTATGAATTTCGTCTGCATGAAACATCTGCAACAGTTAGTCCAAATAATTTTCAAATACAGCCAGGTGTTGTCGTGAATGTCAAGGGTGGTTTAGAAAGTTTTAAAGTAGAAATTTTAACCTTAAAAACAACCGAGAATTGGATGACTGAGAAAGATGGAGGTCGACGAAATGAAGATACTAACACACACAAATAGAACAAGTAAAAAAATAGTTGATAGGCTTCACTCTCAACAATGAGTAGCAACAGATTATTGAAATGAATAAGAAAATTTTCTTATTATGATATTTTGGTTCCACTTAAATAGAGGAAGCCGTTAACAGCTAAAATTCATTTGCACTTCACTATTTACAAGACTCGAAATGGAGCCTTTCTTAAGGCGCATTTTGACTGGAAATGAGAAAAATATTCCTTATAAACATGTTATCCAAAGTGAGTAATCTCAAAACGAAGGCAAGACTCACAAAGAAACCGGAATTGCTTCCAACGAAGGTTTTATTCTGCATATAATTAAATATGAAAATGCGTGGTTTATTTCAAACTTTAAGAAAAATAAATTAATAGAGAGATTTATTTATCATCACTTATATAATTTGATATGATCTTTAACTACTAAACAACCTGAATTGCACCCTGGAAATCAGATGAAGATTAACAGCAATGATGTGATTCTTTAGCAGGAGAAAGCTAAATCATATGCTGCCAGAATGACTCAACAAAAGTTTATAAACGGAACATTTTTACTTATGCGAGTCTAGATACTGCCCTTTCCATTACTGCTTGTTTAGATCACTGTTGCATGCTGTGCGCGAAAGCCTTCCAAAATTTACACGACGACAAAAATGCAATAATTTGTTATTTTTCAACAAACCCAAAAGAACGGTATTTAAACATTGCCTGGAAGATCGGCAGAGGTCATAAAAATTATGGATACTACATTAGCAAATGAAGGTAAACAACAATAGTTGTTCCCCCATGATGTTGTCTGACTTAATTATGTTTCATTTCTTGATCAACCCGATACTTCGATATAGCGAAATTTGAAGTATTTGTAGTTATTTGAATATATCTGGAATGCATTGCTTAGTCCAGATTTGATTGTGATTTTATATAAATTATTAGGACGTTAAAATATATTTTCGGCACAAGAATATGCTATCTATATTCTAGCAATTGTTTAGCTGCAGCAAAATGCTATTAATAATTAAAAGAACTGCGAAGCGTTATGACAGCATATAACGACTTCTTCTGTTTTAGACGGTATTACGTTTTAATGCAAAAGCTTCTAATATTATATTTCTATACAATTACAAAGTTATATAATTAGCACCCTAGCACTGTGGGTTACACTTCTTTGCTTACCGCAGTTTTAATTTGTTAGCATGCTACCCCTATGTTTTGTTAAGGCATAATCGAGACAGTGCTAAATATTTATTCATGTAAACGGACACCTAAGTAACACACGTTTCTATCTGTTGTGCTAATTTTGACTTGGTATTAACGAACTAAAAGCCTTCGAAGAGTTCAAGATCGAAAATTATTTTATTTAAAATGAGAACATACAGCAAATGCTGTTAACTGACATTAGTTTTATATCTGCAATAAATTCCAGATGTGATACCATTTCCGTTTTGAATAATTTAACTTTCGAAGCTAGTTTTAGCAAGTAGACCGTTTGAAAATATAAAGGATAACACAACATATCTACAAAAAAGTCAGACTCTGCAAAAATATTCTCCAGAAACTTTGAGCAGCATAGTACAGCTGTCACAAAAATATGACGTCTCTGTCCAGTGGAAAGAAAAACGCGTTCAGCATGAAAATCTGCTCATAGAAGTTTTCTTTTGAAGAATCTCGTCTTAAGATTTTGTAAAGATTTCAACTGACATTTCCGTGGACTGCAATAGTTAAGCCTTCCCTCCCATTGCTAGAGTGATCTAGTACTCGCTTTCTAGTGAAATATATCCAGCATTTCAAAACAAATATCTTTCACTTATAGCGATTATGATTAAAATGATAAAACAGTGTATTGAACGTAATTTATATTACTTTTCGTTCTGAATCCAAAACATTAATTTAGTTTTCGTAGAATTCACTCATCCATTACAATCTTATAGACTTCACATTAAACATGATTAAATTCATATGATATATGTGAAGATACTACACCAGAATACTCATAATTAAAAATCGTTTTGGAATTTCGTTAATAAAATAATTTTGCTTTCTTGGTGTTATATTTTATTAGTCATCAAAAGCTACCAAAACTGAAAACTTGTGGAACGTAACTTTTTGCAGTTTGAAAAAACGAAACAAAAATTAATTCAAGGTAAAAATTAGCAAAAATAAAGATAAACATGTGACTGATTGCAGTTTCTTTTGAGTTAGACCAAAACTTTCAAAGCATTGTTGTTACGATAAATGCTGTAGAAATTAAAGTGCAAGTTGGAATTTTACGTTTAAAAAACTGAAATGGTTCTCGCACCAGGTTTGAACATGCCTGCAGTAGGAGCAAAATAGAAGCCACATCATAACTTTCTGCACGATAATCTAGTTAATTACATAGATTCTGCTCTATTCCAGTCGGAAGTGAGGAAATATTTGCTCAGAGTTCTTTCTCAATTTTTGACCAAGCATTCCAACTTGCACGTGAAGCACTATACCTTCTACTACGTGTATCGTAACAACAACGCTTTGACAATGTACTAGTTCCAACGAAAGTGCAGTCAGAGATATTTTCACCTATATTTGTGCTAAATTTTAGACAGAATTACTTTCTTTTCCCGAGTTTAAAAATTGACAAATTCACATTTAAAATTTCTTAATCCTTTTTCACAACGTTCACCAGATGAAGACAGGCTTAATTGCTACTTACTTTTGCAAGGTATATTTTTATGATTAAAATTTTACTATAACCTTTCCTTTCCACAAGCCCTCTTCAGAATGCAAAGAAGCTTGCAGGATATTTAAGTACAGGCTTTTATAAGTTTTAGATATAAAGCTTTTGGCAACAGGCTGCGAGCTTTATTTTCTAGGACCCAGTTCTGTTTTTCAATATTCTAATTTTAGCCATTTCGCTAGCCGAAGTTACTCGCGCTATTACAGGTTTGAGCCAGCTTAGGTAGACTAGTTTGTGTAGTCTCTGACTACGATATTTTTCCCTTTAAAACTTCAGCTTTGTTATTTTAAATACATGCAAGTGGCAGAGTTTTGTTTTACCCTCAAATTGTGTCTTCTGTTCATTTCAGTATTAAATAAAAAGGTTATTTAAATCTTCTTAAGACTTTCTTGTAATATTTCAGCCAAAACTATAATTTTCTTGTTAGACTAATAAGGTTTGAAGAACATTTGAGTTAATATTATACAATTAGGACAGCATCTGTCGTGACACTTATATATGAAATTTCTGAGCGAATGTTAATGTATAATAACTTTTATAAATGATTACATTAAAATTAGGCTTCATGGAATAAATGCAAAGTCTGAGAACTGGACAATTCTAGTTTTTCCACGGTAGGCAGCTATACAATATGCCTTTGCTAATATCTAAATAATGTACCTTTAGTAAACGTGTTTCAAAGCGAGCAATGGCAACTTTGTACAGAAAAAACCATTTTTATCTCCAGCGCGTGAGACTGTGTATCGGAAATTCTAAAGGATATGCTCATTTAAAAATTATTTTGCGATATTGCTATTGAACTGACTTTTATGGTTTAAGTGCGAAGAACATGATATTGAATAAATAAAGGTAACACACAAAATGTGAAGAAAACGCCCCTTTGGATTTCATTTAAAATCTGAAACATTTCAGACTTTTTTTTTCTTAACTTTTTTTGCCTAAACTGAGCAAATGAAACTGTGCCATATCTTAATATTCACACTGGGGACACTCGCTTAACAGTTGAGAAACTTTCCAACATTAATTTTTAGTCCATGCACTAATAAGTATTTTTTACAAGGTATAGGTATGGTATGAGATTTTGTGACACAGTTTAGTACAATATGAGCATTCCAATTAAAATACACAGCTCGACATTGAAAATGCAACACCAAGAAGGAGTGGTCAGAAATTTATGCAAATTTTAGAGTAGACGCACGTCTCTGAGTTACGCGAATGATGTGAAATGCGCAGCTCTCCGACGTACGTGAAATAAGATTTAAGGGAAAGAACGTGCAGAATGGGCAATATTCGTATCGTTATTTCTGCCAGACGACATATCGAAGAAAGTTGGTTTTTGCCCCGGAGGATATGTGTAATAGGAGAGAATGCCAGGCCGCCGTCAACGAAGGCACTTCCAGCAGATAGACGATTTTACGAGGGGTATGGTGATCGGACTGAGAAGGGCGGCTTGGTCCTTACGTCAAATCGCAGCTGATACCCACATGGATGCGAGCACGGTGCATCGGCTATAGCGAACATGGTTGGAACAAGGAAATGTAGGAAGAAGGAGGGGTGCAGGTGCAGAGAGTTGCGTCAGCACGCGTGGATCGACGCATCCGCCGAAAAGCTGTGGCGGTCCCGCAAGTCAATTGTACCGCGATTCTGCAGCATGTGCAAGATAGCCTGGATGTTCCCGTGTCGACCAGAACCATTTCCCGTCGATTGGTTGATCGTGGCCTGCACTCACGGCGTCCGTGAAGAAGACTGCCATTGACCCCGCAGCATAGACGCCAACGTTTAGAATGGTGCCGGACTGGAGCAATGTGGATGACAGAATGGCGAAACGTCGTGTTCTCAGATGAGTCACACTTCTGTTTTACCAGTGACAGTCGCCACATACGTGTGTGGTGACAGATCTAATCCGGCAGTAACTGTGGAACGCCCCATCGCGCGACAACGTGGCATAATGGTTTGGGATGCTATTGCCTACAATTCCAGGTCCCCTCTTGTTCATATTCAGGACACTATGACGACCCAACGATACTTGGATAATGTACTGCGGCTGGTGGCAATCTCCTACCTTCAGGGGCTGCCTAATGCAATTTTTCAGCAGCCTGACCACACAGTGATCGCATGTGCCAACATGCTCTGCAAGGTATACAGATGCTTCCCTGGCCACCGTACTCTCCTGACCTGCCACCAATCGAACATGTGTGGGATGACACTCTTATTGACTCTGTGCCTAGACCTGTTTCTTCGTGCATGGCTGTCCGCGGTGGTCCTACATCCTACTGAGCGAACGCCGTTCTCTCACTCTGTATTCTGACTATCATTTTGAAATAAAGATCACTTATTGCTGCTTGTTGCCTTTGTCTTTTTTCCAAATTTCATCACTTTCTGACCACTCCTTCTTGGTGTTGCATTTTCAATGTTGAGCAGTGTATATTTAAAATCTCTTTTGCAACGTAATTTTCAGAAGCAGTTTCTTAGAATTCTGTTTCAAAAATAAATGAATATAATCAATTTTCAAAATTTTTTAGAATTACTTTACAAAAATATATGAAACTTTATTCCAGGTACTATAACATCCTGAAATTACAAAATGAAATAAGTTCTAAAATGTTGGTACTCCCATTTGCCGTGAAAGTTTCTCGAGAACATGACGTCAATAAAACAATATAAGTAAAATATCAAAAATTTTGAAAACTTTCGATATCAAATGAAAATTGTTCCAACCGAAATTTCATTTCTATAAAAGTTGATCCCGAAAATATATATTCTTTTCTAACTCTAAGATATAAGAAGTAAAACATTTAAATACTGAACACTAGTTATATTATATCAATCTTCGTGAGCAGTTTTAGATGAATATGCACTATATATATATATATATAT
>KK122267.1:31806-50360 GCA_000611955.2 Stegodyphus mimosarum
AATGCGCAATTGCTGCAGGTTCGCAAATAATGAAAATTGTTTAAGAAAAAGGTTAAAGTAGAGTTTAAATGCATATTTACAGTTTCTTTCCTATGAAGGTAGAACCATTTTTTATCTCGAATAAAGTCGCACGTAAAAGATGGTACAAGTAAAAATTTTACAATATTGAAAGCATTGCTAAGAAAAGAAAATAAAAAGAAAATACAAATAAATATTGATCTCCTCATGTCAAAGCTCCAAACAAAACTTATCACGGAAAAAGTGTTTTGAAGCCCAAAACCAAGTTGATCAATGAGTTCCGAATACAACTTTCTTTCCTCTGAGGCATTTGAGATTCAGGACTGTAAATTTCGAAATAAATTTTCAATTTAAATATCTTTCAGTGACTCTCAAATGCTCAGACCTTTTCCCGACTTGCATTCGTAACCCTTAAGACAGCAAAATTACAACATTAAGGCAGATACTCAAAAATACAGATTAAGATTAAAAATACACAAATATATACAAACAAAATCGCTAAAACATTTTTAAGGCAAACGAAATGATTACAACCATATACAGTTAGGGGATTCCCTGAATAAAGCTAGCCAGAAAATTGTCGTATTTAAAATTAAACAAGGGGCGGCTCGAACGCGTGCAAAATTAGCTTTAGTCTGAATCGATAAAACAAGAAAATCTTTGAAAATGAAAGTTGCTAAGATTGCTGTAAATAACTTCAAAAGCAGATGTAAACCCAGAGTTATACAGAATTTTTTTTAAAAAAAAGTCCAAAGTAAAACCTCCCTAGACTAAACAAAATCAAATTTAAGAAGTTAACTTGGCAGAAAGAAAGAATTTCATAGAATTTTTTTTTAATTCTCGTAAGTTCGAAAAATTGTTTGAAAGTTAAAAAGCGAGTTCATACTGTCCTGAACAACTAAATTTGCAACTAAAGCAAACGAAAATTGAAAATCGTTCAAGAAAATGAAAAATGAAACGTGCAAACATACCCTTAAAGTCTGTGCAAAAAATGGCAGATAAATTTCGGCCTGATAGCTTCCGAGCTGGGCAAGTAATTCCAAATAGGGAAAAAGTCTTGTAGGTCACAAACAAAACGAATTCCTGAGCTGATATATATACATATAATATGAAATACACTCCTAGATTAATATATCGTAATGATCTATCTCGCTAGTTTGCAATTTGCTTAAATACCTCTGTAGACTCATTTAGGTTATTTTGAAGCACGAGACATGAAAAATGAACAATGCCCTCGTCGGGACTCAAACCTGGACCTCTCGAATACGCACCGAGTGTGCTACCATTACATCACGAAGGAATGCTGGAAATAGGAAACAAAACACCTTATACCGTACGTGTGATGCTTCCCTACTTGGCTGATTATTTGAAATCATAAGTAAAAAGCTCATAAATCTTGTACTCAAATGATATTTGCTGTTACAAACTACGCGCATGAAATTAAATAGTTTAAAATTTACACTTTCTGCTATTGTACATAAATTTTTAATTTTTAAACATTATTTTTGCGTTGATTTGTTTTTAAATGGTGTACTGTAAATTATAATTTTGAGGCCTATGTTACTCTATGTCATCGCAAATTTGAGATTTGCATAATGTTTTGAAATCAACAGTAATAATTTTGAATAATGTGACGCTGAGTCCATATCATCAGAATAATAATTACCTTTGCCACCAATAGGTGGCGCTGGTATTTAATTTGCAGCCGTAATTTGAAGCAAAAAGCGAAAAATTACACGATATTTTTTTTTTCAAAAGATGTTAGAAGATTTTCGTGATGCTAATAGTGCGAAGTTTAAAACTAGTTTGCTTAATTTTTCTAAATTTTTTTGCTTAATTTTCTAGTGTATTGCTTTTCATTATTATTATTATTATTGTGGGTATAAAGCTAAAAGGCTAAAACAGAAGATATTTTAATTAAATTTAATATACGTAAGAAATATTAATCAAATTAATTCTTTGATCGAATAGAAAGATAAAAACTACCAATTTAATAGTGGCTAAACTTTAACTGAAGCCAGATATATATTATTCATAAATAAAGATACTTATACCAGTGTAAGAAGTAATGACGAGCTGATGATATATGTGCAAGAAATATCATAGAGAACATTCATAATACGCAATGCATAATTGAGCCTAGATTGTATATTATGCATGTTTTAAATGATATTTCATACAAGTATATAAAAATACATCAGAAACCTTACGTACCTCAATTCGTATGATATTTCATACAGTTCCCATATAGTTTCACTCATGTTATGACAAAAATTCTTTGAACTTTCTTAAAGGAATACGTGAGTTTTTTCATTGATAAAAAAATTGATTCAAATCCACCTCGCTTAGATGCAAACTTGTTAACCGTCAGATCATTCAACGAGCGGGAAAATACACTCATGTCCATAAATTAAGGATAATGCAAAATCAGGCGAAGAAAGAGTTAGAAGTAAAACAAATTTGACTTATTTGTAAAGCTTATTAATTAAAAAAAAGGTAAAGACCAAAAAAAGATGCTATATATTTGATATTATTAATAAAATTAACGATTTTTTCCCTGAAGCAAATTACAAAAAAAAAATCTATTTACAAAAAAAACAATATTGCATGGTTGGTATGATTGTTAATACATTGTATGTCTCCCAGACGATGCAATACAGTACGTACAACGGCTAGGCATGCTGAGTATCAAATTATCGATCTGTTCTTGGGAGATATTACACCACTCAAAAAGCAATGCTCTCCGAAGTTCCGGTAGACATGTAGGAGGAGGTTGACGGGCTGCAACTCGTCGGCCAAGCATGTCCCACACGTGCTCTACTGGATTCAAGTCCCGTGAGAATGCTGGCCAGTCCATACGGGTGATATCTTCCGATTGAAGGCATTTGCTTACGATCTTTGCACGGTGAGGACGGGCGTTGTCATCCATAAACACAAATTGTGCGCCCATGACGCCCCGAAACAAACGTACATGTTGTTCCAGAATGACGTCCCGATAGATTTGGCTTGTCATGGTTCCAATTTGAACATGCAGGTCAGTTCTGGAACCCAGAATAATTCCACCCCAAACGAGCACTCCTGCACCACCGTAACGGTGTCGTTCAATGATGTTTTCTTGGTGGTAACGGGTACCTGGAGCTCTCCATATGAAAGTCCGGCGAGAATCAGACTGCAAGCTAAACCTGGACTCGTCGGAAAACATCACACAAGCCCACTGTTGCGGTGTCCACAATGCATGCTCTCTACTCCAGGCTAACCGCAGGCGACAGTGAGTTGCAGTAAGTGGAACGCATCTGACAGGTCTACGAGCATATAGACCAATCTGCCCTAAGCGTCTGTACACGGTCTGCCTTGAAATTGTCGTACCAGTGGCTGAAGAGAGCTGACGAGACAGGTCTGAGGCTGTGCTCCGTCTGTTTCTTTTGGCAGTAACTGCCAAATACGGGTCCTCATTCGGCGTTGTAACTCTGGGGCGACCTGTGCTGTAACGTCTACTCACATTACCATCATCTTGGAATTGTTGCCAAAGCCTGGAGATGACACTCTGGGCAATTCCAAGTTCGTCTAATACTTCCAGTTGGGTACGTCCACATTCCAGACGGCCGATAATTCTACCACGTAAAAAATCATCCAAATGCGTCCTTTGTGTCATAACTATTCGGTTATTGCACTGAAATGCTTATAAAGCGCCTGCGAACAATTTTACTTCTTTGCCTGTATTCCTTATATATCACTCTCTTACACTCTCGTCATTGTGACGTACCATCGCTGTCATCTGGTTACTTCCTGAAATTTGCATATGATTCTTGAAGATGTGTGTAGTGATTTTACAGGTGATGTATTTATTTAGAGTTCGATTTCCGCGTGACTTCGAAGTATCCTTAATTTATGGACATGAGTGTAAAAGAGTAAACACAATTAGCTGCATCTATTTGACGTAAATAAGAGAAAGAAAAAAATATGACAAAAATTAGAAGTTAGACCTGTTAACAATCCTATCATTAATGTTACGAATGCATTCGACATAAGTTCACTCCTTCCAAACACAATAAGGTATAATGTCTTACTTAGCTCGGTTCAGGCACTGTTGCAGAATAACTTTTGATTAAAAAAAAACACTCATTGTCAAAATATATGCATTCAATATCCTCTTTCGTTAGAATAGGGCGAAATAATAATTTCGAAATTATTATTTCGCCCTATTCTAATGAAACGCTAATTAACGCTTCAATAATATCATGCTAATCAAATTAGATATTTGCTTTTTAAATGTCTCGCTCCGAAGGTGTCCGTACTTTGAGATAACTTAATTTGCAGGCTATTCGAAATTCCACAATCCAGAATAAAAAGTTATGGATGGCTCAAATTTTATGTTGCTAAAAGTCAGAAACAAGGCAAATAACAGATAATACCACAATGAGTGGTCCGCTAGCAATGAAAAAAAGAAACGTGTGTCTTATTAAATGATTTATATAGAAGAAAGAAGATACGTGATGTGACGTGCATATATAATTAGACAAATATCTTAATCTGTGGCTAGCGGCACGTAAAACAAATTTAACTTTAACGTATAAACACAGTTTCATTTTTATAGACATACGATTATTTATAATTACTACAAAAAATGAGTAAAGTACAAGTATACGGCATCAGAGATTAAATTAATCTATAAAATTTGTTTCAAAAGAGGAGAAACAAATGGACAAATGGAATGTTTCTACAAATGGAATGAACATATATTGCCTGTGTGCTGCATACTTCGAATTTTCTACAAATATTTGTAAAACACAAATACTTGAACGTGAAATTGGAATCTGAAAGTTAGTTGGAATCGCTCCAAGTTTTGGTTTTGCAAAAACATCAATAACTAAAGAAAATAAGCAAGACAGATACAAAACAGGAGAAGTTGCCTCTTTTAAATCATACACTAAGAAAAGAATAAATATTATCCGCTTCTCATCCTTTAGGATGCATGCACAGATTGAATAATACTGCGCGATTCGAAACTCGAAATAATACGCTAAACTAATATATGCCTGATAATGCCGCCACGTTTTCACTCGCGTTTGAAAGGTTGCATACGACAGGCAATGCTTATGGCTTAAAAGGTTTCCAGAATAATTTTTTGCATATTGATCTGTGAAAAAGTACGAAATAAACAATTTAGAGAGGATTGCACAAAAGCGTATTTCAGATGCTCTCTTGCTAAAATATTAAGTACTTAGTCACTAGCAAATTTATTTATTCAGACTACAAACAAAAGATACTTATTTATCATTTGTTATTATTTCAGTCATTGCCAAAATGATTGTTAAAAATCACCTGTTGGCAACCAACACGAAATAGCAATTACTGAAGCGGGACAAAAAATATGAAACAAACAAACTAATGGATTACGTTTTTTAAAATTCCAAGCAATAGAAAAGTACATCTTATACTAGCTATATTAGGCTACAAACAGCTGCACAAATAACAATTAGACTAAGCGTATGAACAGAAGTTTTAAAACAAATGATGTATTAGGGTTTATTAGATTTGCGTTTTATTATTTTTTGTATTATTATCATTTTTAGTTTTACAAATACAAACATGTTTTCAGAAAGAAACTAACAGAGTTTAATTGTCATTTGATCATATCTAAAGTAGTTTCGACCGCCGGCATGGATGACAGAATAGCTGTAGATTTTGCTATGGTTTATTAGTTTTGCGTTCTTCGTGACTGTTTTTTTCCAGGTGTATGTGTGTGTGTCTTCTTGAGTTTCTGCATTTTAGTTTTTTGTTTTCCTCTTATTGCATAAAAAACTTATGCATTTAAAATTTATTACTCATTTTAAAAATATAATAAAACTTTTTTGTGGGTTAATTCCACTATTTTTTCTTTATATACTTAGAAAATAGATATAAACTATTAAAAAGAATTACTTTTATTTTTACTTTACCGTAGATGTTTCGTTTATCTTTTTGTCTGAAAAATACGAAACAGCGTAAACTGGAAAATCTCAATGTGCATGAAAAACTGCATGCCATTAGGCACTCAAGTTGCAAAAATGCTCAAAATAAGACAGTAGCAAAACAATACTTACTGCTTTGGGAAATGCCTTTAAAAGAGAACTACTTAAAGGCGAGTTACTCTCTTTCTTACCCTTAAATGCAAAGAAGAAGAAAAGCAAAGCAGATGTATTACTAATTCAACGAGTAAGATTGCAGACTGCTGATGATCAATACACTGAGTTTCAAGAGGGGAAGATGACTTCAAAGTTGACCGAAGGATAAACTCATACGCTGAACTCAAAAGCAAAAATTTAAAGAAAGGAAGAAAATAGGAGCATTTTTACGTGGGATAGAAAGCAGTTTTCTCAAGGCGTTGAAGATATTCCTTTGGATTCTCAAAAATGCAGAGACATATGTATAACTGGCTAAAACAATGTAGGTAACATTATTTTTCTTCAAATGATTGTATTCTCGAAGGTGTTCCTAAAGGAAACTACTTTGCAGACACGTTACACGTAGCCGTCATAAATATGTAGAAGGTGAGGGGGAAAAGTATTATCTTTGAGGTCCCTGTACACAGTAATGGTTTATTTTACGTGCATTCCGCATTAAGAAGGGTACGTAATGATCAAGTTGATGAGAGTGATTAAGTGTACATTACTTTGTAATCATATGCTTTACTAATCAGTATATTTCGAGTATTTTCAATCAAACATTTCTCTGATGTATGCTAACTCATACAATTTTGAAATACAGTTTCCGCATGGGCAATATTTCACATGAATCTTTATTTTAAACGCTTGTACAGTTTTAGAAAAACATTTTATTACTATCAATAGTAAAATTTTCATTTACAAATTATTATTATGTTAATCAACTTAACTCATGAAATGCAGAATCAGTAACGCAAGATGTTTACACTTAAATGAGAATTAAAAGTGGGAATTTAAGAACTGACTAAGCATCATTCTGCCTTTTATAAACAACGTGTATAAACATTTTCTTTGAAGCATTCGCAAGGTTGTTAAAAACGCTAAATTACAAATGTTTGGATTTTTATTTGCAGTCCGTGTTCTGAATCTATGAGTTACACAAGTTTAAGAAGCTTTGTTTCTACTAATTGAGTCTTTAAATTCTGCGCTGGAAGTAATTTGAATAAATTTCTCTATTGATATCCAGAAACGTTTTAAAGCAATCTCGTGACTCGAAAACAAATCCTTTCTTTCATTCAAAATATCACAATGAAACCTGAAGATTTAAATTAATTTACCAAGCCAGCTCAATTCGAGAGTCTTTATCAGAAAGAAAAGACAAATTCGAGCGAAAGTTCCTCCATTTTATTGATTATAACCGTATCCCATTCTGGTAATTTACGAATAAAAAACGCTGCCTAAATCCCCAAACAAACGATACTCTGGAATGTAAACGAAATTAGCGTTCGTCTAAAACCAACTAGGAAAAGGTAATCTTTTAAGTAACGGTGGAGGGCCAAAAAAAATAAACCAGAAAAGAATCAAAAGAAATAAATAAAAGGACGCAGTCATCCAATCATCCTGAGCAATTCCCTGTTCACCAAAAAGACTAGCGATTTAAGACAACTAGAGAACCTTTTACTCTCTTAACGAAATCCGAAGAACAAGAAGAAGGCATTTATTGGAGCACAAACGTAATTCTTGACGGACGCTCACTGAGAAGTGAGGAAAGTCCCGTCAACGCAAGCGACTTCTAGAACTTAATCAGCGTTAGACTTCGAAATTTTTCTTTGGTAATGGGTCACAGTTGGGTTGCGATCTAAAAGACTTCGAACACTGATCGAAGATCCTTGAGTTGTTGATTATTCAAAGACCGGTGATCCGATGAAGAGGAGCTTCGTCTTTAGTGCAACGTAGGTTATCCCTCGTAACAGCTCGGGAAATTACACATATTCCTATTTTAGAGCCTTATTCTGGTGTTCCGGAGGAATAATAAAATTCGTAAGAGTTGATAAGTTGTTGTCGATGCCATCATACACACACACAGGAGTCGTCAACACTTCCCTTTTCATTAACAGGAAAGGGTTCACCTCTTTAGTCAATTTATACATATTTATTAGCATCCTATTAAATACTATAAGGCGGTAACTGACCGATATTTTAGAATGAACCGGTATTTACGAAGTTTTGAGGAAAGCAATATATAAAGCTTATATCGCTTTCTTCTTCTGGCGGCTACAGAAAGGAAACAGAAGTTATCGTTACGGTTGTTTTGGAAGACAAGTTATTGCATAGCATGGGATGCAATAAATCCGCATGAATACGACTCGGATAATGTTTTATGCAAATCTACTCCGTAGAATGACAAATCTAGATTCGCATGCATGTACGGTTGCACACAGACTGGCCAATGAATTAGAAACCTTTGAGATTTTCATTTGAATGCATGCTAGGGATGAAGTATGCAAATTTTTTATGACGTGGTGAGAATGCTAGTATAAGTAAGGTGTAAGATTGCTTTTCACGATGAATGATGTAAAATGGGGAAAACGACAGATCTCTCACCATTTGAAAAAGGGCTTATTGTTGGTGCCTGTTTAGCAAAGGCCTCGATTTCGAAGACAGCAAATCTCACTGGGTTCTCAAATGCAGCCATATCAAAGGTTTTTTAAAGTTGGAATCAGAACTCACTGTCCTTCTCTAGAAGACGTAACTGCGATTCGAGAGCAGTTTCCCAAGAGAGTTATTGGCGTTGTATCTGACGAAATGTACGGCAGAACAGGAACTCTACTGTGTTTCAACTGACGCAGATCGTCAACCAAGGCTCTTCCCAACAAATTTCAGCTCGAAGCATACGCAAAGAATTGCAGAGGATAGAAATTGTGATTTGCTGTGGTGTCGGAATAGAAGACACTGGACATCTGAGAAATGGAAACGGGTAATGAGGTCGGATGAACCACGCTATGCCTTATTTTGCATTGATGGTAGACGTCGAATTTGGCGAGAATCCCATGAAGCCATGACTCTATTTTGCCTTATTTGCACTGTGTAAGGGTCTGGTAGGAGTATCATGATATGGGGAATGTTTTGCTGGCATAGCGGTAGTGTCCTGGTGTTACTCAAGGCTAAACAAATAGCCATTAGACACCAAGATATACTGGCAGATCAAGTGCACCCTGCAATGTTGCACTTTTACTCTGATGGCGATGGACACATAATGGATAATAATGCAACTATACATCGTATCAGAAGTGTTCAAAATTCGTTCGCTGAACATCAGTCTTAGTCCCAGCAGCTTCCCTGGCCACAGCATAGATCAGCATAGATCTTAACCCCATATAAAATATGTGGAATATGGTGGGTAGACGCGTCCGACAGCAATCTTCTCTTCCATATAATTTACAAGATTTAAAAAGCTGCATAGTCAATGCATAGTATTTTCTGGACGTAAATGCACTCCAGAAGCATACAGACTCGATGCCTAAAAGAGTCAGAGTAGTTATCCATGCAAAAGGTGGTCCAAGAAAATATTGATCTTGGGTTTCTAATTAATTGGCTAGTGTGTGTAATATATGGCATTAGAAGCATCTTTCATGAATTTTAATAATGTTGCAAATGTTCACGAAAATTTTATATACGGAGTTTGTCCGGAAGGTAGTAGGATTGATTATATTTAAAAACTTTTTCACAATTGTGACACGTCGACTTAATAGTTTTCGATCAAAATATGTCCCTTCTGCAACAATACAGCGTTTCCAGTGACTCTGACAATCACTGAAAGCTCCGTGGAACGAAGAAACTGGAATGTTCTTCAACTCCCTCATTACAGGAAGACCATGACTCAGGTCAGGAAGTCTACTTATAATTTACAATCGAATATGATGTAAACTAAAATCAATTTAAAATATATAAATTTCTGCGTTATTAAAACCTAAATTAAAGAGCTAAATTAGTAGACAGAACATTTATTGCCACTAAACCGCTGAGTCCTTTATCAATTACTATTTTAAAATTAAGTTAGAAATTTTATGTAACGTCGATTGTTACTGCACTTGAATCTGAGTATTTGCCACGCCGCTGGACACCAAGTTTTGTGGATGGCAAATGCGATGGTAACATAACATAAAGTAGCGGTATATAGGTTTCAGAGATTCTCCTAAACAACCTTTAAGCGTTTGATGTGATTCTTACACTTTCTTAGGCATGAAAGTATTTCCTTAAAGTACCCCGCTCATTTCTAAGCAGTTGGTATTATCATGAATCTTATACAATTAACTAATTCTGAAGTTTGACATTTTAATACCTAATTAGGCACGTACGAAAACGAAAAGCCTTACTTTTATAAGACTGAAACTGGGCTAACTCAATTATGAATATTTAATAGCTGCAGATATCCCTGTTTCCATAAGACAGCAATAACACTTTAATTGCCGAATAATGTTAACTTATCGAGTACACACTGCGGCAGTTCCCAGCAATATCTGATGATGCAATATCAATGAAATAGACATCACTGCCGCTCCAGTTACAAACCTTAACAATAGACAATATTTGTAATCACTAAATTTATGCGATCATGTTCGTCACTAACTCAGGGGAGCTCTTTGAGACACCAGAGATTCTACTGTAATTCAGTTTTAATAGATGAGTTAGGCTCCAGGCGCAACTATGAAGGGAATAGACCATGATGGAGGTTTAATTTCGCGTAATTCTCGTTTAATGAATTTTGGTGATTTGAAAGCAGTTACGGAACTCGTAAAGAGCAGAACGAGCGCTGAAGATTTTACTAATGTAAAGCGTTAAAAGGCACAAATTTCATCTGCCGATACTTAGAAATTTCAGAATCTAACATAGCATTAAAAGTGTATTCTTGGTTTAGCAAAGCAATTTCGACTTCATCCGGAACAGAAGACACCTCTGTTGAAAGAAATGATAAATTGTCTCGAACTGAAAATTCATTAAGAGAGCATTAATTTATTTTCTTAAGTTTAGAGTTTATTAATAGTTGCAAACAGAAAGTTTTTGTTTTTTTAATACTCTTTCTCAGAAGTGTATTAACTTTCCAAATCTTATATAACATTCTGTAAAGCATCTTCAGTATATTTAGATATACAAGTCGCTGCAATGCAAAGTTTATGAAAGCCCGATACTTAAGAAGGTTTGCAACGGCAGCAAAGCAGTTTTCATCAGAAAATTTGAATATGATGTTCGCCTAAAAATACCTTTTTAGTTCAGCAGCCTGACATTTGTTCAAAGGTATTCGTATGCAATGACCAAATCCATTAATTATTTATTCCTTTCATAATCGAGAATTTTACCCAAATGCACCATGGAGGGTAGACCGATATTGCACTTGCGAGAAAGGGGAAAAGGTGCATATATATAGAGAAGTCTTACGCAGGAATCGAATCCACACCCTTAGGTTTCGGCTATCAGTCAGCTTCTATAATATACAAAATGATTAAAAACTATTTGGCAAAAAAGTAAAGGCAGGTAGTGGGGACTGGAAAGTGTGATGAAATGGCGTGTTCAGGTAGTTCAGCACGATGCGGAGCTAGGCAGGTTAAAACGGTCTGCTGATGTAAATCATCATTCTGCTCGCGAATTTCAAAGGTTATGCATTGCTACACAAACGCAAAGTTTATCGATATGTATTTATCTATAGGTTGATGATGGAAATGAGAGCAGACGCATTCGGTAATCATTCTTCGTACTTCCTTTGAGCAGTTGTTTTGTTTCTGTCCACAGCTCCATACATAAAATGCATGACAATGATCTCTATACTTGTGTAGGGATACAGAGAATGATGATTTACGTCAGCAGCCCTCCTTTACCTGCCGCTCAACAACGCCCCGTACCACCTCAGGGCACCATTTCCACACAATCATTCTGTTACAAAATCTGCTTATTTCGATTCTACCAGTACTTACGTTCCCATTAGAAACATTTGGAAGCTACATTTATTTACTTAAGTAAACTGAAGTAAAGTATGACTGCTTGTTTAGTAAAAATAGTGTACTTTAAAACGTAGACAAAAATTTTCATTTTATAAACTATCGGAAAATGGAACTTTTTATATATTTCAGAAGCGTTATTTCTCCTCAAGCTGCTCGAAAATAGGAGTTCCTACGGAACTTTCGCCTTCCTTACCGTATGCATTCCTGGTGTAACTGAAAGAAAGTTCGGCTGTCAATCGACGTGTTTAGAGCTCGAATTCGGCCCGCGGCATCTCTGATTCTTCCCGTTTCCCGCTTCAAAAAAATTCCAAATGGACTTACATGTAGCTCCTGAACTAAAATATGGTGGACGATGGATTCGGCCACTGTGTTGTCGCCGCAACATTCTTCCTTACGTGGATGGAGAATTTAAGGCATATTCTTCTTTCTTACCGAAATATTGGAAGCACGTTCTACTTGCAATCGGGAAGTTCAGAGTTCGAATCCCAGCGGGAAGATTGCTAATTTTTTTTGTTTCCTGTTTCAAAAATCCCTAACGACTATAAGAGTTAAACGCTTTATTTCGAAGCTGCATTCTCTGCAGAGTGACATTCTGGCTCTTGAAGAATCACAGTTTTATTGTTAGGTGAACTACATAATTCACACGTGGTTTTTAGGTAAAATTTGCTTAATATCCGAAGCCTCGATGCATCGTACCTTAAATTTAAATTTAGTTTTCGATTAAAGCTACTAGACGCTATACTACTGCTTTTCTTCCCAGGCAAGATAAGGTACGGGGCAGAGACACGAATGATGACAGAGGCACGAAGTAAGAGGAGAGGCCCTATCTGTTTTTTCCCAATCACTGCTTTGAAGCAGTGACGATCCCTTTGTGGAGACCAAAACATTCAGTGACTTACCATTAAGATCAATGGGCTTTGACATGGTCGGATGTAAGCATTTCGTAATTACGTCGTAAATATACGTATACATGTATATATTTTCTTTTCTACAATATTTCAGAGTCCTAAGTATGTGAAAACAATGCATTTTTAAACCACATTCATTCTGAACGGATTTAAGGGCTATACGTTTTCCAGAACAGTTTAATTTGAATGAATATTTTCGCAAGTTTTCGTTAATTACATTAGAAAAAATTTTAAGGCAGTGCGATTTTATTCGGTCAAGGATTACAAAAATTAAGATCAGAGTTTATTTTATTATTAACATTAAAATTACGCATTATTTTTTTTTTATTTAAAAGCTTCTTCCTAAAATACTTTTGCAAATGTGAGATGATTTTTTAGCTTCTAAGGCATCTTTTAAATTGAAAATCGGAGTCAGTTTATAATTATTGTTCTTAATTCAGTTTACAATTATTGAATAATTATTGTTCATTTCAAATTAGAGCACCTTTTAGTTTAATAGTGTAATAAATATGTTAAATATTGGCGCTGATTTCCATGTAATTCACTTTCTATGAATACTTCTGAAAGAGAATAAAAAAAAGATTCGTTTATTAAATATTATTTTCAACTTGTAACTGAGTTATTATAAAATGTAAAGAAATAATTCTTTTAATACTTCTTAGCTTAAAAGAATAGATAATTCATTTAATAATTCTTTTAATACTTCTTAGGTTAAAAGAATTATTACAAAAATTATACTACTTAGATTTTTTTACCCTTAATTTCAACATTACATATTCTAAAAACTCTTTATTACTTCCTTAAATACGCATCTCATAGAATTTGCGTTACAATACCTTTTAACAGATTGCTTTCCAGTACGAACAATTCTTGCTTAAATAGTTTTATTAACGTATTTGTCAACAGAATTTCAATTTATGCTTACAATTAAATTTTAAGTTTATTATACATTTAGGTAATATTTATAATCATTGCAAATTCAGATACATTTAATTAGTAGATTTCTTCACAGTTAACATTCACAGGAGTTCATGAACCAATAAATCCTTCATTGTCAAATACATTTATAAATAATTTAATTTCTGTACATTCACTTTCTTTTTCGAGTAAAGTAATTTACAATAATTTATAATATAACAGAATTTTTACATCTTTATATATAAAACGAAACGTCTGCCTGTGTGTGTGTGTGTGTATCTTTTGTTCGTACTGCGCGTAAGCTAACAGACCCAGGGCTAAGAAATTTGGTACATAGGGGCATCTAGACAAGAGCCAGTGCACCTCGAAGCGATGTTTTCAAAATTCGAATGAGTTTTTTTTTTTTTAATTTTATGTTTTTTGATGAAATCGCATCAAATCGATTGCACGCAGCAACAATGACACGCAGCCATTGTTGCTGATATATCACTGCTACCATTGTTTCTGATATCAGCACTGTTGCCACTCGAAAAAATGAGAGCGGTAATGCTGTGCAGTTTCTTAATTTAATGTTTCTCTCGGATACTGGACGTTTGTCGTGAGGTACTTACATACGAAGTTTGTTTTCCGGTACATTTAAAAGCCAGAGGCAGGCTAAAGTTGGTTAATTTATTTTAGGCAACGGAAGGTGGTTAATTTATTTATTAGGATAATTAATATTTGTATTAAGAGATATTGCTCATTTTATTGTAATTTTTTATCATTTTATTTAAATTTGTGTTTTGGTTGTTGTTTTTTTTTTGATAAAGTTGTTCTGTTGCGGAGTAAAATTCTGTGCAGTTTTCAAATTTAATGTTTGGTGTTCCCTTTAGGCATTTTTCCGCTATATTTAAAAGCCAGACGAAGGCTGGCCGCGTAGAAGCTAAGAAGAAATATGTATAAATGTAATTTGAAAGAAAATTACATGCATTATTTTTATTACACACTCAAAGCCAGTTTTCCTTCAAAATTCCTCCACGATGGCATCTCTTCTTTTAGGCAGACAGTCCTTGCATGAATTACTCTATTTAATAAAAACGTTACCTGACCTATGTGCTTAATTATAAACATTTTAACATTTACATTATACTTAAGTTTAAATATTTTAACATTACATTCATTTTATATTTACACCTAGCCATCACATTTCAAACTTTTGACTTAATATACGTTTTAGGATACATTCATTATGAAATTCAAATTTTCTAGTAAACATATTTCGACACAGAATTCAATGCGTATTTTAGCGATTTTACCCAGTTTAATAATTCTCTGACAATATAATAAATAGTAATTATCCATTTCGCATTTAAACCTCATTGTCATCAGATCGCAATCTTGATTGCCTTACTCAGCATAATATTGCTTCATTTTTACTTCTTTCACGTAACAAAGGAAGTATTGTAATCACGCAAACCTCCAGGTACCATATTTCAACGACAATATCCATTTTGACCGCTATCGAATGCAATTTAACGATGCTTTTGTGTGACATATGTATGTAAGGACAAAATAAAGGACTCTTTTTCCCAAAGCGAAATAAAATTTTAAATTTAAACCTGATTTAAAACGGATTCAGAAGAGATTTTTTTGTGGCGTCTGTACGAACGTACGTATCTCGCATAACTCAAAAACGAGTAGTCTCAGATCTTTGCAATTTTGTATATAGGACTGCTATAACATGTAGTTGTGCATCTTCCTTTTTGGTTGCAATCGGCTACAGCAAAAGTATACCCACTCAGTTACTCTGTTCAATGATCTCAGTTTTTTTTATTCTTATATGGTGGCAAATTGTGCATTTTTTTGCTTTAAAGATGATTGAACTTATGTTGTTTTTATCTTACGGTTAAGGTTTTTTTGCCTTCCGTTAATCTGCATGCAATAGTTGTAGAATTATCAACAACTTAAAAGTCGTTTAAGTGCAGCTAAATCTATTTTTTAATCATAGCAGCCATATTTGGTTACCTTTGAAACTTAGCAGAATAGTGAATTAATTCTTTCTGCACCTTCAATGTCTTTTTGCCGAGTGGGACCAAAAGGAAACTTTTAGTTTTGTGCACCAAAAAATCTGCCTTCTTGCCTGCTGGCCGAATTGCTTGTTTTTGCGCAGAAAGTGAAATTTTAATTGTAAAAATTGTTTTTTCAATTGTTTTAAGTATACTTAGTGCTTTATATTTTTCTAGATCTTTCAATTTTCAATGAAAATATATTGAGGTTTTACGTATCTTTGCCTTGCCGCGAAGTGAAAACTGAATTAATTGAATGAAAAATACATCTGTCATGAAATTTGAGGAAATAAGTATTTCGTCTTAGCAGCAAATATTACCGCCAGTCTGTCTCGGACAGAGGGGAATGTTTACTAGTCGCGCACTCGCATTAGGTAAGCGGCGCAGAGTCGTCTGTAAAAAACTATTTCTTTTTTATTTTCTTAATTTCTTTTATACGTCGTTTTAGATTTGTTATAGTATTTGAATAGAACATGCGGCAAAGACTAGATAATTCTTCAGATGATATAACTTTTGTGCATTCTGAGTGCTAAAATGAACGAGATGTAACGCTGTTAAATGAACCTAACGCCAGAGTGTTGCTATGGTAAATAAATATAGTGAATTTCAAAGAGTGCATTTATTCTACTGTGGTTTATGCGCTATCGACGAAGTAGATTTAATTCACTTCAATAAGTTTAAAGGAAATGCAGGAAAAATGAGTATAATTTAATATTTCGTACAAGGAAATTACGTGGTGTACACATCAGCTTTTGTAAAACAGTTAAAACAACTAATTGATCTAAATTCACAAATACCTCAAATTTTCATACTGCGAGGTAATCCAGAAGGTAACAATACGCAAAGTACATTGATATACCGATTAATAACACTGATGATGCCTTTTTCATGTCTTGAGACTCAAGATCACTACTCAAGTATATGCATTGAATAATAAAGATTTTTAATTCATAATTCTGTATTATACTTAGGCATCAATTAAACATGTTGCTAAATGAAATTTTAAAAAAGAGAAACAGAATTTTATTCTTTCCTTTTTTAGTTAACCCAAAGTGTAAAACCCAAACTGATTATTTTTCAGTTACATAAAAATAAAATTACAATATGTAGATGACAAAACATGTATTTTATTTAAAACATTTTGGTGTTTGGAACATAAAATAAAAGTAGCGAATATTCTATTAAGGGTATCGAAAGACGTATACTATTTTAAAGGTACCGCAAAATCGCGGTTGCAAGTTACCGAAAAATAACCAAGATGAGATTTTTGCGTGAATGTCACTAAACTTTACACATTGCTATTATCTATCCAATAAAAAATGTTTCTTTTGTGCGGAAGTGTCCCGCTGTTCGATTTATATGGAACTGTTTTGTGTGGAAATAATATCAATGCGCTGTCAGGGAAGCTCTGGATATAAACAAAAATCACCCCATCTGGAGACTAAAGCCCGAGAGCAGTGCTTCACTCGTAATGCGAGGTTGGCCTACTCCTTTTATTCTTACCTCCATGACTATTATGCCACAACGAAATCCTCGGGACGGAAGGTGAGTTTGTAACAGTATCAAATCAAAGCAAAACATTTCGGCCCAGTCCTACGGTTTTCTTTTCCTCGTTGTTTCACAAATCCCCACCGGAAATGAAGGACGCAAGCGCTTGTAAACGCATTCCCGCAACTATTGATTTAGCAGAACACGGAGAGATACATGAACTTTTGCTTGTCAATTGCAAATGAAAATCAATGAGGTGACTTAAACTCTCATTTAGAGCACGAAACGAAATTGGTTTCCATCTGTGTGGTGATTACCATACTGCACATGAATCTTCAATTCAATCTTAGACGTCAATATTATTCGTGCACATTCTTTTCGTCCGCCTATTGTAGTTAATTAATAGTTAATTAACTTAGCGCTGCATTTGACAGTTAAGTGCTTTTATGCTCCATTTTGTGCCAACGAAAAGAAAGCACCCGCTGTTTTGGGTCTGAGAATTTATTATTCGCATACTTAAGGGGAGTCTCTCGTATCCGTCGTGTCATTGCCATCTGGAACGTTTCAATTTTATTCCCAGTCTCACATTCTATCGTGAGAAACTATCCCCTATATTTGCGTGATAAATGAAAATAACGGTCGTAAGCGTAAGTTTTATTAATAAACTCGCACCTAAGACTGCAAATATTTCACACAAAAATAGTAATTCTGTGAATCTGCTAAAGCACTTTCACAGGAATAGCGTGAATACATTAAAGCTAATAAGGGTATCCTTTTAACCAGATTTTGTACTGTTGTCTTGAACTGTTTTTAAAACTAGCAACCAAAATTTCTCTTCAATTACTATCGATTCAGAGAAGCTTCCTTCATTTGCGTTTCGAAATTTTCTTTAAGTGTGCCTGAAACTCTTACTTATAAGAGTGCTAGTTATTGATTAAAGTGCTCGCTCTGTCACACACACAAACACATTATATTTCGCTGACTCTTTTCTGCACTTTTTATTTCTTTTGCTGTCCTTAACCAAAATACAAATTAGTTTTTAAGTTTAAATAGAGGGGAAATCTGTATGCTTGAATACGTCCTGAGGCAATCTTCTAGTGTAGCTTGCTAGCTTCAGAAGAATAGCAGTCTACTTAACCAACCGGTGGTTTGCTGAGTGAATTATGCATCTGCTAGAGCACTGGGTTACAATCTCCGTTAGATGGAGCTGATTTATTTAGGTGAAGGTTAAATGGTATGTTTCACCCTATTTTATTA
>KK122267.1:55881-81601 GCA_000611955.2 Stegodyphus mimosarum
TATATATATATATATATATATATATATATATGTGTGTGTGTGTGTGTGTGTGTAATAAAACTGCGTTATTATTGAAATAAGATGACTTGGTGAGAGTTGCAACGGATTGGCGTTGCAGAGGATTGCATAATTAGAGCCTGCGTAGTTACAAAGATGGCACTCGAAGAATACACATAACGGTAAATTCTACACATAATTTTATTTTCTGGATAATGCACATTATCACTATGGGTGCGCTATGCACCTCCAATTTTGTACAGATTACATCTTCTTAAAAGACGAAAATTAGAAAAGTAAACTCTGCATGGATAGCGGCAACGCGACACAAGCGTCTAAAAGAGAAGGGAAGACAGAAGAGAGAGGCTTGCGACGCAATTAAGCTTTTATACCGCATTCCATTTCAGATCACATGCCAGTTTAATGTACATGTGTTGAGTTCAGATTTCATCGATAAGTGAACAATACAGATTAGATGATGGGTCTTTTTCGTTTAGTTAGAAAGGTTATTGCTCTGTTATTTTTAGAATGAAGACAGGAGTTAAAGGGCTACTAATTTATTAGTTGAAAGCTAGATTTTATATATTACATATCCCCCCTTCAAGAACAACTGTGATATTGTTTACAAAGCTTTGCAAAGCTTTGTAAAGAATATCACAGTTGTAAAGCTTTTGCAAACACACTACGTATTTTGAATAAAGACAACTAAGCTTCAAAATGTTCAAAACATAATTAATTTTCATTATTATAACTTATATTTTAACATCATGAATTTTATATTAATATTACTAAAATTATGATTTTTACTGTTATTGTTACATTTCTAATTTTCTTATTTTACACAAAACCAGAAGACCCCACAGCTTTCTCTAATACAAACATTTTATTCTATTAGGCAAATCCACTTAAAACTGACTCATGTACTATATCATGAGTGGTTAAGGGTTGCTTTGGCATTTGCTTATAAAGGCTTCCCTTCCTTGTTTAAAGGAAGGGTTGCTTTGGCATTTTCTTATAAAGGCTTCCCTTCCTTGTTTAAAGGAAACTGGCCTTTTTGAACAGCACTACACGTTCCATTTATAAAAAAAATAATCGCACCCCATTTATATATAAAAAAAATATATGAAAAAATTATAAGGTAGGACCCTTCAAAGTTTATTTTTTCTCTTATGATGAGGGTAAGAGAAACAAATAACAGAGGTAAAAACAGAGCCTCTGTTTTGAACCAATACTCCCTCATCATACTTTATCTTTACATAGAAATAATTTTTTAACTGCGATATTATTGAAATAAGATGACTTGCTGAGCGTTGCAATGGATTGGCGTTGGAGAGGACTGCACAGTTAAAAACTCAGCAGTTAGCAAGGTGACACTCGAAGAATACACTTAATGGTAAATTTCACATATAATTTTATTTTCTGGATAATGCACATTATCACTGTGGGTGCACTATCTTTTTCATTTAGTTAGAAAATTTATTGCTGTGTTATTTTTAGAATGAGGATAGGAGTTAAAAGGCTATTAATGTTTTATTTGAAAACGAAATTTCATATATATATATATATATGTATGTATATACACATAATAATATTGATGGCGTAGAACGTAGCATTAGAGTAAGATTAAATATTAGTTTACATTTCAATTGACATTTGTAATAAAAATTCACTTCATACTCTAAATCGCGCTTATTTCCAGAATATTTACATTTTTGAAAATATTGAAATTGGAAGAAAGTAAGGCGTCAGCATTCTAAGGGCAACAGAGGTAGAAGCAAAAATGTACAATTATCCAACATGGATAATTGCACACTCAACAGCAGAAGCTTTTGGTTTAGGTTGCCTATTAAAGAGATGATGTTCAATACCAGTGTTATGTGTATTCTCTATATGTGTATTTAAGTATATGTGCGAGTGTGTGTGTATTCAGAAAAATCAACTCGTGGCAAAATTAGCTCCCTAAGATGATCGTCTTTAAGAAAGACTAGTATTTCTGAGAACATAAAGTGTATGTTGGTATCGAATATCTCCTCTCTAAGGAAGACCACCCGCAAAGTGTGGCGGATAGTATTAGAGAGACTCATTTCGTGGAGGCAATCTCCTAAGACGACCACCTCTAACAGATAAAAGTATTTCTGAGAACACAAGTACGTAATGGTACTGAACATCAATGCTCTAAGGCGACAACCTGTAAAAATGTTTCGATGTGCGGCTGGTGCCTTAGAGTGGCCTCATTGTGTGTGGGTGTATATACAATTATATATACCTGATTAGTGCTATTGTTTCCGACAAAAGTTTTTAAAAGATAAATAAATGAGTATATATATAGAACGTTTCCAAGTTAATCTGGTGGTCTTAAAGAGGTTATATTTAATGCTCATGTTTACTTAAATTCTTTGAAATACTGATCGTCTAAGGGGAGTGGAGGGGACTAGATGGTTCAGTTTAAGTTTTTTTTTAATTTTACACATTCCTATTGGTTAAAAAACAGAAAAACCTTTAATCCCAACAATAGCAAATAAATAAATAAAATAAAAATGAGTAAATAAATAATTCAAAATAACAAGTACACGACAGGAGTACCAATGAATTTTGGTTTACTGATAGCAGCATCAATTTCAATGTTTACAAGAGGTCTACTGACGTCAGCTAGAAAATTCACATAAACTCATATAAACCATTAGAAGATTTATTTGGCATCCATTTCGATTTTATTGGCATAAATATCTATTGAAACCAGTAAGAAAACCAGTAAAAGTCAATATAAACCAGTACAAAACAGTAGAAAATTCTGAAAATGATGTTGGTTGCATGAGTGTCAGTTGATACCAGAACCAAACCCACAGAGAAACTCACAGAAATCAACAGAAACCAGTAAAAGTCAGTAGAAACCAATAGAATTCTGTGGGAACCTATAAAAGATTTTACTGGTTTCTATGGGGCATTTTGATACCATTAAGAAAAAGCATTCAAGACCAGTAGAAACCAGTAAAAGGCATTTCAGAGGGGTATTTTCTCCTTCCTTTCCGCATGCCTTTCTGGCCTAACCGATAGCATACTTGACGAGTATTAGGGCGATCCGGAGTTCGAATCCCAGCGATGGTATTTCACGTCTCCAGCATAAAAGAAGAAAAACCTAATGACTCTACATGTGGCATCCGAACTAAAAGGTGGTGGACGATAAATCGTCAGCACCAGGATTTGGCAACTGGGTCATATAATCCCCAGTCGCCCTTTATAAGGGGAGTATTTTTCTAGCTGTTTCAAGCATGCCTTCGCGAGTAATTGGGCCTACCAGCGGCTGAGCAGTAAAATCGCTGAACACTGATAGTTCCAATCTGGGTTCGATTCCAAGCGAACGGTCTGGCTGCATAGGCGTTTTCATAGTCCTTTTCAAGATTAAAAAGCGAGTTTTCATTGATGAATGAGTAAAATAAAAACAAACTTAAATTCAAATAACAAACTTATTAAGCATACTTCAGCTATAGAGCAAATACAACGGCAGAATAAGAGAATGGTATAACCTTAATTTTCCTTCAAGCTTCAGAGACACGTTTTAAAAGAGGCTCACAATTTATTGAACTTTCCACATACATGTTAACAACTGCATTTACAAACTGTACTGCACTAGGGAAGATCTCATTTTGATTCCGATTTGAAACTGTTATGGCAACAACTGATTAGAATTTGAGCAGGGTTAAGTTTAGCTCTATAAGCATAATCACTAGAAAAAGAAAATATAGATAATGAGTAAAAAAAGGCATCTACATTCCCTGACTTGAACAATTTAAGGCAAATTCCTCAACAAAATTATTTAGGAGAAAAGAAGCATCAAACATGAAATCCTGACAATATGGAAATCGGATACAATTTTGATTTAAGATAACAAATTTCTTCTGCTGGAGTTAAAAAAGGCAAAATATTGCTACGTTTCTAAAGTAATTATTTTGCTTTAGGATATATGTATATTCATTTACAGTGAAATCATGTTAAATATACTTTTATGACAAGTCACTGTCACATATTTTTAATATAAACTTTTTAGTATGCAGTATAAATGTTTACTGGATATGATTTGAAGGAACTATAACGAAAGGGCGATTACCTTTCCGTCATTTAATGGGCATCAGAGAGGGCGAAAAAGTCTAAATATTTAAACCTCTTGCATTTTTAACATTCAAATAACCTTCCACCGGGAATTTTGAAGAAATGTATTGGTGTTAAAAACTTCTTTAACGGTAATGTTTCCAGAATTTTAGGACATTAATGGTACTGTACCGTGTGTTCATCATTAAATCCTAGAACATTAAATCAAATAAAAAGGTAAAATTACTAAAAGCTATTTATGAGTACTCTGCGAAAAGTTAAAACCATATAATACAGTACACAACTGAATGTAAAAGTTGCAAATACAGTCCACGATCTAGCTACACAATCATATGCGCACATAACATGTATCAAAAAACCCATTCAACACTTGCTTTGGCTTACAAATATTTCCTTACATTATTATTTTCTCAGGAATATTATGAAAGATCATTTTTAAATCAAAATATGTAAAAAGTCGAATACACAATACCCTTGCGAAATCAAATTAAGAAGCATTTATATTAATGATATGTGAAATTGACTTATAAACCAAATAGAAAATGTTGATATAATTAATGATTTAGCCAGGTCAAGTAAAAATATGTTTTCTAAAAAAATTACACTATATTAAAGTGCTTTTATTGAATTTTTAATAATCTTTCTCCATTTTTTGCATTGAACTTTAATTGCATTTCCACACAATATAATGCCTTAAATTTACTATTGCTAACGCGTTCAGTAACAGCCAATTCTTATTACGATTCATTTCGCAGACAAATGACCATTATCATTCAAATTTAACAGATTTGTTATTGCTTAATAAACTAAGCAACTAAATGAAAAGCAAGACACGCACTTAATAGTGACACATGTATGCTTTAAAAAGGTATCTTTGATACACTGAAAAGTAAATACAATTGACAATGTATTCAAGTGATAATTTTTATGGATATTTGCTGCCCTATTATAATTACTGAAGGATATTTTGAACTTTATGATAATTATTATGTGCTTCAGTATAGAGAGTTTCTTTTTAAAATTTATATTATGTTGACAATGACGAGTGCCGGAAATTAGTCGAAAGCAAGCAAGATAAAATATACGGAGAGAAAATACAATATCGTAAATTGCATACTAGCCTTATCTAGTCAGAAAGCAACTTAATTCAGCATAACGTCAGACCTGTAACGAATACTTGTAACACAAAAATAAAAACATAAAAAAAAACTAGGAAGGATGTGATTGCAATTTTCTTTATTCTAGATCATTGTCTATCGAACCTGTAAGGTCGCTCCCAAGTTTTAATTAACTCTGATGGATAAGAAGGATTGCACTTCAGATTCTACGGATTAGATTCTTTCGCAGTTTATAAACATAATGGGAAAGTATTATTTTCTACAACAGATTATCAAACAGAATCACAAGTGGGAAAAGAAAGGAAATGAGTAAAAAACAGCATCCATGAAACTGACGCAACGAAGTAAGGAAATAATACTTTTAAAATTTTCCTTTGGCTAAGCATTTGAATGAAAGAGATCCATAACTATTAATATTTCTGCTAGGAAAGAAAATGCTAGTGTAACAAGATGTCACAACTTCGTTAAAATTAGAAAAATATACTCTTCATAATTATGCTGCCTTCGTAATTGAAAATTAATAACATAAAATGTCGATATCCTTTTTATCATACTAAACACGACTACAACTAAATACTTATGGGATACTCTTCTGCTGTGTGTGATACAAGAATTTACCTTACTATTCAATCAAATATAAAAAAAAACAATATTACACTCTACTAATCGCGTGCGTTTCAAATCAAGGATGTGTTTTCCATATCACTTTCAATTTCACTTTAATTACACATTTGTCCCATTTTATAAATTCTAGTATATTTACTATGGATTTTTAAATTCTAACATAAACTAAAACAAGCATATTATAATACAACTTTCGAACTTTCCTTTTAAATTAAAGCTAAACTTTTATATCACTGTATTGTATCGCGCATTACGTATATAGATCCTGCACAAAATGTGGGAAAACAAAAGGGAATTTTATACTGTCGCTTTGTTATTAATTTCTAGTTACGATCATAGCATAATAGTTTTTAATTTATGCTGAATAATAAAATATTGTGCACTAAATAGCATTAAAATTAAAAAGTTATGAAGGTTTGATTAATTATTCCCACTATTTTAAGCTTTCACGATACTTTAGGGCGTTGTTGCTGAAATATATTTCAAAATGAGTGATTCTAAATGAATATTAATATCTGAAACTAATACATTTCTTTCAATCTGAACTAAACTTTTATTTATTTAAAATAAACACCCAATTTCTATAATTCGTAATTTGACATGCATTAGAAAAATCTAAGTAAACGTTTACAACAACAATAGAACCATACTCGAAATTTAATTAAAATCCTGTCCTTGGCTCTTACTGTGTTATTTTATAGTAACTTGATAGTCGAAAGTTTCCGAAGTAAATAGTCATGCAATTGTTAACAGCAGGAAAGAAAAAGGAAAAAAAAAATTCTCCATCCTAAGATCATAATTATGTTTACATGTTCACTCATCAGTTAGTGATATTCGCGCTTCCTCTTAATCCCTTTTATTTCATTTTTCATGTACGTATGTCTGGCATCAATGGATGAAATGATGCATAAAAGACAGGTAAGTGAAATTTAAGATGTTAACAACTGCGGAGAATAAAAAATGACTTATACAAATGGGGGAAATATAATTGTGGTTCCAGTCTTTAACCCACAAAATACCATTTTTATTTATTATATTCTCGCGTGCTTTCTATTTTCGCTGAGAAAGACATAAAAATTACAATGCAAAAATGTTTGCATCTAAGCAATTTTGATGTACAGTAACGCAGCCGGACTAGATAAATTTTCAGATTACGTTCAGACTTGGCGAAAATGCATTTAAATTAACAAAAATTCTATTTCCAAAGAAAAATGAAGGTGCAAATTTCTTTTTCTTTATGTTGATTATAAGCAATATTTCCATAACGAAAAGGTATAGAGGTAGAAAACTTGGATCTCTACTCCTGTCATACCTATTATGCAGCTTTTAACTATGAGTAATAAAAATATAAGTTTCATCCTGATTATTTATAATAGAAATATATGTAAATATTTTTCAAATGACGATTTCAAACCTCGAAACCAAAGCAAAAAGACTACAGTTCAAGCGAACATAGAATTCTATTCAAATACATTCTATGCATTATTCTTTCGGCGTATCTGAAGAAGTTGTTCGGGTCGGAGAAAGAGAGACCCCTTTGTTACCTTTCGTCTCTCAGAATACAGTTACGCCACCCCAGCTGAGGCCGTGTTAACGGAACTGTTAACGCTTCGTTAAAAAGGAGCTTGTTAGGTAAGGTCTTTTCAAGAAGTTCTTGTTCGACATGTCGAGTTTACGTCTTCTTCATTCTTCCAACATCCCTCTTTCGCTTCCCTCCCTTTTATATTCTCAGCACTCACAGCTACGAATATTGAAATGGCGATAAAGTATATGCCTGCTGTTTACTTGTGGGGGGCTACTTTGAGCAAAGAGGGCTATAGAAATGCTTATAAAAAGTATTAGAATACGAATAGAAATAAAACAATCCAAAAATGAAACACTATTTCAGAAATATTTTGTGTCTGACAAGCAGTTACATTTGAACTTTCGCATATCAACACAGAGCTTGATTTATTTTTATTTTTTTAAGTGCTTTTTTTTATTTTGTTTTTCCATTAAATGAATTTTCCATCTCCAAAAAGCATTTGACCAGTTTAACAATCAGACATGGATAGATTTACGCTTTTGTCTATACCTTGAGTTTGTATACACACAAATCTTCGATTTTACAGTTCTTCGGTTTCATAATGTACATATTATAACTGGGTGTTTCAGAAGTTTTAACATGAACGAAGTCTTATACCTAATTCTCAAGAAAGTCGCACACTGAAATTTAACTACTGAGGACTGACAGACGCAGTTCAAATAATAACCATGCCGAATGTCATTCTTAATGTATATGGTAAAAATAAATTTTCTCCACAGTCTTTAAAAAATCTTAACTAACTCTATCATATTGACACACACTGAAAAGTATGTCTAGTCTGAAATTCATTTACCTGTAACTGGGGAGCTGCGGTCTCAGATAACGCTAAGCATTTTTTTCCTGTGACCACTATTATGTATTTAGTCTTATTGAGTAAATTATCCTGCTAACTTTCCTTTTGTGACCTTGGTAATTTTCACCCACTAGCTAAAATGTTTTGCACTGACTTCATTTTGAAATTCTAGTCTTTTGTCTGAAAGTGGCATGTCATACCGCACCTCCCTCTCACGAAACGATTTCAGATCCGCGTGGAAACATGCCTCTGAGACTCGATCCGAGAAATATCATACAGCCTTCTAATCCGCGTTATGCAGAAAATTTGAAAAGAGTTTTTGCGGAAGTGGGAAGTGAATTTAGCTTTGAAAATGAATGTCAAGAGGATTTTGCAAATGGAAGTTCACATTCCACGATATCAGAATTTTCTGAATTGAAATCAAGAAAAACATGCCGTCCGTGCTCCCCCAGAGGAAAAGCAGAACACTTTATATTTAAGCGTAAGCTGTAAAAGCCGGTCTGTTTGGAGTGTGCACGAAAATTATATCACAGCTGTGCCCAAGAATATGATAAGTAAGTTGGTATTCCTTGCAAGAACACAATGGTGTATTACTGTTAGTTAAGGTACTGCCATTTTTTTATGTGTTGTGCAGTATTTATATTTTTCATATGGGTGTAGCTATCATATGTTAAATTAAGGAAAATAATTATTAATTATAAAAATAACAGTTAATCTGGTTTATTTTGCATAATTTGCATTTGCAAGGGGTTTTCATAAAAAATATACGTTGCAGAAAAGATGTTCTTTGTGTTGACTTATTTCTTTGTAAAAAGTAAATCATTTTTTTTTTGGTTTGAAGGAAGTGTTTATAGAATATGTGGGTAAAATAGAAATTTGATACGCTGATTAGAAACTTCGATTTGAATCAGAACGAGACGCGATCTCTCTGACCGCACCTCGCCGGTTATATCCCATTATTTGACCTTCTCTGTTACGGGTTAAAACTGTTGCCTGCACGGCAACTAACTATACGGCATCGGCACTGATCACCGCTTACGTTCCGTAAAACTGAAACAGAAACACTGTGTTGTAAATAATGCGTTCTTAGTAAACTGCTTCTAAAGTCGGGAACAACTGATAGAGATTTAATAAATATTCTTATTATATGTTTTACGTTTCTTCTTGTCTCGTTTCTAATCTTATCAGTATTAATCATTCATTAACGGTTAAGCAAAACAAAACAAGGACAAGATGTTCAATGCATCGGAATCCGCTACTTTATCAGGCTCTTCAGAGCTGTTTCTGTCATTTATGTATATGCAATTCGAAGTATGTTCAGAGTTTTTTCCATGAGACACAACATAAGAATTACTACTTCCCAACAGAATTTATACTGGATTTGGTGTTATGCATGCACGGGAATCGAACTATAATTTAAAAAAGTACAGAAGAGTGGCAATAAGTTACATGCAAAACACAAGAAAAGTTTTATACAAGTGTTTCGAAAGCACAAAATTTTAAAATAACAATAAAATTGTTAGGAAACGAGCCGACCATAAATTGTACCTGACACAGCCTGACTCATTTCAGCAGCCGGATATCAATTTAGAGAAATCATTGGTGAATGCTGTAGCATGTGAAAGAACAACGAAATCATTCGGAACATTTTGCGAGATGATATTTTGGTCTTTCTTGTCAGTGATTGGATATTTAACGGTCTTCCAATTCTACTTTCCAAAAAAAAAAAATTTGGTTTACATGGATTAAAGACGACTGCAACGCTAACAGTCACACGCTGACAGGCAATAAATTCGCAGGCATATTTCAAAGGATAAAATGAATGCAAAGACATCGCTCAAGGTGATGTTTTGAATAGATAAACATAGAAAGCAGAGAGCCAAGTTTTCAAGTTTTGAGTGGCGAAGAAATCATCCCACCTTAAGTCCAGAGAACAGTAAAAATTGCTTTATTTAGATTGATGTTGAAGATGATGATGAAAACAAAGCGAGCAGTATGTGAAAATTAGCCATATTAAACCCTTAAGCAAATTTCTTTAATATTTAGGGCAACGTTCTGATACTTTTTCATGTATCTTTTGATGATCAAACAGTGGTGTGTTAATAAGGCAAGGGCAAGGTTGTAAGGTTTATCCTAATTTTATTAACAGTTATTTTAAGTTATGCGTCTTTCCTATGAATTCTAGTTTTAGCTTACAATTTCCTACCAGAATGTAATTTCAGAAACGCAGTGAATGCAAATGGGTAACGAGTAGTATTTAAGTTGATGGTTCACCGACTTCTACAGAGAGAGTCTGATTTTCTGGCTAACGCGCGTTTGCCTTTTGGCTACGTCTCTCTTAGATATTACTACCCTCGGCCATACTTTAGGCTCTTGCTTAGCTTCGCCGATTTAATTAATATTTAGAGGCCAACTACTTAGAATCCTAATAACTTCGGCTATATCTTTCAGTTAGCTTTAGTTAAACTTAGTTTAGTTTAATCTCGTAATTATTTAAGTTCAAGCCCAAGTGGAGGCTTTGCTGTTTACTCCGAGTTAGGAGTTAATTTTATTTATTCTGCAAAATAAAGGGTAGTTAACCATTCTTAAGTCTTACGTGTTTGTTCACACACTTAAGCGATTATTCCCTTGTTAGTGTTTGTGGGGTTCAAAGATTGAACATTGAATTCAATAAGTGAAATCACACAGATTTATATAACTTTCAGGAATATTAGTAACAGATATTTTTTTCAAAAAATTAAAAAAAAGGAAATTAATACTCTATACAAATGCATGAAAGAAATTTGATAATTTGCTTAAATTTTCCTGCAATTTGTTTATTCCAACTTTTTCATGTCTATTTTTGCCACGAAGTCAAATTCTGTATTGGTTTATTAGTTTAACCGAAGGAAGCACGTTTTATTTGCAAATCAAAGGGTTTTTTTAAATATTAATAGCAGTTCTTGTGCACTTAATGATTAGAATTACAAATAAACAATTAACAAAGGCCTTGTCGAAAGAAGAATTAACTACCTTTAAAATTTATCCACTGTCAATCACCTTTTCGATCACATAACAGGTTTGGTGCCAATTAGCTTAAATAATCGAGGTCTCCTGCAATTATTATAAATGCTGTTTGCATGCAGAGCATGTTTTCACCATCTCCATTTGCCTCTTACGTTTTTGATTTACCTTTATGGCAAGAGTCTTTTTCTGAACAAAATTTATTAGATCTATGTAGTAAGATATAATCTCCATAAAAAGATATATTTTCTTTTGTTTCTTCTTTCCTGGCCGAAGTTTATGAAATAAGACTTCCTCTTCGCGGAAATCATTAGTTCTAACGCAATTCAGAGCTATAGATAGAGGATACTTCCTTGACATTTTCTTTTATATAAACAGAGCAAAAGCTGAAATTTATTGAAAAATGCTGTTACACGTTGATAAAATTTGGAATGTGTGTAACAGTTATTTTCTCTTTTTGTAAATAATATAATTTTAATAACCTTATTTGAAGCATAAAATTTATTTAGCATATCTTATTGGTCATAAAAAAACACCATTTGTGCTCTTTTTGGGCATTAGGAATGTATAAGCTCAATCTCTACAGTAATTTGCTTCATGTAAAATTGAGCTTCATTTCATGCAGTCACTCGGCTTCAATTCATACTCGGCGTATTTAAACGTTCTCAATCCAAATATTTCTTACGGAACTTCCAGTAAATAAACACAGTTTACTTTTAATTACACGGGGGGGGGACGGAAAAATATCTAAAATTCTTTCAAACTACAGATGAAGTAAAAGATTTAAAAAGAAATTCATTGTACGGAAATACAATTCTCTTATTAACAAATTCAGTTTGGATCTTATTTCTTACGCTTAAACGTAGTACTGCATCTAAGTGAAACGTAACTCGATAAAATAGTTCTAGTTCAGATAGATATTTCAATTAATTTATAAGATATTTCTCCCGCATTCTTAGCATGACTTCGTAGTGTAACGGTCAGCACGTTCGGCGCGTATTCGAGAGATCCGTGGTTCGTGTCCCGGCGAGGGCGTTGCTCATTTTTCGCATCTCTCAGCGTCAAAAAATCCTAGTGTCTCTACAAGTTTAATCAGAATATACTATCGTTAATTAAGTGGTTAAAAGGTATCATTAATATTAACAACAGATTTTCATACAGTTACATAACAATTAATTTCTAACTTAGTTCCTGAAAATGCGATTAAATATTGAACATTATTTACAAATGTATGGAACTGACTGAAAAAGAAAGAAAAAGGAAAGTATCGCAAATACAGTTTTCAAAATGTTTGACAGAGAAAGAATAAATGAGTTAAGCAAGAGAAATTAATTTTATAAAAGTAGACAAAATTAGCTTTAATTTACATAAAGAAGTACTTAATTATATTAGAAAAGTTTATTTAAGTAAAATATTTGAGTATAATTAAGGTAGGAATTAAAGACAGACCCGACTTTGGAAAATTCTCCGCAAGAAGTATGGAAGAAATATATTTGTTAGGCCATAAAATCTTTCCATTTATTAAGGATGAAAATCCTTTCGGATTAGAAATGAAACTTTGGTAGTTTTTTAAATCCCGATCCTTTCGATTTTGAAAGTATTTTATTCAATTTAGTCTGAAGAACTTCCGACTTATTGCAGAGGATCTTGGAACTCCGAGGCTCCTTTGAAGTTCGTTGATTATTTATAATAATATTTTTTTACTCCTTCTATATAATCTATATTCATCCATTTATTAAGGTTGGAAACATAAGTCTTAGGGACGAAATTTTGTTTATTTATTCAGCTGTTAAATTCAACACGATAGCCTAACCATTTAACAAATAGTTTATTTACTTTCTTTTTTATAATTTTTTTAATCTTATAGATATATCATTTATTTATCATATTTTATCATTTCTTTTTTATGAAATGTACCTATAATTTCTTTATAATTTAAATCTCTTAATTTATAGCAAATTGGATCTGATAACAATATTTTTGATACAAGAAAAATCTCTTCAGTAGTTGTAGGTTCATAACCTCTTCTAAATTTGGTTTCATAATATAAATATTCTTACTCTATCTCCTATTTTATACTTTGGTTTTTAATGACTTTTGATTCAAATAAATTTTCGTAAACTTGGGATTCATTTCCTTCTCAACTAGCTTCTACAAGTATCATTTTTATTGATCTAGGAAAAGAATTAGTATTATAATTAGAAAATAATTTTGGTAGTACGTCAATATATCTTTTCGTATTTTTTGCATACATGTATTTTCTTATTTTATCATTTATTGTTCTATTAAATAGTTCAATTATAGCACATTTTGTTTCTACATATTCTGTTGTAAACCAATGAATATTATTATTCTTAAATAATTTTTGTGTTTCTTTATTAATGAATTCTGTACCTTTATCAGTTTGTATTTTTTCAGGAATTCTTTCTTTAAAGATTTTTTAAAAGCATTTGTTACTTCTTTAAGTGTTTTTCTTTAAATGGGTGTAGCCCATGCATATTTATTGAAACCATCTATAACTCTTAATAAATATTTAACACCATCATTATATTTACTAAACTATTTGATAAATAATAAATTTGCTCGCAATTGATCATCTATACCAGAAACAAAAATTCTCCTTGTTTTAAAATTTCTAGTTAAATGTTTAAATCTAGTATAAATATCTTGTTTATGTAAAAATTCCTCAATACCGTTTTTAGAAAATCCTGTTTTGCTTTTCAATACATTACTTCCACAATAACCACTTTCTGGATTATAATATGTCTTATTAAGGATATAATCCTTCTAATCAGACAACGAATTTGTCACTTCTAATTAGTTTTTTTCTCCTAAAAAACACTCTTTTTTACTTTCACACTTTATATAACTTTCTTTTCCCATTAGTCTTCCATTTTTACTTCTAACTTCACGATAATTTTTAGTATCAATTTTCTCTTTACACTTAACACAAAAGAGCTTTTGACATCCCGATTCAAATTCCTTTTTTTCATAGATTATAATTCCTCTGTCTATTCTTTCTCAAAATGTTGGATCGGGTATATTATTTAAACCATCTATTCATTCTTGATCAGCTTCATGTCATTCTTTTGTATCTTTTGCTTTACTGTAAGCAATATCATGCTTTTTACATGCATCATCAACTGCATTTAATTCCAGGATTACCACGTTTTAATCTTTTTTCTAATTTTCTGAAAGGTCCACAATATTCATAACCAGATTAATGCATTTCTGTTGGATTTATTTTATCTTATAACCATCCAACAATATCTCCACCTCTAATGACGCCTATATGTCATTTCCATTTATTTTTTTTTAAATATAAGTATTCATTTTACATACCATTTATTAAGGATGAAAATCCTTCTGAAGGACTCTAAGACGATAGCCTTTCGTCTTTATTTTTCTAGAACAAATTTTTCATTATAATCACTTGGCTTTTGTGTAGATAAAGCTAATATTTTTTTAGGTGATTTACCTTTATTTCTTTCTCTTATATATTTCATACAACAGAATCCACATTTTACAGATGTTGGTTTTTGTAAAAAGCTATTATTATGAATAACATGCGTTTTTATTTTGGATTTAACAAGAAAAGTTTTAATAATTTTAGGAATATATTCTTTTTTTAATTTCATGTTGCTGTATTTATATACACCAAATGGATCCAAAGTATTCGATAAATTCATATTTTGGATCACTATAATAACAAACCCAATGAGTTCCTGAACCCGTTGACTTCTCTAAATTAATGATTCCATTTTCGAATTCTTTAATTCTTTTAGGTAATGATTCTGATGTATATACCTCACTAAATCCTTTTCATTTTTCATGTTATCATAAATCATTTCACCTGATATTCCTGCATCAGTAAATTTCACATTCCATTTTTTTTGTTTTTTGAGTCTGGTGCATGGAAAGTCTTGACTCAAATCACTGAGCTGCCCGGCCCGATTGCGTCTTGTTTTATTAAAAATACGAAGTAAAATCTTTCGTTTCAGTGTTGTCATCTAGTGAAAAACTTACAACATAATAAATGAAAACAATTTTTTTTGAGAATGTGGAATTGATTACTTCTACTGATAACTTAGAGAGTGATAACTCCTCTTTTGATGGTGAAAAGATACCAGAAGAATATATGAAAATATACAAAGGTTTAGAGAAATATAACATTGCATACGATACAGAAACTTAAAAAATATATTATGTTCCCGATTTTAAAGTTTAAGACGATATAAATGTCGGTTACGCTATTTCAATATGTTAAAAAAAATCACAAAATCGAATTTACGAAAGAAGCCAATGAAATGGTACTGAAGTTTTTAGACTACGTGCATTACAAAAAGTATCAGTTTTCATATTTTATAAAAAAGATTTGTGATTATTATAATATTAATTATAACATAATTTTAAAATCTCAAAAAATGACAAAATTTGGAATTCATTTTTAGAAGCGAACAGCAAGTCTTAAACGAAAACGATTCTTTAGCTTGTGGGCCATCTAGTGTACAGAACCTTAATAATGCGAAGGACTGAAAAAGCTTTTAGCCTTCTTTAGCTAGTGGTGCATTTTTGTGTACAGTATCTTAACAATTCGAAGGACTGAAAAAGCTTTTAGCCTATCGCTTCTTAAAAATAATTTATAAATAAATGAAGATGAAATATACGCATTGTCAAATTATAAAATCACTAGATGAATTTTATTATCATCGGAATCATGGTAAATTTAATCGTAATAGTATTTGTAAAACTTGTAAATTAAAATTTAGTTATAGAAAATATGATTGTAATTGTGGGAAACAGTTCACATGTGCTCACAAACAAAGACATTTAAGAAGTAATTATCACATCAGTCGAGTTGGAGATCCGTTTGGAAAAACTATTGCAAAAAATGTTTTCTAATAAATGGAGGAGAAAATGAGACGTGCAGAACTTTTCTCTACTAGGACTATTGAAAATTAAAAAAAAATATTGTGAAACTAATAATATTTGTGGATATTCGAAATTTTAAGAAAATGAACTTATTTAATATGCAATAGAAAAAATGAAAAGAAAAGAATATTCGAATTTATTTCCTTTTGAACATGATATAATTTCAGAATTTAAAAGGCCTAGGAGCTTGTAAATAAAATGTGCATTTCTGGTGATTAATTTAAAAAATCTCATATAAAAATCATTTAAGATCAACAAAACATAAAATTGCTTCATTTAATGATGAAACATAGTTAAAATCTAAAACAAACAGCGACCTACAAGATTACATTAAAAGACTAACTAGAAGCACTTTACCATTTGAAAACACCCTATCTTATACATTATATAACTGAACAATTACAAATAAGACAATTTTTGAATTTATTTCCTTTAAATACAGAAATGTTTTCAAAGCCATAGAAACCTAGACATTCTCAAATATAATGTGACATTTGTGGAGTACATTATAAGTCAAAATACGCAAATCAATATTTAAGAAGTCTAAAACATAGAATTCAACGTAGTTTTAAGTGTAGATTGAAACATATTGTATTATGAATATAGATGGAAAAAAGACATTGCAGATTTTTTAATTAAAAACTAATATTGCTAAAGACCTAAAAGAAAATTTAGCTCCGTTTAAACATTTAAAGGTAAATTTTAAACTAGTTTGTTATTAAAAGAAAGATCTTAATGATTTAGATGAAAATCCTACAGAATTTATGCATAAAACAATAAACTATACTACAGTAATGAATACAGATTTAGATGAAATTTATGTATATTCTAGTGAAAAAACAAAAAAAAAAAAAAAAAAGGCTGATGAATCTGAAGTTAGAGGGTCAGGTTGGAGTTTATATGAAATAAGATCCTAGAATTAGCAATAAATAAATATGAACCATAAAAAAAGGGATTAGTTATATTGATTTACCACCAAAACTTAAAAATAAAAAAGCAATTATAAAAGTAAAAAATAATGATAATAAATGTTTCACGTGGTCTGGTTTATCTGTAATTCACCCTCCGAAAATTCACCCTGAAAAAGTGGGTTTATTTAAGGTTAAATTTAAGGTTTTAGTTAAATTTAAGGTTTTAGTTAAACTAACAAATAATCTTTCTATCTCTTCTCAGTTTCAACTTCCCGTCAGAAGAAGCGCGCGTTTCAAGCGTATGCTAATTTGAAGTAGAGCCAAGTACTATTTTAACCAGAGGTAGAAACCTCTCAGTGTGAGAGAGCTTTTAGTCTCAGATCACGGTCATTCTGTTCGACGTTCGCCTGACCAGCTAGCAGATAATTTCTAAGCCATAGTGCTTACTACGTGATTGCTTATTGAAATAAATCCAAGTGCGCTAGTATTAGTAATTCTTGCTACGCACCATTTAGTTAGAGGCCAACTCCGCGAAGAGCTCTGTGAGCAAATATCAATTAAATTTCTATTTAGCTTTAGTTTAAATTTATCTAATGTTCATTTAGACGAAGTGTGGTCTTTTACTTTCTGTATCCCTCCCAAGTGGGGAAGTGATTTGTAAATAATATTGATTTAATAAAAGAGGATTTTAAATCCCTTTCAAGTGCAGTTATTCTTCAGCACAGTATCTACACCAGAACACAGCTGATTTCAGCTCCCTGTTCCAGATCAGGACTTAAGGATTTTAAAGAGTTACTTTAAGATGTTTGCCAAGCACATGCACAGAACACTCAGTCCTGACAAGAATTATAAAAATATGAACATAAAAAATCAAATTATAAAAATATGAACATAAATTAAATTTTAGAGGAATTTATTTTCCTGTTTCTTTAGATAAAATTTCAAAATTTGAGAAACAAAATAATGTGTCTATTAATGTACATGATTATGAGAAATCAGATCTTTATATATTACGTTATAGTAAAAACAATTAGATGGTAAACATGTAAATTTACTGTACTATAAATTGATAAAAATGATCATTATTGTTAGATTAAAAATATGTCTATATTATTAAGATCGGGACAAAAGCGAGTATTTTGGTGTGATAGATGTTTATTAGATTTACATTCAAGTGAAAAATTAAAATAATATGAAAAAGATTGTAAAAGCAATAAAGCATCTAAAATCAAACTGCCACAAAAAGATAAAAAAAAAATTTGAAAATCACAATCGTGCAGAGAGATTACGACTCGTAATTTCTGCAGATTTTGAATGTTTATTAAAGAAAATATACATTTGTCAACTAAATCCTAGCGAAGCATATAACTACAAATTATTTAAAATTTATAATAATTTAACAAAAGAAGAAATAGATAATGGGCAATATAAATCTATTTTAAAAGATAAATATAATCTTCCTAATGAAACAATTAGTAAAATTGAATCAAATTTGAATAAAAATTCTTATTCACTTCCTTATCAAAAACATAATGCAAATGAATTATGTTATTATACTAAATACAGTAATGATTATTTTAAACGATAAGTTTACTATATTGGAAGTGATACTGTGAAAAAAGTCCATCAGTATGTTAAGAGAAGATGCTATTGCAATTGAAAAATTTAATAAGAAAAAAGAAGGAAAATATATAAGTATTAAAACTATAATAGATTTTGATGAACATCATTTCTATACAAATAATAAATGTCATATATGTGAAAAAAGATATTTTGTCAAACGATAAATCGAAGGAATCTAAAAACGTAATTCATCATTGTCATTTAACTAAAACCTATAGAGTTCAGCATATGAAGCATGTAATCTAAACTATAAAATTCTAAGCTTTAATACCTGTAAATATTCTTAATTTATCTGGATATGATGCTCATTTGTTTATAAAAGGAGTTGATTTCAATGATTCTCAATTACATGTTATTCCTAATACAGAAGAAAATCATATATCTTTTACTAAAAAATTTGGAAATTATTTAAAATTGAGATTTATAGATTCATTTATATTTAAGCCGAGAAGTCTAGATGAGTTATCAAAATATTTAGGTTGTAAGGCTTATCTTACGTTTTTAACAGTTATCTTTAGTTTAAGCTACTTTTCTGTCCCTCCTAATTTCAGCTTACAATTTCCTATCAGAACGTGTTTTTAGAATCGTGTTTAATGCAAATGAGTAAGTGTAGTATTTAAGTCGAAGTTCCAGTGACTTCGTGGGAGAGCCTCAGAGTTTCTGACTGGCGCGCGTTTACCTTTTGGCTATGACTCTCTAAGCTGTTACTACGCTCGGCCGTATTTCAGGTCCTTGGTAACTTCGCTAGCTTATTCGATATTTATGGGCCAACTGCTTAGAATTTTGATAGCTTCGGATATATCTTTTTTGCATTAGTTAAGTCTTAATTCTTATTATTTTGAGTTCAAGCCCAAGTGGAGGCTTCCGTGAGAAAGGGGCCGACTGTGAACTTTGATTTTGAGAAATAAAGGGTAATTAATCCTTCTTGAGTTTACGTTTCTGTTCCTGAACAGGAGCGGTTATTCGCTTAGTTGTTCACTAGGTTCCTACACAGCTGTTAGATAAAAGGGTGGAACCCTACAAGGCGTAAATTCTTTTCCCTTAAAATCTGCTTTTAAAGAAACTGCAAATCATTTTCCTAAAAATTTATTAGATTTAATAACAGGGAAAGGTGTTTATGCTTATGATTATATGGAATCTGAAGAAAGATATAAAGAAACTAAATTACTAACACAAAAAGATTTTTATAATATATTAAATGAATGTGGTATATCTGATGATGATTATAAATATGCACAAGGTGTATGGAAAGCCTTTAGTATTAAAAATTTAAGAGAACATTCAGAATTATATGTCAAATCAGATGTTTTGATATTAGGAGATATTTTTGAAAATTTTAGAAATGTTTGCTTAAAAACATGTAAATTAGATCCAGCATGGTATTTTTCAATTCCTGGATTGTCATGAAATGCGATGTTTAAAAAGCCTGAAAGTAGAGTTGATCAATAATCGAAGGATCATTTTAATGATAGAATAGGGAATAAGAGATGGAATTTTACAATGTTGAAATAGATATGCGAAAACAAATAATAAATACATGAAAGGCTATGATGATAAAAAAGAATCGAATTATGTAATGTATATAGACCCTAATAATTTATATGGTTGGCCAGTGTGCCAGTATTTACCTTATGGTGAATTTAAATGCCTTAATCCGAAGGATTTTAATAAGCCGATAACTTCACTACCAGATAATTCATTTAACGAAGTGGACACTTCTGAAATATGATATATATTAGAATTTGATTTAGAATATACGAAAGAATTACATGACTATTATTCAGATTTACCTTTACCTCCAAAAAGGAAACATCTGATGGATAAAAAGTGAAATTATTAATATCTTTGTATGATAAAACTAATTACGTTGTTCCTTACAAAAGCTTGAAACAATACATAGAAATGAGTTTAAAATTAAAAAAAAGTTCATAGAATTTTAGAATTCAAGCAATCAGATTGGTTAAAAAAATATTTAGTAGATTGAAATACTGAAATGAGGTCAAAAGCAACTAATAGCTTTGAGACAGAATTTTATAATGGAAAAGTTATTAAAAATGTTAGAAAAAGAATGGATATAAGATGATGTACTAATTATAATCAAATTAAAAAACTGGTTTTTAAAAAGAATACTAAATGAAGAACAATATTTAGTGAAAATCTAGCAGCCGTTCATATAAATAAAACATAAGTAAAATTAGACAAACCGATTCATATAAAAGTGTGTTTTTTAGATTTATCAAAACATTTAATGTATGATTTTCATTATATTCTAATGAAACCAAAATATAGAGATCTCAGATTACTTTACATAGATACAGATAGTTTAACATATGATATTAAAACAGAAGATTTATGAAATTATTAAGGGAATGATTGATTATTTTGATACATCAGATTATCCTAAAGAAAATAGATATAATATTTCTTTAAAAAATAAAAAAGTATTAGGAAAAATGAAGGATGAAAATAAAGGAAAAACATTATTAGAATTTTTAGGATTAAAATAAAGAAATGTATGCAAATGAAACTTAAAATGAAATGATTAAGAAATCTAAAGGTGTTAAGAAATGCGTAGTTAAAAACATGTCATTTGAAGATGATAAAATTTTTTATTTGAAAATATCGATTTCTATAGATCAATGAATCTCATTAAAAGTATAAATCATGAATTATATTCTGTAAAAATAAATAAATTAGCTTTATCATCAAAAGATGATAAAAGATATATTTTAGAAGACGGAATACACACATTAGCTCTTGGCCATTATAAAACATTATATAAGACTTTTCCTCCTTAATTCGAAGGATTTCATCCTTAATAAATGAATACATTAGTTTAGGTAAAAAAGGGAGATTTCACAAGATTTTACTGAAGAATTTTCATTCCTCTTCATTTTTCCAAAACTGCTTTACAAGAATTTAGTATGGAGGTATCGTGGGATAACATCAGCGATTTTTATAATAATAATAAATTTAAATATTGGAATGGAAAAACATGGAATAAATTAGTTATTCCTGATGGATTCTCTACACTCACTCGAATAAATATTCGCATCCAAAGTTTACGTTTTAGTCAGGAACAAATAAATGGTAACGAAGAAAAATTTTAAAAATACCTACCACCAATTCAAATCGGAGCAATAGAAGAAGAAAATAAATTTAGTATTAAATTAGCAGAAAATTATAAAATTGATTTAACTGAAAGTAATTCTTATAAAGTTTTAGGATTTAAACCAGAAATATGTGAAGAAAGATGGCAAGTAGGCAACATCATGCTAACACTGAATATTTATCCGACGATATTTATATTCATTGTAGCATAACCGAAGGAATACAAATCAACAAACATTCAACGAAAATTATCCATACAATCATGAACACAAATCCTCCTGGCAGTAAAATTGTTGAAAAATTTGATAATCTCTTTCGAAGTTAATAATTGGGCTGAAGTTTCTAAAAACACAATTTTAAGTGAAGATTATTTAGAAGTTTTGAAAATGGTTTCGATTGGAATTTAATATCTAGATGTAAAAAATTATCTGGTTCTTTCATAAGTGAATATAAAGATAGAGTAGACTGGGATAATATACCAGCTTATTGGAAATTAATTATTTATGATGATGCACAAAAATTTTATTAATTGGGATATAATATCTAGATATCAAAAAATATCTGCAAAATGTAGTTTAGATAATAAAGATAAATTAGGATAGCATGTCAGAATATCAAAATTTAAGAATACGCTTATTTAAAAAAAATTTAAAAATTAAATATGAAATAGTTTCTAGATATCATAATTTATACTATTGAAGTACTGAAAATACTATTGAAGAATTAAAAGATATAGTCCATCGGAATGAAATAATGAACTATCAAGAACTGAGTGAAAACTTTTTACATGAACATGAAGATAAAATTGATTGGTGCAAACCTGAATTATATAAACAATAATGTGAAAGTTTAATTAAAAGACATAGAGAGAGAATAAAAATTAAATTATTAGTACATATATGTGCAACTCTTAAGAAAAATTAGCAACTCAAAGCCCTTCTGGTAAAGCCATAAATGAAATCAATAATGGTGAATATGTTTTCTGCTATAAAGTATATAAACTAGTTTAAAATGGAATAATCTTTATATTTCTTATTATATTTATTAATTTTTTATATTATTTTAATTTTAGGACATTATTCTTCTTTTAATACTATAAATTTGTTAACCTTTTATTCTATTTTTTAAACATTTATTTTACACTACTATGAAATTAATGAATTTTCATAATTTTTCAAAGCTTCATCCTAGACGTCTTTCGACGTAAAAATGCTGAAAATTTATAAATTTTCATCAAAATATTGAGGCGATTCCTTTTCGGCTGAATTTTGAAGATATCTGAAAAATGATAAAAATCTATATATTTTAGCAAAAATTTATATGTTTTCGTGAAAATATTGAGGCGTTAGCCGTTCGGCTAAATTTTGAAAAGTGTTAAAAATTTATATATTTTCGTGAAAATTTGAGTGCTTTTATGAAGTTTTATGTGTTGTTGGAATTTAAAACAAAATGATGAAAATTTATATATTTTCGTGAAATTTTAAGAGTTTTTCATAAAATTATTGAATTTTTGAAAATCATGAAATTTATATACGTTCATGAAATTTTAAGAATTTTTAAGGGAGTCGTGTGAATAGGACTATACTGGGACACTTCCCGGAAGAACAGTCCTATTTACAGTTCTGACATAAATACATATTTCTAACAATATAAACATGTGTATCAAGAAGTCAGTGCTACAATTTACATTAGAAGCGCCGAGCTTCCTTCCTAATTAGAAATGCGAACGGCAATCAAATCAACTGGTCGAGCGAATTAAATATATCAAAATGCAAATGCTTTACAATGCTTTCAATTTGTCTTAATTATATCTGTTTAAGAACTTTTTTAAAAAGCAACCGACTACTTTAATAAAAAATGAATTTTTTTGTAAATAAATTTCCACCTACCCTGAATAAAACGCATCTTGTAGATTTTTGCAATTTTTACGCGACGCACCTTTTACAATGCTGAAAGCGCATTTTCCACACGCAACTCCACATTTGGTTTTGTAGTAGAACTCTAGTATTTCTGGAAATGTTTTCTAATTTTTAGAGTTTACATTTACAGTCGGACGTAGCGTACTTAGTACTAGGTATTCCTTTTACCCTGATAGACCGTCAGCGTAGTTTCGCAATTCTTTAGCAAACTGTTTCAAATAGCAGAAAAATAGAAATTAAAATTCTTAAATGTTTCTCCGCCTTCGCATGCTTTCAAAAATGAAAATAAATTAATTAAATGCATAGAATATAGAGCATCCTTTGAAGGTTCTCAAATCCTGTAACATGAACGACGTTTTTGATACATAAACATAAATTTACATTTTTGACTGCTCAATAAGGAATAACACTACACTAGATATCTTAAAGTATGCTATACCTTTAAAAACAGTTCAGTTTAATTTTAGCACAATTCTTACTTGTCTGTCTTATGCATTTCAAATTACGTTTCATATTTTATTTGCTCAAAACAAAGGTACAATGTTCATACGCTGTATTGCTATCAACTCATGGAAAGGTACGTCATCTAACAAAAACCCTCCTTATAGTTAGAAATTAGACTTAGAAAAGAAGAGAAGATATAAGAACTTTATAAATTGGGTTTCGTTTCTGAAAATTGATGTTTGATTTAAGCTCTGCGATTAGAAAGCTAATACTTCATCGCATGAGACCAGCTGATTGATCGTACCCGCATTTCGCAATTAGGAAAAGAGAATGCTTGATAAAAGAAAACAAAATTATCATCTCAAATAGCTTTGCCTCTCAGATAATCTATAATTACCCATAAATTATATTTATAATGCTCTTAACTTCATTGGTTGTTTACAAATGCCGATAAAAAGTGGAAAGTAACTAACTGAAAAGAAACCATCCAAAAAGAAAACAAGAAACTCTTGTAGAAGATACAAAATGAAAATAATAACCATAATTTCTCTAAATGAATCATAATAAAGTGCACGGCTAAAAATAATAAACCCCCTTTTTAAAAAAATTTCAGTTTTAGGAAATGGAGACTTCACTTTAATGATGAAAGTATTTGACACCCCTTTCCTCGTCTAAGTCAGTCGAAACTCTTTATGTCGATATCTAATTTTACACTTGTTTATTTCATAAGGTGTCAAATAATTGATTTTTAAATGTTTTCCAAAATTTCCTTTATTTTTTTACTCTTTAAATGTTTCAGAACTCATGTTGAAAACAATGAGTCGTTCAACAACTTTAGCATAAAATAAATAGATATTTAAAGGAACGAGATATTGTATTGTTATATAAATTAAAAAAAAAATACACTAGTACTTTTTATGCAATTATTATTCTTATTAAGAGTTTTTTTACAAAAATTCTTAAGAATTTAATTTCAATCAAGAACAGTATAGAATAAATTAAAAACTTTTAGATATAAACGACTTTTCAGGTTGTTTTATGGTCTAGTTCTTATTAAAGAAGACAAATAATTTCTTATGTATGAAACATGTTATCAATAAGCTTTTTTTAAAAACTGATCTGGTAATCATTTATTACTGCTAGTGATATAAGATTTGCAATTTATATCAGCCATCTGAACGTAGAACAATAAAGCTAACTTTGAACCTTGGTGCACTGCCAAAGTTTTCATAGTCCCTATATTTGACTTCGTGCTAAAGCCAGCGACAAATTTTAGGTCACATATATACCTGGCGTTTCATGCATGCAAGTTAACATCTAAATCTTGTCCTTTTTTAAGCTTATACTCGTTTTCGTTCACATGATTTGTTACTGCAGTCTAGTGCGATGAGGACAATAAATCGGTATTCTAATCGCTACAGTTTTCAGAAGTAAATTACCTAGAGTCAATATCTGCTCGTTTGATAAACAGTTAGTTCTGACTCACAGATAAATACACTGGAGTAAGCATTTAATCTAGTTTTATGTAAGTTTTCCTATTTTTAATAATATAT
>KK122267.1:90502-115271 GCA_000611955.2 Stegodyphus mimosarum
ACAAAATAATAATTAATGGTAACATGCAATTTACTTATCTTTTGATTCTGTCAGAGGTTAAAGGGCATGGTCTAAAAAGTCAGCAAATGTTTCGTCTTACCTAAACAGAAAAGAATATTTTAATGATAAAATTTATTAAATGAAAAGAATAAATATTCTGATAATCAAATTAAATGATAAAGAAGAATATAATTACTAAGATATAATTTGAGTATAGAAAGATTTTTGCTGAAATAAAATAAAAAAAATAATCTAGAGCAAATTTCGGAGGGCCCGATTTACATTATCAAGAAGTACCAAAAAATCACAGCGCAGAATATCACTGTTATTAAAATACTCTTAATAAACATCTTAGTACTGTTTCGGCTTACTTCATGTTCGAGTGTTAGTCAAATTTATCATTCGTCAGCTATACTATGTTCCCCTTTTTATTTTTTCCAATGTAAAATTTCAGTATTTTTCTTTCTAATTTCAGAAATTATTTGTAGAAGTCTGAATTTACACACATTTTGATGCGTATATTTTCAAGCATATTAAAATGAGCAGCGGTTTATGTTTAATCATATCGTTATAAAGTATTATAATTTCCTGAAAACACCACACTGTGAATATTACACAACTAATTACGTTGTAAGGTATTTTCTCCCTCCTTTCCGCATGCTTTTGTGGTATAATTTGAAGTATACTTGACGCGAATTCGAGAGGTATAGGGCTGGAGACCCAACGATTTCACTGCTTATTTTTCACGTGTCCTGCTTCAAAACAGCTTAATGACTCTACATCTGGCGCCCAGACTAATCTTGTTGGTGAATAATTTTGGACCACCAGGATTTGGCGACTGCGTCCCCTCATCCCCAGTCGATCTTTAAATGGGGGAGTGTATAAGGTATTTTCTCCTTCCTTTCCGCAAGCCTTCGTTGTGCAAATTAGGTTAAGGGTTCGAGTCCCGGCGAGGGCACTGCATATTTTCCATGTCTCCTGCTATAAAAAAAACCTAATGGCTCTTCAATACAGTTGCAAAACTGTGATATTCTACAACTGTAAATCGGCAACCACTTGAAGACAGAATAGAGTGGGAAGGAGGCTGACTATATCAGTCAAACTGCAAACTTCCTGTTGTGTACAATATCTAATTTTTATCCACCAGAAATCATTCAACATCTTCAAAACATTCTGCAACAACAGTCAGTGGGAATCGCGGTAATTAATTCCTTAATTAGAAACTGCTATAATTTCATTTGTCCTATTTTTTTATTTCTCTGGAAATAAAAGGAACAGTACTTGTGAATGCAAACTCGAATTATTTAGAAAGTGCTAAGTCGAAGGCAGACATTATAAGAAACATAAAAAATATTAAATGAATATATACTGAAGGTGTAAGTGACAAGAAATCAAAAACGACCCACAGGGTGACCGAGAGCTACCATTCCAGAACACTGTTCTAAAGACATAGGAAATCTCAAATTTGTTTATCCCGGACAATGTTGACTTAAAACAGTAAGAACTAGGGAACAAACTTGTTCTCAAAGCAGAACTAAATATTGACAAAAGTCTCATCCAGTTAATTCCGCTATCATCTGGTTACGTTGATACAGTGTCAAGAAAAATTAGAGCCAGCCGTAGAAAATGGAATGGCCTGCCACTTTCCGTGAAATGGTGTTCGAAACTCATTATAAGTATTGTAAAATTTTAAAAAGCTCCATTTGACAGAGAAAAAGACGACGATAAGAAAATGTGCTCTTGTTTTGTTTTGCTGGAGTTCGAGAGTTGACAACTTATTTTTTTTCCTCCTTTCCAATATACGGATTTAAATCACCAGTAATTGTACGGAAGTCACAAGAGCAACACACGTAACTGGTAAAGAATAACTCTGGTCGTTAAAAACATAACTCGACGAATGATTTTAAAGTAAACGAAGATTTCTAGCCACTTGAATAAATGTGATTGACTGAATAAATGCGAAATAAAGCAAATAGAAAAACGCGTATAAAATTTTTAAATTATAAGTTCAATTTATATATACCTCGGAATTATAAAATTAAATTTTGATCTCTACGCTGTGTAATCTTCACAGAAAGAATGCATAAATAATGAGGATAAAAATAAAATATAATATATGATTCGCTTTAAAGTGTTCTGCACTCAGAAAATACAAATGAAAATAATAATAAGACATATTATTAGAGCAATATATAACAATGAGATGTGTATTCATGAAATGAGAAGTGCGTAATAACGTGATGTTAAGCAATATAATTAATAAAAATATATTTTAAATAGAAATTAATATACTGCATTTCAAGTATTCATATACAAATAAAGTGATTAAGCGTCATTTACCTGTAGGGTTATTTTATTCACAAAATTTTCGAACAGAATTAATGATTACCAACACATTGTTAGTATGTAAGAATGTGTTTCCTTAATTTTCTACGCGTTTTTTGGCCGACGATGACTGAAAATTTACAGATTGTGTTGAAATTTTTGTAAGTTTATCCAAGTTTAGGCTATTGATGTTTATGCCGATAAACCTGATAATTATTCTTCTTTAACGTAGCTACGATGAACAGTTTGGAACAGTACTACTGAATGGCAGTACACATAACTGCATACATTCGTGTACGCAATACAGTGTATTTTTTAATAATATTTTGAATCATTTTAATTTTAAATGATTATTCCGTTTTATGCCAAAATTAGCCACTTCTTTATTCTGCTGTCTCATATTTCACTTAAAGGGTATTGAGACGCCTTTCAGAAACGTTCTAAACATTTTCATCAGTGATAGAGTTAATCATAAATACTATTTTAGGGAAGATTTTTATCAAACAACTCTTAAGTCAACCTTTTTTCAATAAATAATACAAAAGGATGGAAAATTAACTTAAACTACAAAAGGATAAAAGCAAAATTAACGGTATACTATTTCTTTCTCTTAAATGCGATAGATTTGGTTTGGTTTATTTAATGACGCAAAGCCTCGAGGGCTACCTGCCTGAGGGGGATGGATGCCTTCGTAGAGGACGTTGTAAGGGAAACTGCCTCGTATACACGTTGCACATGGGGAAAACCACAAAACCGCCCATACATCCAGCCCGTTCGCGGGATTCGAACCTCGAACAGAACTACCAGTGTTCAGCAATTTTACGGCTCAGCCGCTCACTGGCCTCGTGAAACAGGATAGAAAAGTACAGAATTTCAACTCTAAATTTCCATCTATATTGGACGTGCAGACGAGTTTTCAAACTTCTGTCTGAAATTTCTCTTTTATATAGCTGTTTGTTTTATGATAGCTATAGAAATTGTGCCAAAAGAAACCTTAATATTTGTTTTATGATTTCATTTTCCCTGCTTTGAAGAATGAAAGCAGGAATCTCTGATACTATGAACTTACAATATTATAAACAGTTGACAGGATTAACATCCGCGTGACTTCGATGTATTTCAAACTGTTTCTACTCTTTTTTTATGCTTTTTATTGGCCTTTCCTCGGCAGCTAATTGCACAGTATGCAGCCCATCGACTCTTAATGGATTTACCAAACTGTTTTTTATCTGCTTAGATTAGTTGATTAACCATTCAAGTTCTCTGATACTTCTTCTTACATAGTTTGTGTACGCGTTAATTAACAAAGAAAATACATTTCACATTAGGCACAAACATGATATGGGTGTCCATGCATGCGTATATGCGTATATTGAAAAATAAGTTCTAATTACTATAATATATTATCCTAGGTAGAAGCAAAGGTATAATATTAAAATAATTTCTCTTTCATAGAATTTAGAACTTAGTTATTCGATTTGAGCTGACGTTTTAAATGTAAGGTATTGCGATTTTATTACTGTATGGCAAAGACATAAGGTATTATGATCAGCCTGTTTATCACTGGGAAACTATCAAGAACTTTTGATAAGACATAACAAAACATAAATCTAGCAATTATCGTTTATAAGTTTGTTTTTATTTTATTCTTTTAAATTTAGTTAATTAAATCATTGTAAAAATTTTGTTCATTAGAAAGATGATTTATTAGCTTTTCCGGACATCAGAGAATTAATTCATCCGGCAAATTGTTTCAGCTTTATAACAACCTTAAAGACACTTCGTTTGCACACCCGTCATGAACTAGTCCATTACAATTGTTTTCTTAACAGTAACATGGAAACATGTAGTTAAACCGATGTTATAGCGCCAAATATTGCTAATTACTGCATTAGGCACCTATGCCTCAGCTTTATTGGCTGCGAAAATTTGTAATAATTGTTTCGCTTCAGAGAAGTGCTCATTATAACTTAAAATATACACTTATTTCCAAAAGTTAAGCACGGAGAGGAAAATGCTAATTTCCGGAAGCCAATCAGAATTGAAGAGAATGCATTTCGCTCCAGAGGCAGATGGAAGTATGCAAGTATATTACGTAACAGCCAATCGCGCTTTCATGTAAAAAAATATGCAAAAAAGGCAGTCTTATAAGAAGCCAACTTTATGAAGGGTTACAGAAGTTGATTTTAAGTGCTGATAAAGGGTGTTTAAAACTTTCGTACAATTTGTTTTCAAGACATACGTGTTTCCATGACTTCCGGAAGACGAATGGAAGATTCTGAGCGCTGGCGTACTGTGGGCCGAATTGAAGCAGGACAGTCGATCACAGACGTTTCTCTTTTCTTCGGCGTTCATCATTCTGTAATTTGACGTTTAAGGAAACAATTCCAAACCACACAGACAGTTGTCCGAAGGCCCGTAGCCGGTTGCCCAAGGGTTACAACCCCCACGGAAGATCGATATATTGCTGCAGTAGCCCAGCGGAATCGCAGAGCAACCTCCACACGTGTGACATCTATGATCACAGTGTCCATTGGTAAGGCGATATCTGCAGCTACTGTCCGCCGACGATTACATATGAGTGGACTGTACGCCCGGGTACCTCGAGTTTGTGTTCCTCTATCCGTCCAATCAAGAGGAGCACGATTACAGTGGTGCCGGGAACATGTCAATAAAAATTTGTCTGACTGGAGCAATGTCATGTTTCCGATGAGTCAAGATTTGCTCTGAAGCCAGCGTATAAGGAAATGGCGTGAACAATGAACACGCAATCAGTCCCAAAACTTCACCGAACATCACGCATTCCGAGGGGGAAGCATTATGATGTGGGCAAGGATTTCATTAGGATACCGCACCGACCTGCACATCTTTAAACGGGGTTCTTTGACGGTAGTCCGGTATCCAGATGAAGTCCTAGAACCCATTGTCAAATTGTACGCTGCAGCAGTTGGTCCTACTTTTGTTTAATGGACGTTAACGCACCCATAGAGCTTACATCCTCGATGACTACCTGAAGAGTGAAGGGATTGCATGTATGGCGCGGCCAGCATATTTGACCGACCTTAATCCCATTGAAAATCTTTGGGATGCTCTCGGCCGTGCTGTATCTTCACGTTTTCCACCTCCAGCCACTCTTATTGAGCTGGAAACTGCTCCACAAGAAGAAAGCGATTGCTTAATTCTGCGGTGGTTGACCACCTAATTGAAAGCATGATCAAAAGGTGTAAACTTTGTATACAGATGAGGGGGGAGCACATACCCTATAAATGTTTTTTTTTTTCATTTTATGCAGTTTATTTTCACTTTATACGTAATTAAGTCTCCAGTATGTCATTATCTGATAACTTACAAAAATTTAATATTGTTTTCATTTCTGTATATAACTCGGGGAGGGAGGTTCGCCTTCCTTACTTGTGCTGCGCGAAAGTGAACGGCGTGGAGGCGCAGAAAATTTTTGAATTGAAAAAACCATTTCTGTATATAATTATTCATTTTGGTTTATGCATAAATATCTGCCGAATTTTGCGTCAATCAAAGCAGTATTTGTTGATTTTTTTTCATTTCACATCTTGGTGCTTAATTATTGGAAGTGAGTGCATAATAAGTAACTCAACAACTGATATTTTATTAATTATTTTCGAGCGGCTCCGGGTTCAATGGATGAGAGCGAACGATCGCATTTTCCCTCTAGAACACTGAAAACACTCCAACTCGAACAACAGCAACATATGAGTTTCGATTATTGTGTGATCGGTATATAAAATATTGAATAACATTAATCAATAATTATCATAATTAAGTAGCAACAGAAGTAATCCAAACATATATATTTTAATATAGGTTAAATTTAAATTACTAATTATATCAATCCTTTGATAATTTTAGTTTCAAGTTTAAAATACCAAAATTATCAAAAGTTTCCAATAATGTAAAAAAATATATCTATCGAAAATAAAAAAAAAGTTCTAACATAAACTCAGTCAGAAAAATTATTATCGCAATGGCGATTCGTAATCTTTCTTGATTTAAAAACATTCTTTTAAGTGCACACCTTTGCATTCAAAAAGATAATCCCGTCCACCGATCAAGCAAAGATTCATACTTTTATATAACAGTTTACATTTCAGCATACGTTTGATTCCTTTTCATCTTTCAGTTCAAATATTCATTCTTAAGACGTGATTTCTTATACTATATATTTTCCTTTTTCGTAAAATGCAACGCAGGTTTTGTTTATGTCGTTTATAGAAGTTTTGAGTTTCCTCTCAAATTGCAACATTTTTTATACATTCCTTTCTTTAGTTTTCCTTTTTCTCCAGACTGTATTCCTGACGTTTTGTCCTACTTTAATCCCTTCCTTTCCCGTTCAACCTCTTTTCTACAACATGTCTTTCCTTTCTATAATTTTGAGCGCTATCTAAGGCAGGCTTCCAGTTTCTTATTTTTTACTGCCACAATTTATTATTAGGTTATCTGTTTTGGGGGTGTATATTTTCCTCCGCGTTATTTAGCAGTTATAATCCCTCCGATATGAAAACTGCTTAATTTTTATTTCCAAGAAATACCGTTTTTTATTCCCTTTAAACAATATTATTTCATTTGTGTGTTTTTCCTTCTGAAGAGATGAAACCTTTTTTCCCAACTCGATTTGAGGGACGACATTTCCGTTTGAAAATGCATTTGTTGTACGTCCGTATAATAAATTAATAATAATAATAAAGAATCTCGGAGTATTCTTTTTAAAAGAGCTCAAATTCGCCGTAAATTTAATTTCTTACGGTCAGAACTTAAAATAATTCAAGAACACTGACTAGCATTTCCAATTTTATTAACACTATTAAGTTTAAATTTTACTCTGAAAAAATCTCGATTAATATAAAAGAGTCTTAATAAACATTCATAAGAATACCATTAATAGCCAGGTTCTTTTTTTGAACAGTTTAATCAATTTCAGTTGCTAAAGCGTGTCGTTATCAAAAGCTTCTATTGCTATTTGGAAAGTTGACAGAAGATGGGAAAGTGATTTGATCAGTAGAAGGGGGTATCAAGTATTTACACAAAATAAGTGACGTTAGCTGGATCTACATACTGACGCATTGCCTCTCCCCCTTTTAAGATGTCAAAATTTCTTTTAAATTTTAACAAAATGAAATTACTATTAAACAGGATTTTTATAGGATTCAATTGTCCTCCTCCCCCAAAAAACTTTAAACTGCCAAAATTCATGTATAAATGAGATTCGGATAGCTAGCATGTTGTTGTAGAAATTTCTTAATCCCTTCATTATGCATGTAGAGACATTAGGTTATTTCGAAGCAGGAGACATGAAAAATGAGCAATGCCCTGGTCGGGACTCGAACCTCGGACCTCTGGTATACGCGCCGAGTTTGCTGATCGCTACACTGCGAATGCATGCTAAAAAGGCGGGAGAAATACCTTATATACTCCCTTTTACAGGGCGACTGGTGATTAGGGGACCCCAATCGCCAAATCCTAGCGGTGAAGAATCATCATCCAACCCCCCGTTTTAGTTCGAGCACCACTGTAGAGTCATCAGGAATTTTCGATGCTGAGAAACGTGAAAAATTAGCAATACCCTCACCGGCACTTGAACCTCGCACCTCTCGAATAGGAGCTGAATGACCATTACACCACGAAGGCGGGAGAAATACCTTATATACATTGTTCCCGAAGCAAATCTACTCCATTTAATTTTATCTCAGTTAGCGTATTTCATATGGGGCCAAAAAAGCAATTACAGACTGGAGTAGATATTTTGAAGGAAATCGCACAGGTTCTTCTTCTCTAGGAGCAAAAAAAAATTTTGCAGAGGTGAATATTGAAATTTTGATTGCTTTTTCTGGCACTCAGCTACTTAAGTAGCTCTTACAAAAAGCCTCACAGAAGTCCTTGGTTAGGCCTGACAAGAAATGAATGTTCCTAAATTGAGCTGTAAAAAGAAATAAATTTGGGAGAGACGACAACCATTTTATATAAAAATTAACGGGCGAAGCAAAGCGAAAGTGAGCGTAACTTTATCTATAAGGGAAAACAGAAATGAAACGTGGAAATGCCAAAATATTAGAATTCTGAAAGCAACGGGAAGAATTGGGTGGGAATTAATGTCAATAAATAAAAAAAGATAATTTTTTGTGAATTTAGGAAAATTTATGCACCAATTAACAAGGTTTTACGGATATTATTTATTTTCAAAACCAAATTCAAAATTATAGTTAAATCCCCAACTATGGTTAGACTTCGTATTTTTTTTTAAACATAGCTTCTGTGTTACTTGATGCGAAATTTTATCATTGCTTTAGCTTGGCTGATATATGTCAAGCCATACTAATAAGACATACTATTAATTCTCCAAGAATTGAAATCAGAGACTGAATCTTTAAGAATCAAAGAAAGAGCTTTATTGATAGGGGGAAAATGACCTGAAAATTTAACGTGTGAGGAATCCGAGCAGTTCACAATTCGAGCCATACTGTAAATTCAAGTAAGAAAAATTATAATACAAGATGCGATTTTTAACCTCTTGTAATTTAATATTAATGCTTATTCTAATGTTATATATATATATTTCCGAAAAAGTAAATTTTTCTTAGATTTAGTTTATTGAAATTTTCGTGATAAATATATGGATTGATTCAGCACAAATTAAAAGTAATTTTTATATGGAATTATCTTGAAAAAACTGTTACAGAGGAATACCGAGTAATGGAACGTAAGCGAAAGATGCGAATGTTTACATTCTTTCAGAAATAGGTTAAGATGGATAATACACTGAAGTCCATTGGATTAGGGATATATATGGCTATGGAAACTTTGTATCGCTGCGTCGTATTTATGCTCATGTGAGGGCGTTGTGGTAAATATATGTATAGCTGGTACTGTGTTGTTAATCAGTCATGTCAATTGCCAGTATGAGTAAAACTTCTGATTTAGACACATCCGATCGCAGACAGACAGTAGGTGCTCAATGCACAGGCCATTCAATTTCCAAAATCATCAGAGAGCTAGGATTTTCAAGGTCAACAATGTCAAGAGTATACTGAGAATATACGGATGGTGAGGGGGGAACTAGCGATCGGAAAAAAGGCGAAGGACAATTAATTAGCCTTGAACGAGCGCGGTGTGAGACGGCTCAGCCGTATCGCACACAGCCAACAAAGGCAAACATTAGCTAAAATTACCACAAAGTTGAATCAGGCTGGCAGTCGTATACTTAGTAAAGGAATCGTGCAACGCTTGTTTCACCATATCGACTTCGGAAGCCGTAGACCTAAGAGAGTACCATTGATCAATGCATACCATCAAGCTGCCCATCTTGATTGGGCAAGGTAAAGTAGAGAATGTATTCTAGAAGACTGGAAACAAGTAGCATGTAGTAGTACAAGAGGACTGGAAACAAGTAGCATGCAGTAGTACTAGAGGACTGGAAACAAGTAGCATGGAGTAGTACAAGAAGACTGGAGTAGTACTAGAAACAAGTAGCATGGAGTGATAGATCTTGATTCCGACTACGTAACACTGACGAGAATATGGCGTCAGGCTCATGAAGCCATGAATCCTGCATGCCAGGTTGGAACTGGACAAGGCCATGACCGGCTCAATTATGGCTTGGTGAGCTTTCTCTTGGCAGCGTCTGAAATCGCTGGTACTTGTATCAACCTTCCTCAATACGATTCGGTATGTAAAGTTACTCGGCAATCATCTCCATCCATTTATGTTTATATATTTCAGCAAGATATCTGCACCTTTCACAGGTTCCGTTTAAGCATTCCTGACTTCTCTGTTATGAAATGGCTACCTAGAAGCCCTAACTTAAATCTTACTGAGCACCTTTCCGATGTTTTGTAGAAAAGTCTGAAGCCACATCACACAACACTAGCGATCCTTCCTGAATTATGGACAACTCTATCTGATGTTTTGCAAGTCATTGCCGTAGAATGCTTCTGCAAACTTATTAAATCTATGCCTCGTCGTGTGGCAGCCATTATCTGAGAAGAAGAGGCCCATTTCATAATTGACTTGCTGTCCCTAATTGAGCGGTACTTGAGTGTATACAGCAATCTGATTTCACAAATAAGTATCGAAAGCAATTTTCAATTAATGAATTTCAGCAGAAAAATTTCAAATTGTGCCATTAAGCAATTATTACAAGGGCGTTTATATTGTCACATTTAAAATGTTTCCTTTCTAAAATTAGTGCTCTTAAAAGCAACTTTCTCAGCGCAGAACTTGTTACAGGCGTTGACTTTCCACATAATCTAACAAAATCTTTATAAAAGTGTCGTAAGTGTATCATAAAAGAAGAATTCGCTAATGATTATGATTCGAAAGAAATATTGCGGACAGATAAAATGTGATAATACAAACAAAGGAATATGCCCGTTCCCATACAACGCTTCTACGCAAGTAGACCTAGTAGTTTATTTACTGAAAATTATGTATAGCAACACTTATTTTTCAGGTATAAATCTTACCAACAGTGTGTTTCTTATCCACACTAATGCCAGTCTACATTTACATTAACGTCTTTCGGGACATGCAATTAAGAATTATTTGTCCTCTAAACTGGGAACAGTTTCAGAATAAGATGCGACAATAAACTACGCATTTTTACCAGAATAAACTCACTCTATTACGTCTACAGAACAAAAAGCATCATTTTCGAAAAGAATAAATTCGGTGTTAGTAATATGTTTTCGAAATAAAACTTGCGCACAAACACAAACGAGTATAGTAACACGTTTATCTGTAGAAATATATTTTTCCTTCCTTCATCCGCTTTTCTCTTGTAGCACTGTCTTTTTGGAATATGTATGCACAGGTAGAATCATTTGAGGGTTTTTTTTGCCATGCGGAATTATTCACAGTTTCGTTCTTAAAAGTACAAGAGAGTACCATCTTAGCTCATTTAGGAGTTCTAAATAAAAAGACAGTGCGTTAGCGAAAACGCTAAAACGTACTTTCAGTGCAGCAAATAGTAATATTACGATGTCGTTCACATATTTATCACCCTTTCTCCATTGCAGAACATCGAAGTATTGTGGTAAAAGGTAAACTTTACCGAAGATATGGTTGAAAGGAAATATGTAAACGAAGTTTTTTATCTCGCATGTTTTTAGTAAAGGAATGTCGTCCATTTCATTAGTACTGCATCAGTGCAATGATGGATGGCATAACAAAATCTGAAGCGGCTTAATGTAAGTTGAAGAAACTGTCAAATATCCAAGCAAAGTTTGGAATGGATTAAAAGGAGAAAAGTCCTGTTGCTTTGATCAACTTAGAATAATGAATATGCAACATAATTATAAATCATAGCGTAATTACGTAATTTTTTGAATAATGTTTAGATGTGTCATAAAAGTCTCTTTTTATGAATAACAACTGATATGCTTCTGATTCTACAACGTTACTGTTGGCGCCTTGCTTGGCGCGTTTCTGTGCCACTAGAGGCGGTCCTGGCGAGTGGATTGCTGGGCGGTTACCTGGAAGGTTTGACAGATGTATCGTCGTCCCTTAATATTTCAATCTGGAATTCTAAAAAGATTTCTCTCATATTAAATTGTAATAGTAATTAATTCTCGTCTGAACATAGTAAATTTTTTACAGTTCACGAAGAATACATACTTCTGAAATTCAATTTGTTCGATTTTTTTCATTCGCTTATCAAAAACATTTTGTGGTCAAGTCTCCACGGAGGAAGTGCCAGTTGACTATGCAAATCACTGTTCTGAATAGACGTCGTGGAAATATAAAAGCCTAGTTAACCAAACTTCGCAAAACTTAGTCCTGAAGATGTTAACAAAATGCGAAAATTTGAAGTCTATAATAAAATTGAAAATCTAAATCGTCTCGAAGATAAGCTCGAGGAATTAAGAAACCATTATTATAATGTACTTAAAGATGAAGAAGTGGAAGAATGTGAACGCGCATTTGACGAAATGGATGAAGAGCTGCAAAGGCAAAAAGTAAGATTTAAAATTTTTTTGGAATACACGCAAATTAAAACATCCGAACGAGTTCAAGATAAGACTGTACATTTTGAAAGTAATCAGAAGATAAATCTTAAGCTTCCAGAAATAACTTTACCTAAATTTGATGGTAATTCTGCAATCTGGAATAATTTAAAAATTCAATTCAATAGTATAATTACTTCTAATGAGTGTTAAGTCTGCTTTAATTGGGAATGTTAAGCAAGTTGAAAGTATACCCAGGCAGCACGCCTCCAAAGATATGCGTATAATTTTGGTGAAATAAGGGTATACTATTTTTTGCACGTTACTTTTACGAAATTTATATGAATAGAAAAGGCTGAAGAAATTTTTGACGCTTTATCGTTATTTTTACGAAACTTATACGAATCCAAATGTATTGAAAAAAACTACCGCTTTTATGGTATATTTCATTCGCCACTTTTACGAATATTATACGAATTCTAAAAAGACTGAAAATGCAGTTTATGAATTAATAATATTTAGTGTATTTCTGGCATTTTACTTTGTTGTCCTTTTCCCACGAACATGAGAAAAAGGGTATGCAAATGTTTTTTTTTTTTTTTTTTCAACAGCATTTTAATGTGCTATCAAAATTATTTTTGCGTTTTAATCATCTTTACGTTTAAAATTAATTTCCCTCTGGTTAAAAACCTCTACGAATTGGAAAACAAGCTTGATATTTCATATAAATTTAAATTACTTTAATCAGCCGTAGAACATCAGTTTTTCATTTCAACAACGATTTCATCCGTGAAAGATTTCTGCTGCATTGCAGTTGATCTGAAGTAAGTGCACGTTCATACTTTTCTGTAATTATACTTATTTAAGCTATTTATTATTATAATTTTTATTATAGCATTCGGTTTTAAATAAAGAAAAATTTTAAACTTTATGACCTCTTATGAAATAAAATAAGGATAAGTAAAAATTTCTTCTGAAGAATAAACGTATTTAGCGTACACAAAAGTGACTGAAAGAATGACTGAGATTTTGTTATAGTAATGTTCTGGCGTTAGTCCGAATGCTTGCTTCAATTTGTCCGCATATTTGGAATTCTAATACAGTTTCGTGCGAAACATTACGGACTTCTCATGTATTTATTGCTGAACTATGTATTGCTATGATGAAGAAGGAATTTTTGTATACTATTTACAGTTAATGATATTTCGAAATGAGTCACATATTAAGCAATATTAAAAATTTCAGTACTTAATATGAGGATCTTTGGCTTTAAATAATGCCTGGAATCTTCTGATCATTACTTTTATCAAAGACTGCAGTGCTCCAATAGATCTTTGCCATAATCCCATATCTGAAATTTCTAGATCTTTTTCGAATCTGAAGTTTATAGATGCAAAGTAATTTGTCAGGATCCTAGATGTATTACTTATCACATTTGTCTTTAAGTAATTGGACTGAAGTCTCATTGCGGAGGGGGAATAAAAGATAAAAAAAAACAAATTAATTTTTTTAATGAGATTTGATTTAAAGCTTTTAAAATAATTAATGAACTAAAACATAAAAACTGATTTTGCATATAGTTTAGTAAGAGCTAGAGATTAACTAATTCTTTTCACACAATTCATCTACAGTTTTACAACACAAATAATAAAAGCATGGGGCGTCCATGATCAGTTTATAAAAATAATGGCTGATATACTGAACAATTAATTAGATTAATAGATTACATTAAAGACGCCCGTATTTTTCAATTAATTTAATAATACGGCAGTCGCTGCATTGAGTAAGGTAATGGAAGTTTGCTATATGATGGTATGAACTAAACTTTTTAAATACTGAATTGAAATTTTTAAATATGAAATACTCAGTGCATTTTATATGCATCTTACAATACTTCAACTATATTTAAAAACTGAAAATATATGAAGTGTGAAATTACTACAATTTTTCCTTTTTACTGTTTAGGTGCTGTTCTCAAAACATGGAATGAGAAGGATTTCTCCGTCACAAAAATATCTCAAGATATAAAAGATTGGCTAAAATCAGTTAAATATCGAAAAAAAGTCTGGAGAACAAACAGCTCAACAAAATCTGTTGAAATTATTCATTGAAGAAAATTACGCCATTAAATCTGATTTAATGTAAACCTATAAAATATACCTAATTCTTAAATTAATTTCATGTGTATTTCTTTTGCAAGTATTACAGTTCATAATACTTAACAACCTGAAATTTGATATTTGTAAATTAATGTGGAATATGCTCATATTAATTTTATAATTTAAATAACCCATTGTCACCATACGAGCGTAATCCAAAATGTACGGCATCTGACAACAAATTGATTTTTTTAATTGATAAAAAATGAGCCAACTTCTAACTGCTTCATGTTATACAATTGTGTCCTTTTAAATCATTTAATATCATAAAGCTGTGAGATGTAAAAAAAATTGGTATGTTCACGTTAACATGTCCATTTATAATTATGTTAAAGGAAAAGTCACATGAAATAAATATTTAAGAACTTCAGATTATTCCTAAACAAATTATCTTTTTAAAATTCCATGTCTATATAAAATAAAATAAAGAGCATATTCAGATAATTTTGAATTTGCATAATTTTATGAAACTATTAAAGTTTTATGGACTGATTAGTTACATTGTAAAACGGAACTTTTTAGAAATACCTCGATAAATCATTTCTTCTGTAGAGGTGAACTTTTAGCACTGATTTAATACATTTCTAAGACTTAAAACTGAGAAAGATAACAGTAATAGATTATAATGCATTGCAAGATTGGCTGATAAATGTATATTTTTTACATATAATAATTATGTCTGTAACTATATGCCGAAAATTTTTAAAACAGAAGTTACTCGATTAACTTGCTGGTGCTAATTAATAATATTTTCTTTCACATGTTCTTCATAGACAAAATTTAAACAAAGGAATATATATATATATATATATATCTGCGTATAATCTGAACATATGAATGCAATATTTGAGATATTAAAAATTCATTTCCAAGGAAAGTAAGTAAAAAAAAACAACTTCGTAACTATTGGAAAAGGTAAGTTTTTACAATATCCCTCCTGGTCTATATTAAAAAAAATTAAGATTTAGCATACTAAAAGAATCTGAATGTATGATGCGGTACAGTCGTTTAATAAATTCGGTAATTATCTGTATTGTAGTTTGGTAAATGCCGCAGTTATTTACTAAAGTCAGTTTTACTAAATAGCATATTGTATTTTATGATGATAGTTTGTTAGTGTCCTAATATTGATTTTAATGCTTGTTTTAACTTAGAAATAGTTTAATGATTTAAATGTTTTATAATATTTGTTTTAAGTTAGTAATGTTTTTAATGATTTTTTTAAAGGTTTATTTTAACTGCTGTAATGTCTTTCGTCATTACAGCGGGGAGGGGCAGGATGTTGGCGCCTTGCTTGGCGCGTTTCTGTGCCACTAGATGTGGTCCTGGCGAGTGGATTGCTGGGCGGTTACCTGGAAGGGTTGACGGATGTATCGTCCTCCCTTAATATTTCAATCTGGAATTCTAAAAAAAAGTCTCTCGTATTAAATTGTAATAGTAATTAATTCTCGTTTGAACATTGTGAATTTTCTACAGTCCACGAAGAATAAATACTTTTAAAATTCAATTTGTTTGATTTTTTCATTCGCTTATCAAAAACAGTTACGTTGAAATAGAAGCCAGAAATAGTTAAAAGTATTTTGAGGGATTTAAAGCGAAAATTAGCATCTCACAATTAGCCGGAAGCATAAAGTCTGAATGATCGGAAGGTATGAATAATGATTTGAATGCGCACGCTGGAATTAATATAAAAAATGCTTTTTTTGGCTTTCCTTAAATCTTAATACTGAAAGCAACCGACAGATACAAATATATTTTTAAGTAAATATTGCAAAGATGTGAGTGGCTATGCTTTACGAAAGGATTTACTTTGACAAATGATGCTGAATGTGTTGCTCTTCCGTGGAAGAAGAATTTAAGAGAATAAAAAAGACAAACATTGGTAATCAGGGCTTTCCTGTATACATTAATGCTACTGACTTGTTACAACTTCTGTGTATGCACGTTTTGCTTTAAAAATGTAAGAAAAACTCGTTTTGTTTCGGGATTAATTTACATATCATTTGGTTAAAAATTATGCACATATAAAGACCTCTCATTACATGAAAATCAAACTAGGAATTCTAAAATGACAACTAACAGGCTATGTTCTGCCGCAGTAGCATAGTTATCCTACCTATACAGTCAGAGCTCGATGTAGCGATTGTCGCGGGATTTTGGAAGATTGTCGTTACATAGGAGATATCGGTAAATGAGGGACAATTTTAATTCAATTTTAAGCATGACATACATTATAAAATGCTAATAGTTTTCCACTCAGAAATTACTCAGTTATTTAATGCTTTAAGAATACATATAACAAAAATAATACATGCTAAAATGTCCTTAATGTGGGATAATTTTAAATTAGTTTTAAAGTTTATGGTCGGATTAAAAAAATGAGTTTTATAAGCCTAAAAATAAAATGAACACAATTGAAATAACGTTTGTTGGCATATTATTTACTGGTAGGGCATGGCCAGTTTAAGTAGTAGTATAAAAAGCAGAGCAGAATGATTTAGAAATCATGCCGAAGAAAACATGTTCATATATACAGTATTTGATATTGCTCCACATTTTTGTTTTAGTACAGAATATCATTAAGGAATCGCACACCCTTCTTTTAGCTATGAAAACATTTATTTAAGCAATCCTCGTCCATATTAAATCACTTACTCAGAAGCTTCATAACTATCTGGATGGCAGATGCACAAAGAGATAATTTAAAACTAATATATATGCATAAATCTTTCCATAACTAGTTCACAGTTTGTATTTGATTCTAAGCTAGCCAAGTATGTTTTTCCAATTAATCAAACATACAATCTCTGCTCAAACAGGCAAGATTTATTAAAATTCCAAACTGCGGCAATACAGCTTAAAGCTGAAGCATCTATGCAATAGCGTGAAAAAAAGTGCTGAGTAAATACATTTCGTAAAAATAAGGGAAAAGAATGATCAAAAAGAAATAAACACTGTATGACTATAATAAGTAAAGAAATTATTATCTTTTGAAAAAAAACTTTTTTATTTCACCCTCAGTATGAAATCTAAATGGCATTTTGATTACAAAACCTTTCACCCACCTGGTACATAGAAACCAGGTTAGCTAAAAGTAGTAAAAAGTTCGGAGGCTAGTTTACCGGTAAAAGAGGTCAGATGTGGGAAGCATGTGTCAGCCTCTATCTGCCAAGGCGACACACTTTCCCGTCTCAAATCTGCTAGATTTATAGTTTTCTTTGCATGGAGAAAAAGCTATGGTTACATTAACCTGCAAACAACCCAACAAGCAGAAAATACTAAAGCATTCTAGTACCGTTATTCATAATTACATATTAGCTTACCAAATATACTGTTGAATTTCTAACTGCAGACAGGACTGACAAGCGAAATTTAACATATTCGTACTTTACTATTCTGTTAAAAATCACACATCGATTAATATTAAATGCCATTGTAAAGTCTAACTGTGCATGTTTCGATCATTGAACCATTAATAATCAAATTACAAATTAAAATAATGTATAAAATATAATCAACAAATATCTCCTTTAGCCATATTGTTTATAGCAGCAAGTCATACTTTTTTACTAATTCTTTTTTAACGCAATACAAAATTTTAAATCACGTATAAAAATTAAGTAACGTAAGAGAGAGCTCAGTCATTTTACTTCTAAATTTTGTGAACTTAAATAAAATAAATGAAAGGAATTGGATATTTTTCAGTTTGCTTGCTCAATTTCTTTGCCATTTCTCTTTGTTTTAATACACTAAGAAATACATATAAAAATTACATTTTGTTCAAACTTTCTGGAGCTAGAAGCATCTACTTAATATTAACGTCAGTATTTCGAACGATACAGTATCGATTTAACAAATAAAATATGCTTTATGCATGTTTTCGGATTTCTTTTTGATTAACTTTGCTCAATTTCCATACTCATTAAATATAATTCCTTAAGCTAGGCATTAAATGCACGTGAGAGAAAATAATCCATTATATTCTTTTTTCTTTCTTGGAGTATGACAATGCAAATATTTTTCTAAATAATAAGACATAGCAAATGCTATGTTACCATGAGATACGATGATTCATTAACGTTAGAAAAATCTCTTTCTCAAAACTATCGATTCTAGGTAGTGTTCCGGATGATTATCTCAGAGTTTTCGAAACAGCAGAGTCAACGTGATTTGGTTTACTTCTTTTAGCTTATGATTTAAGCATTTTTCAATAAATTAGATAATAGTTAGTTCAGAAACTCCAAACAAAAATTGAATTAATAAAAGGCTTTGTTAAGTTTAGGATATTTATAACTGCAGATGTGCTAAAAATAAAAACATTATATATTGTGGATGTTTAACGATTAGAGCTTAAATTAGTATTTTCATGTTTCAAAATATTTGATTTGCTGGCTTAGTTCTACTGCTCTATGACTGGAAACATTAAGGCAGATTACGTAGATTTCATATACTGGTTGATAAATAGATGAAAACAATCCGAGGCCTTAACTGACTGTGATAAAAATGAATTCGCCGAATGAGAACGTAAAAAAAGTAAACTCTTCAATTTGAACTAATGTGGTTACGTAAAAGCACAAATTCAAGAAGGTAATTGATTAGCATATTGTAAGAGACAGCTCTAACATGCACATATTCAGTGTTTACATCTATGGTATCGGGTCATAAAGTTTATAAGGTATTTTCTCCCTGCTTTCTGCATGCTTTCGTGGTGTTTTCCTTTCTGCATGTTTTCGTGGTGGTTTCTGCACACTCGGAGCGCATTCGAGAGATCCAGGTTCGAGTCCCGGCGAGAGCATTGCTCATTTTTCATGTCTTCTGCTTCAAAATAGCCTAATGACTCTACACGTTGTCTGCTGTTGATGCATTTTGATGGACTTCACCAGATAGTATCTAGTTGCTCGGTCATTTTGCACAAATCCCCGGTGATGGCAGCCAACAACCTATTTAGAATGTCCGATGCGTTTCTGAATGCGATACTTTGAGAGACTGAGTGGCCATGGACAAGAGAGTCGGAACTGCAGAGACATTCTTGAGAAACATGTATGCCATATGGGGATAGCTTTCATAGAGTTAAAAAGGTCCTTGAATGCTGCGACAATGGAAATACGGTAAGTCACAGGAAATTTTAGATGCAATTCTCTTGTACGATGGTACCATGAAGAGACACTAGTACCATTGTCAGTCAGACTACAACAGATTGAGAATTTTGATTTTCACAGGAAATATTTCCACATACCGATATGTAACATCAGGTGAGTTCGTGACCCTTCAAAATGAAATTAAGATTGGTGAACTGTCGGTGTATTAGAGTTTAAAAATTTTCCTCCGTATTATTAAAATAGATAAGGAGAAAAAAGCTGGAAAATTGAAATTTTATAACAATTGCAGAAGCGGAAGACAGAAGGATAATATACTTTCAATAATTTTCTTAAAGCATTTTTAAAACGTTACTTATTCCAAATTTTAAATAAGCCTCGTAATTGCATTTATATTATTTGTTTAGGATTTTGAATTACAGTTTATTTATTTTAATATCTATTATATCTATTATTATCTATCTATCATAATGTTGTTTTACCTCTCTAGTGGAAGAAGGGTGCGCAGTCGTTCAGTCTCGTTCTTTCTGGCTCTCCTTCTTAACAGAATTACAGCAAAAAAAGGTTAATACCCATTATAACAGAATACAATTATTTTTCAACACTTCCTTCACATAAGCGTAAATTTTTATGTACACGCAACGTCTATCAACATTCATAACATTGCTTCAAACAAGAAAATACTTTTATTAGTGAACTTAAGAATCATTACGCAGTTTCTTCTCAATATCAAATATTTGATCAATTTCAATAAAGTTATTATTTGTGTTGAGTGAGTTTATTTAATTTACTTAACAGTTATTTTCAGTTTAAGCAACTTTCCTATCGCACTTGCTTCCAACTCACACTGTCTTGCCAGATTGCAAATTGACCTAGCGCACGTGTATACATTGTAGCCACAATTTGGTTTTCGAAATCGAGTTTCAGTATGTTTGCTGAGCCCATGAGAAAAAGTAAAATTTTTTTTTCAATTAAGGGTTTCTGCACACAGCGATTATTTTGACGACACGTCAACGGAAGATTAAAAGTAATTTATAACATTTTAAATTGATTACACACGTTGCACCTTTTAGTTCTCTAAAAGGAATATAAATAGCTAATGATTGAAAACACATTTTATTGGTTTACTGATAGGAAAGATGCATGTTATTTCATACAACTTCCGGAAAAGAAATTAACAAACTTTGAAGCTAATAATTCTTCTCAAATATGAACTGACAATTATTCTAGCAAAATAATTACGTGTTTTACTTTTTGGAAAAAAGTAAGAATTTCCTATTACACTTGAATTACATCTAATACAGATAAGCTTTGTAAAGTTCAGGCAGTCTACCTTTTGTTAAGGCTTGAATTGTTACAAGATTAAAAACATTTTTGCCGGACTTGTATTTGAATATACTTTAAACTCAAAAGAAATTAAAAAGTTCAGATATATTGTTTTCAATTAAAGTTTGCCTTAGGTAAAAGAAAGAGGTGTAAATGAATGCTAAAATTCCAGTAAAATAATTATTATGAATTTCATTATGTCATATTTTGAGATGTATTCATCAAAGCAAAAATTTGAAATAAATCTTCGTTAAATTGTTTAGAGTTGAGGCAATTCATTTTATTACTGTAACGTTGTTTCCAATTCCTGCATCAGATTATTAAACAATTTAGATTCGACTTCAGACTAATTTCAATAAACAGAATTGTTACTCTTAATAACAGGATTTTCCTTCTACGGCTGAAAATATTGCGGGAAAACGGCATAACGAATAATAACTGATATCAGTCTATAACTGCAAAACATGGACTCAATTTGTTTTCAATACAAAGAAAACAAATTTTGATAAATTGATATTTTGGTATATTTGATAACTTGAACGAAACGTTATCAAAGAGTAAACCACATAAAATACATTTCCCTGGTATGCTCTTTAACCTTTGCATCAACTTGGTATCATATCTATTCAGAACTAATAAAATTAATAATTTACAAAATTATATTAATTAGACTGCTCGACATTGAAAATGCAACACCAAGGAGTGGTCAGAAATTTATGCAAATTTTAGAGTAGACGCACGTCACTGAGTTATGCGAATGATGTGAAGTGCGCAGCTCTCCGACGCACATAAAGTTAGATATAAGGGAAAGAACGTGCAGAATGGGCAATATTCGTGTCGTTATTTCTGCCAGACAAATTATCGAAGAAAGTAGGTTTTTGTCCCGGAGGATACGTGTAATAGGAGGGAATGCCAGGCCGCCGTCAACGAAGGCACTTCCAGCAGATAGACGATTTTACGAGGGGTATGGTGATCGGACTGAGAAGGGCGGTTGGTTCTTACTTCAAATCGCAGCTGATACCCACATGGATGCGAGCACTGTGCATCGGCTATGGCGAACATGGTTGGAACAAGGGAATGTTTGAAGGAGGAGGGGTGCAGGTGCAGCATAGAGTGAGGTCATCACGCGTGGAACGACGCATCCACCGACAAACTGTGGCGGTCCCGCAAGTCACTTGTACCGCGATTCTTCAGCATGTGCAAGATACCCTGGATGTTCCCGTATCGACGAGAACCATTTCCCGTCGATTGGTTGAACATGGCCTGCACTCACGGCGTCCGTTAAGAAGACTGTCATTGACTGCAGAGCATAGACGCCAACGTTTAGAATGTTGCCGGACTGGAGCGATGTGGATGACAGAATGGCGAAACGTCGTATTCTCAGATGAGTCACGCTTCTGTTTATCCAGTGACAGTCGCCGCATACGTGTGTGGCGTCGACGTGGAGACAGATCTAATACGGCAGTAACTGTGGAACGTCCCACCGCGCGACAACGCGACATAATGGTTAGGGGCGCTATTGCCTACGATTCCAGGTCACCTCTAGTTCGTATTCAGGGCACTATGACGGCCCAACGATACTTCGATAATGTAGTGCGGCCGGTGGCAATCACCTACCTTCAGGGGCTGCCTAATGCAATTTTCCAGCAGGATAACGCCCGACCACACAGTGCTCGCATCTGCCAACATGTTCTGCAAGGTATACAGTTGCTTCCCTGGCCACCGTACTCTCCTGACCTGTCACCAATCGAATATGTCTGGGATGTGATTGGACGCCGTTTGCAGACTCTGCCTCTGCCTCGTTCAGAAGACAAACTGTGGCAAATGGTTGAAAGGGAATAGAGAACGATCCCTCAGAACACCATCCTCACTCTTATTGACTCTATGTCTAGATGCGTTTCTTCGTGCATCGCTTTCCGCGGTGGTCCTACATCCTACTGAGCCGACGCTGTTCTCTCTCTGCATTCTGACTATCATTTTGAAATAAAGATCACTTATTGCTGCTTTCTGTCTCTGTCTTTTTTCCAAATTTCATCACTTTCTGACGACTCCTTCTTGGTGTTGCATTTTCAATGTCGAGCAGTGCAAGTAAAGTACTTCTTTAAAATAAAGTCATTGTCTTTTCAAGTTCTTCAGAAATTATAATGCAACTAAACAAGAAGTTGCCTTATTTCTGGTTTATTTTAAGAAAATTGACATTAAAAAATGGCTATCGTGGACTACTTCTAATTTTGGATAAAGGTAACCTACCAGTACTTTTATCATTCATGCGATCTAGCAAATGTTTCCAATGCAAGAGACATAAGGTTATAAGGTATTTCTCACACCTTCTTAGCATGCCTTCGTGATTTAGTGGTCAGCACGCTCACTCGTGTTCGAGAGGTCCGTGGATCGAGTTCCGGCGAGGGCATTGCTCATTTTTCACATCTCCTGCTTCCAAATAACTTAATGACTCTACATGGTCATTTAGCTTTCTGGCAGCTGACATCCTCATTTTCAAATTGCTGCCACTCATCGTGGCATACGATCTTCTATTTATCTTTCAAATTATAACTGCAGTTGATTTAAATGAGTTAAACTGAGCAACTGAAATGCTAAACCTACTTTATAGTTATTTATACTATCTTTTGTTACTTTTAAATATCTAACTAAATGATAAGTTTTATAACACATTTAACTAACACAGTTTATAATATACCCAACTGATAATTTTTATATTTATTTGAATTATTATCATTATCAATAAAGTATGTTTTGACACCGTATATTACAATCTTCTTTCGTGCAAATACTAGTTAAATGTATTTAAAACAACTCTGAGCATGGTTAAATTAACAGCATTTCCTCTGTCTTCATTTCGTTAAATTGGAAGGCAAAACGTTTTCATAGATAATATTTATGCTCTTGAAAGCAGCTTTATAAAATTTTTTATCTCCGAACTAGCCGCAAACGAAATATAAATGATTACGTTTTTTTGTCAAGTCCGAAAAATTTGTATAGAGCAGAGCACTCATGTCAAATCCAAGTAAGAATCTTTTATACGTAACAATGTTTTGATTTATTTACATGTTTTATTATCTTTTCACTTGAAATTGTAACTGTGAGTATTTCATGAATATCTTATTCTATATTCAAGAAGTGTTATCTCCTTATTAGTTGCATAACATTACTTTGAAATTTTTCTGCTGCAATTTAATTTACACAGATGGATCTCATGCACATGACCGAATGCTTAGTCTGACTTCTAAATAGTGTTTGCAATTTTCTTCACGTATCTGCTTGCAATACACGTAAATGATTTATTATGCTGAAGCTTAATAAATTTATGTGTTTTTTGTGTCTTGACTTGCATTCCATTTTCAGTAACTTCATTTATTTTATACAGCACCGCTAAATTATCCAACGATATTCATTCTAGCTTTCAGATATTTTATAACTGCATATTAAAAACAGAAAAATTTCCCGTTTACTGTTAGTCATTCTGAGATTCGACTCACTAATTTACAAAATATTGCAGCATGGGATTTGATTTTTTAAAAATAAATTTGAGAACAATTTCGAAATCGGAGAAAATCCTTTGAGAGTTACATAGCAGAATATAAGACGATTTACTCTAGCTTGTTATCATGCAATTTATAAAGTTTTTGTAACACTCGTATTTTTCAGATGAATACATGTCTTCTGCGTTTCCCCTCGCATTTTTAGGCAATGCGTATATACTTTAGATCCAGTTTTGCACATAATGACAGTTTCATTTTATAAACTCATATTAACGTGTCATTTTCCAGAGAAGTTTTTTAGACCTGCGCTTTGAGTGGCATTTGCACCCAAGGCATTCCATTGTTTAAATGAACACCATTAGTTCAAAACATACCAGAGGCGGAGTGGAAAA